>JAJLTV010000046.1:0-110072 GCA_030568405.1 Myxozyma monticola
CCGGGAGGTGCTCTTCTCAGGTTGCCAGTCCTCTGACCTTTCACGATCGTTGGTTGCTTGATGTCGGTCACTGCCTGCGGGCAACAAGTGCGTCAATAGAGGTGCCCCTGGCTCTTTGTTGTGAGTATCTGATGAGGCGGGGCGGGCGGTGCTACTGACAACAGACCATCGGCCATTATATTCCCAGGGCTTTCGTGTTGACTATTCTAAAGTATGGCGGTCTTGAGTTTGTGTTTGTTGCTGGCTAACATGTTGGATACAGGTGCACTTCGCGTTCTACTCTACATTTCATCGCATGCTCTACGCTCTTACGCACGCACTGGCAACACGCAAGGCACCGCAGCTATATTTCTCTACCGAACTCGAACACGCTCGCGCTTGACTTTCTACTCTTCTTCTGTCGCGCTCTCTTCTATTTACACTACACTACACCTTCGATGCTGCTGCCGGGAATTGTCGACTGGTCTGTTGACGTTGGGGACGAATTGGGGACGATCGATGATGATGATGATGGTGATGGATGGTGATGATGATGATGTTGGATGGGGACGTTGGACGATATACTATAGACACTCTTCTTAATACTAAATTTTGTTACGTTTTTAAATCTGTAGAGTGCAATTAGATTAAAGTGTAGTGTGTTTACAAGGAGTCTAGTTTATTTACACCAGAGCACTTTATGCTCTCTGCGAAGCATGCTGCAAACAGATCAGCTAGCTTTGCAATTTGATCTTGTTCGCCCACGACGTGTTGCCATTTCTCGGATCCCGCGGCCTCTCGTATTGAAGTCGTTATAGCTTGTGGTAATCCGCAGGCGACGATGTTGCGGAAATAGCTGAGTTCAGTAGAGCCATTGATTGCGATTCCGTGAGAGGTGATGTGCCGTCGCAAGTGCACGCCGATAGATGCGATTTTGTGAGTCGGTGAGAGCCAGACGCCGGTGTCGTCTGTGGTGCGGGCGGGGAGCGAGAAGTGGGTTGACAGGAGGTTGATTGCGGAGTCTTCGAGCCGGCGGACGTAGCATTTCGAAGTCAGCTGTGATATTGGTCAAGTTAGTGGTTTGATAGCAGGCGCTGAAAAGACATATAAAACAAAAAAAAAACACACGTCGAATGCTTTCAGATCGAGAATGGGGTACGCGACAAGCTGTCCCGGCCCATGGAAGGTAGTCTGTCCGCCGCGCATGGTGACGACGCATTCTGCGTCCGGCGCGGAGTTTGCAAGTTGCGTGATCTGTTGCGCAGTCGCGGGATCTTGTTGCTGTCGGCGACCGAATGTGTATACGGGAGCCATTTCCATTGTGAGGATGGTTGCGAGCGGGGGTGTGGATGTGGAGGAGGGGGAGAAGGCTTTGTGGTCGAGGAATGCGCGGACGAGGGAGTCTTGGATGGACGCGGCATCGGTGTAGCGTACTGGACGGCCCGGTTTGCTGAGGTGGATGTGGCGGAGGGGTTTGAACATTTGAACAGTGTGTTACCGCATGGCGGCTGGGTTGGTCGAGCTGATCGGATTGGCCTGGGGTTGGTTACAAGTAAGAGTTATAGATCGCGATGAACAAATTCATGGTTCGTGCATGGGCAGTTAAGGTTTAAAGATCCGGAAAAAGTCGTCAAACTTCGTGGGTTTCCGGGCTTGTCGTGCACAAGTCTTTATTGTAATGACGGCTGCGAGTTGAGACTGTAGACCAAGAGTGTAACTTAACTAACAAGTAGCAGCTAGCCAACTATTGGTGAACTACTAAGCATAAAAGGCGACGGTCAGCTCGCGAGATCTTGACTCTTCAGACTCGAACGTCGTGAGAAGATAACAAGGTCACATCACTAACTCACAGCGACGGAACAATCTTCCGGGATTCCCTGGCAATGGCATGGAGGGCCGTGCTTGTATAAGCTGTAGTAGTAGTTGAGAAGCTCTCGGAGACGGCTCGGCGAATAGAGAGTAGAGACCGCGGTACTCTGAGTTTCTGTGCATGGGTAGGCAGGGCAGCTGAGTTTGGAGTTTTAGGGCAGTGAAGGATGACTGCCGAATGGGGACGGGAGCCAGCTGATTCCTGTTCTTGCTCTATGCTCATTCATTCATTGCTACTCAGGTCATTATGCCGCGAAGCAGACCAGTAAGACCACATGACTGTGACCGCAGATCAGCACTGAGTGAGCATTCTCAACAGCTGATGCAGTTAATGCATTACTGGCAAGCAGCCCATGGAAGATGGGCCCACGAGGCGGTCAGTGTAAATTATTAGTGTAGAGTCAGGAGACAGAATTCAGGGGCGAGCGGACCGCGCGCCCGAAGCGGACACTGCTATTTCGGGCAATATTTCTCCGCTGGCTGCTGGAAAGAAGAGAGCACGAACAATGCGCCAGGCCAGCTCGAGAGTCAAGACCAGTGGCGCCGCCGCGGCTCAGATCCGACGGCGAGTCGCGCTCGGCTGGTGGGCTGGTGGTGGTGGGCTGTCAACAAACAACAGCAGTAGCAAGATAGATGGACATCATGACGAGGACTGTAGCAAAACATGTATCGCTTTAACAAAGAGCTCTAGAAGATAGTTAACTAAAGCTACAGGAGTTGTGTGTGTAGAATGTGCGAAGAATAAATAAAATAATAAAAAATCAGACGAAGCAGTTGACAGCGCACGGGCCGGCCGCCGCAGGGTCCGCGGGCCGTCTGTTTACGTCCTTCCGCAAGCGGCAGCGCGCCCGCGGCTGGCGGCTGCGCGTTGGCTTCCCGATCGGGCGCCGGACGCGTTCAGCGCGCGGGATCGCCTGAGCGCGCGCTTCTCTGCGGACTCGGCTGCCGACTCAGTTCCGCCGGAGAAGCAGGCGCGTGTATTTAAACGCAGCGCCCGCTGCTCCCGTTCTGCTCGCCATCGCGCCTTCCTGTTCTCCTCCTCTCGTCGCCTCGCCCTCGCCGGGCTCCTTTGCCGCCGCCGCCGTCGCGCTGCTCGCGTCGTCCCGCGTCCCGCGCACGTGATCCCGCCGTCCGACCCGGCTGCTCTGACCCGACCCAAACCTCCTCCTCGGGTCTTTCCCCGCATTTTCCGGTCCGCAGTCCGCCCGATCGCCCGGACCAGCCGCCAATCACCAAGCTTCACCAGGCCAAGCTCAGCTCAGCTCAGCTCGGCTCAGCTCAGCTCGCGCTTCACGGGTCCACGCGAACCCGCTTCCACCCTTTCATACTCCCGCCCTCCCCACCCCACCCACCCCCGCAGCCATGCTCCGCAGCGCGCCTCTCCTGCCCAGCAGCGTCATGGAGCAGCCCAACAAAGCCACGCAGTTCGAGCACGTCGAGACCGTCGACGTGAGCGTCGCGGACTCGGACTCGGACGCAGAAGAGGACGCCGCGTTCTTGCGGTCGCTGGCCGGCAAGAACGGCAGCCTCGAAGACCTCGTCCGGCTCTCGCTTCTCGACGTCGTGCCGGACGACTTCTCAGAGTTCTACCCGCCCGCGCTCTTCGTCGCGTCGCCGCCCGCGCCCGCGCCCACCGACGGCCTGCTCGTCTCGCTCGGCCTCGCCGACCTGCCCCTCCGTCGTCCGGGCTTCACGCGCCGGCCGCTCGTCGATTGGGATCGCAACGACCTGCGATCTCTTTGCATCGTGCCCGAGCTGCGGCCAGAGTGGTCTCAGGACCCGATCCTGCGCGAGGACGGGTTCCGCGTTATCGTGCTCCCGCTCTCAGCTTCCGACAGCACCGTCGTCGACACGCTCGCTTCGTCTGACATCTACTGCGAACTGCAGCTCTCGCGCGACCACCGCGAGCGCATCGCCCGCGACACGCTCGCCATCTGCCTCTCCCACCGCTCCGGCGAGCTCACAAAGCCGCAATGGCGCCGGCTTATCGACAACTACCTGCTCGCTCTCGGCTGCGAAGCGCAATCGCGCGTCGACTTCCTCAAAGCGCTAAAGTACCGCGCCGCCCGCAAGCAGCAGCAGCACATGGCCAGCGGCCGCGGCAACCTGCTCAAACGCACGCTTCTGCGCCGCGCAGGCAACTCCGCCGACCGCGTCGCTCCGGCAACCGACCCCGTCGGCTCATTCCTCGCCCGAACATCCCGCTCCACCGCCGGCTTCTTCCAGACCACGTTCTCTTCCTCGCTGCAGTCCCAGCAAATGGACGAAGACACGGCCCCGCTCTCGGCTATCGTCACGGCCGCTGAAATGAGCCAGATCTGGAAGGATATCCAGATCTTGCTGTACACTCGCTTGAACTTGGACTGGGTGCCCACCGAGCTCTCTATGGAAATCGACTAGACTAATGTCGTCGTATCGTCATATATTAATCTCTGCTTTATACAATTGCTGGTTGGATGGATAAAGGTGTCCGGTTGTTTACTTTACGCAACTAATTTTGTTACACATATACTTGTCAAGGCGTCATCATGGTTTGGGTTCTTTTTTAAAACTGGTTTATACAAATATACGATAATTACTCATGCATACTTTTACTTTAACATAAATAAACGTACACAACGATCCTATTATACCGTACATTTTGCCTTTTCCATCCAAAAGGGAGTAACTAACTACTCGCCCAAAGCCTGCGCAATGCCATCCAGCAGCCCATCAATCTCCTCCACTTTAATCCCACAACTCAGCGAGATCAGCCGTCGGTAATCATTCATCTTGGCACCGACCCCGGCAGCAGCCCACAGCTCCACGATTTCCTGTACAGTCTGCCGCCGCTCGACCTGCAGCAAATGCAGCTCCTTGGCCAGGTCCTCGGCTAGTTTGTTACTGCTCCCGGCAGCCACGTGGTTGAATTTCGGTTCCCCGTCGCCCTCGCTTAGTAACTTGACTTCTTCCTCGCGTACCAAATTAAACAGGTCCCGCTTCTGCGTCCGTTCAACCACGCGCGCCAGTTCTGCTGCCCGAGCGGCAACCTTGGCCGCATCAGCACGACGACTACCACCGCTCCCGCTGTCACGCGCATCCTCGCTCGCGGCTTCAAACTCGGCTTTCAGTTCCCGCACGGCACTCTCGGAGACCCGAATGTCCTTCTGCATGCTTTCCAGCAACCGCTTCGCTTCAATTAAGTCAGCCTCCTTGCCAGATAACTCGGCATCATACGCCGTCGCAAGCGCCTCCAAATGCTCAGCCATCGCCGGCACAACCTTTTGCGTGGCTTCGATCCCGGCTTCAGATACATGTGGCCGCGGCATAAGCTGCAGCTGATGTCCCGCAGACACAGGCGCAGCCGCGGCCGCAGCTGCTTCCGCGCCGCCGCTGCCGTTCACTACTCGCGAAGAAGACGAAGCGTACCCGCCGTTCCGGGCATACCCGTTCATCATGCCATGACTGTTCTGACGACTATGGTCAATAACCTGATACGGCGACGACGACGATTTCGGGTTCTCGCTGTGCGCAGACGCGTACATCAGCGACTGTGCCGTCTGGCCTTGCTTGTTTGGAACATGCGTGCTGGCAGAGTAGCTCATAAACACCTTCACGCACTTGCGCGACCCGTTCCGCGCGGCAATGTGCAGCGCGGTATCCCCGTTGCTATCCTGCTGATCCAGGAAATGCTTCAGCGCGTCTACACTCTGCGTCTCTGTGACTTTACCCAGAATGATCTCCATGTAATACCGCGCGGCGGACTGTTTCGATTTCGACGTCGTGATGGACGAGATGTGGTGCAGCACGGTCTGCCCGAACCTGTCGACCTGGAAAATCGTCGTTTGCAGGATATCGACCACTTTCGGGAACGTGCGTCGCTCGTAGTTGTTTGTGAAGATTATCGCCCGGATCAGCGCCGTCTGGCCTAGGTTGTTCACGATCGTGATGTCGGCGCCGGTGTGCAGCAGCACCTCGATCATCTTGAAATGCCCAATCGCGCACGCCCAATGGAACGCAGTATGGCCTTCATCGTCGATCGCCGCGTTCACGTCGAAATCAGACGGCGGATGCACGAGGAAATTCGGGATGTTGTCGTCGTCCGGCGCCATGAAGTAGTCCAGTAACCGGTTCGAGTACTCGATCTGTGCCTCACCTATCCGGGCATGCGAATGCGCGGCACCGAGCGCCTCTTCGAGTTTCCGCTTCCGGCTCCGGCTGCCGTGTCCTTCGTCTCCGCTGTGCGTCTCCGTCTCGTCTGACCCGCTCTCGCTCGCAGACGACGAGTGAGATGACAACGAACCGGTGTCGGACGTTAAACTTTCTTCGTCCGTCATGGCTTGTAGATGACGATTGGCGTACCGCACAGGCGCGTCAATGTCGTCGATGATTTCGTCGTCGTCTTCGACTTCGTCATCTTCCTCATCCACAACCATCCCGTCCTCGTCTTCATCCTCGTCATCCTCATCATCCTCGTCATCTTCATCCTCTTCTTCAACCCGCCGCGCAAGACTATACCCACCCCTCCCCCGTCCACGCCCACGACCCCGTCCGCGCCCTCGCCCACGACCAATCGCAGCAGCGCGTCCAGCAGCGGCAGCAGCGGCAGCGGCAGCAACAGCGCGTTTCGTTGCACCCATTGACGAGACAACAGACCGCGGCATGCCGCCGCCTCGCGCGATTCGGCCGCGCACAGAGGACGCGGTGATGTGTTTTGGCGCCGGTGGAGGACTGTTTGCGGTCGGCATGAATTCAAAGACGGGGCGGAGTACGTCTTCGACTCGGTATTGCATTGCGATCTCACGGCCTCGGTCTAGTGGAACCCAGGTACCTGAACAGAACAGTCAGTTATCAGAAACATAAAGCGCGACACGGTGTAGGACCAGCGTTTGAGCTAGAGACATACCTTGGTACTTTCCGTAGCCTCCTTGGATCTTTTCGTGAATTCCCTTCTGAACCTCGCGTTCGAGGATCCTTGTCCGTTGCGGTTTATCAAAGTTGGCCACTTTCAGGATCTGAGTCGCGTTCATCCACGCGTCAGACCGCCGTCGCATGACCGCGACATTACGGCAAATGAACTCATACACCGGCACCTATAGATTACCAATTTAGCAAAGCCGTCCATCACAAGGATCTCACAAAGATCGAATCGGAAACACATACACCTGAATAGGTGGCCTTGTATATCATATCTCGTCGCTTGTCGCTCATCTTGACCATGGTGCACGAATCCGGCGATTCAGCTCGTTAGTGTCGTATAGCGGGCCTTCTCTCGTTCCTACCAAGTCATCGTCAGTACCAGAACACCAATTACTCCACAAAATTCATTGCCAATAAAGTCTTCCAGCAGTCTTAACACGTCGCAATCCCGCTGGTGGACCAGCACCGACGCGCAGACGTGTGTAGACCGCGAGACGAAGCAGCGTTCTCATCCCTCGCGGCGCGCGCGCGCCTCCAAAAACACGTACCTCAGTAAAGAAACCCAAGTCGCGTAAACTCGCCGCGATCTAGTTCTGTAGCGCGCGTTTCCCCGTCTTTCGTAGAACCGGTCCCAGACGCGCAGAAGCGGATGGTGAGCGGGAGGGGCGCGATGATGGAAGAGCGCGCTGGATTGGTGAAGATAGATGGGCAGGCCAGCCGCGGACAGCACTAGACGGGGACAATTCGGGCTGCGCGCGTCGCAGAGCGCAAAACCGCTTTACGCGTCTCTCGTCGGTGCGCGAACCCGCGCGGCGTTTGTGCCGCAAACGCCAAACAGCGCGCAATTCACGCCGCAACACCGCAAACGCGCCGGTTTGCGCGTTTGCGGCATAACCCCTTAAACACTGCAGGCCTTGTGCCAGCCAATCACGACGCCCTCAAATGCCCATCGCAATACAATATACCAACCTCGAAATCCAATTCAGGCACCCGCACAACCCTTCCAGCTCAAATCGCCCCGGGACCACGACCTGCCAACAATGGGCGAGCACGCACACGAAACCCCGGAGACCTATGCCTGGCCGCCTGTTGGTGAGTTTTTTTCCCCGCTGCTCGAGCAGTTACGGCACGAGAGAGATCGCTTTGGTATCCGAACATCCAAACTGACGCATTATTTGCTACCAGCTACGCGCCAGGAAATGAAGGACGCGCGTCTGCCATTGGCCTACCGCGACCGGTGCGCGAGCATGCTTATTCCGCTTAACAAGTGCCGCCACGAGTTCCTCTACCTGCCTTGGAAGTGTACTGTACGTGTTATACCTTCTGATTCCCTACTCCTCCTCCTCACTGCCCAATTGAACTTTGGCTAACAATTACCTCAAGGACGAGCGACACGCCTATGAAAAGTGCGAGTACATGGAGTTCCAATCGCGCGTTAACGCGCTGAAAAAGCAGAAGGCTGATACTGCCGCTGCTGCTGCCGCCGCGGAGGCCGCTGCTACTGTCGCGGCGTAAACTGGGAGACGACAACGACGACGACGACGACGACGACGACGACGAAGAAGAAACACCGATCTGGGATGCAGATTGAGATCTAGAAGGAATCAGTGAACACGGGAGCGGGCCGTCCCCCACACAGGCGCACTTGCATGAGTTTGGACTTAACGGGATATGGGGATTCAGTTGTGTGCTCTTGTACATATATATAAAGACAGCATAAAGACACTAAAAAAAACTAGAAATGTATTATCAGTTTAAGAACATCTAATCTACACAAATATGCAATTATATGACAGCAGCAACAATATATAATAACAATTATAAACACATGTTAATGACTCCCGTCTATCGTGTAGCCGAAAGACCGCCGAGGAACGGGGCGCCGATACCTTCCCACTCCTCGCACTTTGTCAGTTTCTCGATCGTCTTGACCAGATCGTAGTTGACCTCGGCGCTGATGGCCGAATCGTGCTTGTACGCCGGATGGTCGTTGATAAACCCTCTCATCCACTTCGCCGCGGTCTGCAGCTGGCCACTTGCCCGGCGGCTGATCAGGTCTGTGTACGCGCCCAACCGGCACCGTGTCTCGACATCGATCGGCATGCTGTCTAGGTAACTCTGGACCAGCGGGATCAAGCCGGGGAAGTCAAAGTCAGAGTCAGAGTTCTTGGTACCGTTGATGATCTCGTCCATCGTCATCAGAGTGTACTCTTCCTCGACCGGCGGCAGCACGCGGCTCCGGGACGGCTCGCTAGACGCGCTGGCGGCGTCCGCGTCCGCGTCGGAAGTGTATACCGACGGAGTCGCGTCTTCGCTCTCGGTCTCGGATCCCGTGTAATCGTGGCTGTGGCTGGTGGCAGCAAAGATATCCTTGCGGAAGTAAAACTTCTGGTTCAGCACCGCGTCGCGATGATGCGCGGCCGTCATGTTCTCGTCCACTTTCGAGATCGGCAGGTAGAAATTCAACTTGAACGACAAAATCACGCGGGTGAGCAGCACGATGAAGATCGCAAACGCGGCATTCTCGAAATCAGTGACCTGGATCTCCATGCTGCGGAACTCGACGCGCCAGCCAATGTCGGAGCCAGGTGGCGGAGGCTTGAAGCGCATGGTCTGCCAGTTCGTGGACTGGATGTTTTCGAAATGGTCAGACGACGTGGCGTCGTCCTGGTCGACTAGCTCTGAAAACACGACGATCGGATCCCGGATAAACAGATGCGCATAGTGACTTGCAAGAGCATCATCCACACCAGCATCCATCAAAGTTTTCTTGATCTGTTCATCCTTGACTAGCTCAATGTCATTGTACTCTGGTCTGAAGTTGGCACCGCGCGACAAGTAGCAGTCGATTGAATCGTAGCGGGACTTTGGAATCACAAATCGGTCATGCTTCAGCGGCTTCAGCCCACGCTCTTCCTCTGTTCTATCATCCACACTACCTGCAATCACGTTCCATCTGCAGTCCTGATCGCTAAGATATCCGCGCCATGCTGGCGATGCGGCAGTCAGAGCCAGGAAAATCGGACTCAGAGGAGCAAGCTGGTCATACAGCCTTCGAGCCTCGTCAATATCCGTCGCCTGGAACGTGATTTGCAGGCAGCAACAACCCATGCCAAAACCCATGCTGTCCATGTAAATACTATCCGGCTTTGCAGCACCGTCCTTCGCATTCGAGTCCTCGGGGAACAAATCTCTATCAAGCGGGACAGTAGGGTCAATGAATGGCGATGGAGTGTTCGTATCCTTGTAAATCGGCACGTTGATTGCAACCTTTGACCCGCGTCTCTCTCTGATGTTTGCCGTCAATGTCGGGAATCGCGCATGTGGGTTAATAAGCTCGTCCGGCAGAAACGACGAACGACTAGCCGGGCCCGTAGGTGGGTAGTACGGGTCCGTGAATTGACCGGGAACACCGAGTCTGGGGTACGACGCAAGCGTGACTGGGAATTCGTTCGGAAGCATGTGCTGGATCGCAATTTCTCGCCGTCTGTTCATGTTCTTTTCCACGTTGAGCAGGTCGTCGAAGGACGCGGTATACGGGTACCCTGGCGTAGCTTCAAGCATGTAACGGCCGTACTCGGGGTGAAATGTTGGGATCCGCTGGTTTGTCCTGCAAAGAAATCATGATTAGCCCGGCGTGTTCTCGTGTTCGGCGATTGACGCAAACTACTTACGGAGTACCAAGGTCGTCCTCTATCTTCCTCTGTCGGACCTCGTTCTCTTCAAGAGCTTTCAAAATCTCAGCCTGTCGAAGCGACAACAACGCGTTCTTCTTGTCGTCGTCGTATGACACGACCATGTACTCAATCTGTCGCTCATTAGTTACCCGCCAGTATAAATTGACTTAGGTCTCATTACCTCATCGCCCCACAGCAGAACATTGTTCTTCACATCCTTCGTGTTCTTCCAGATATGCAAGAATTGCTACGTCTGGTATTAGCTAGACTTCTCGAGTACTCGAAATAAAATAAAAACATCTCGTACAATTATGCCGTGCTTGCGCACATGATCCGTATACTTCTCTACCTCATGCCACGGCAGCGGCGTGCCCAACGATCTGCACCATAAGTTAGTAAGCCCAAACATAAATCAACAAATGGCACTAGAAGCTGCAACTCGGCCAATTGGCCGCAGATTGCACAAAGCGCGCTGCAAGAGTGACGTACAGTAATCCCATGACTTAGAGTGAACAGCGACCGGCAATGTGCTTTTCTCAAGCCGCGAGCGAGTGACAGCGGATGTAGCAGCGGAGCCAGGAAGAACGATGGAATATCCACGAGACCACGACGGCAAGCAGTTCAGTGCCTAGGACGCAATTCCCCTGACGGATTGGCAACTAGAACCTGCAGCAGGGATCCAAGGGCAGAAGAGCGGAAGCGGCCGAAATTTAATATTTACAGCAACGAGAGCTGAATTATTGACTAACGCTACTCTGTAGCTTTTCTGAGCCGCCCCGGTGATTTATAATTCGAGACGGCAATTTTAACGCACGCGGAATCCGCTTATCATCGGCGATCCGGCCAACTTTTATTTGCATAGTTATCGGTATATCCAATTGGCTTGACTTACGGACCTCAATGCGCTCGAGTTTCCTTTTCTATGACCCATCTTTTATCTACTTCGCCAACTGGCTCGTCGCAGTTAAGCAGCTCGGGCAGGCCAGTTCGCGTACGTCGCTGCGATGTCGGCGCTGGCAAGCGCTCGAGCCGCAGAAAGCTGGCTTGCGCTTCCCTTTCCGCATTCAATTATGACCTGATCTGTCTTGTTGGAGGACCCCACCTTCAGACACCTAATTGCATTATCCAGACACTATATACCTCTAGCATTCCAGATGCCACGCATATCATTACTAATAATGATAAATGATAACCAGACGAATAGACGAATAAACCCATATGTTCGAGTGCTATGCTAGAGACCTTCCATAAAGGCAACAAGCACACCGCTACCCCCGCACCACCGTCGTAAACGCCACGCGTGCCAGCTGTCCGACACTGCCACTCCATGCCTCAAGCGCCTTAAACCGCGTGTCCGTCAACGCAGCCTGTTTAGCAGCCTGTTCTAGCTCGCGCTTTTCCGTACCCGCGACCGCTTCTTCCGCACCCGTATCAGACGAGACCTCGATTTCCAGACGGCCCGTAACTTCATCAATTTTACCCTGAATCTGGCCGTCCAGGATCAACATGACCAGTAGATCTGCCATTTCCTCGTTCGTAATACCAAGCGTCGTAGCAAGATAATCGATTTCTATCCGCGAATACGGCGCAATCATGTTGACGACAAACTTTGAGCGGATCCGCCGCAGCACATCGTCCAAGTAGAAATGAATAAACGGGTCGCTCATGATACCGCCCGGTCCGCCGTTCTGTCCAAGGACAGCCTGAAATTCGTGGATATCTGAGCGCTGGTACGCGTCAACTAGACTGTTCATGGCCGCAATCTGTGGATTCGACTTGTACGGCTTGGTCTCCTGCGATTCAAACGGATTGATATCATCTGTGTCGGACAGCATGACCGCTAGAACAAGGTATTTGAGCACTTGAATGCGTTGTAACGAGCCCGCCTCGTCGTAGTTTCGAAATGATTCAAAGAAATCCTCACGCGCTTTTTCCCACTGCTTTTCTGACATGTGCATCTTCCCGCCACATTCATGGATAACGCCCATGATACGCGGATGTGGAATTGCCGAATTGATCTGTAATGTTCGGTTGTATAGGTCCTATTAATCGTTAGCCACTATTCATCAATAAGCCGCGACTAAGCTTACTTTTAGTTTCTTGTTGTTCTTCGTCTCTGTGTACATCTGAATCTCTAATGCGTACACTTCAAGCAAGTATGTGCCCTTTGACTGATCATCTCCTCCATCATCCATCTGACAGGCTTGATGTAAGACCTGCAATATCCGGCTCAATCGCCCGTATTCTCCACGATCCAGCCATAACTTTGCCAACTTCAAATTCGTTTTCAGCCATAGCCGATCATTTTTCGCGTCTTCCAGCGCCGTCAATGTGGTTGAATAGAATTTCTCCATAAACACCATGTCACTAGTTCCCGCAGACACGTAATCCAGAATCTTGTTTAGTGATTTTTCCGAGTAATTCCGCGTCACGGCCGATTTAGTGTAGCTCAACAGTTCAGTGTAGTATTTCAGTGTCCGCTCGTGATCTCCTCGCCGAAACAGCAATTTGACTACTTGCTTCAGAGCTTTAAACCCCCATTCGCCTTTCTCGGGTTCGATCTCTGCCACGCCAAGAAACTCCTCAATCGCAGCCTCAGGGTCTTCTTCTTCTTTCAATGCTTTGGCGTTGTAATATTTATTCTCAATGTCGACGTTGGATGTGTTCGAAGCCATGTCATCGTCTTCGTATTCAAAGTCGTACTGCTTGTGTTAATCATCAGAGAACATAGATCAAAGCGAGAGATACGTACATTCTCGTCGTCCGACTGCATCATGAAATCGTCGTCCGACATTTTGGCTAATCTTCCGTTCCTGATACGACCTGTAGATGATTGAGTGTATATTTATTGGTCGTATACTGGTCCTTAGGAACGTTCAATCAAGCTGATTGTGGTGATGGATCGCGCGCATGCCATGAACGCCGATTTACTTTAGCGACTTGTCGCAAAAGTCACGTGACCTCAAATTTGAAGTGAGCCCATACCCTGAACATATAACAGACTGGATGCTTGAGAACTCTCAACTCAACTGAATACTCAATACTCTCTGGCAACAAATTGGGCTCTTGTAGTCTTGTAACTAACTATAAGTCTATGCTACACCATGATTCTTTTCTTTCTCGGCTCTCTCGCTCGATACAAGATTGGCCAAATCGTATTAGCCGTGCGGCTGCGTGGCTCGAGAGCCGTCTCGACGAAGTGCCCGCTTATCGCACTTGTAAAATGGACCCATAATGCTCTAGAAAACTGAGACATCGCGCGACGACGCCAGTCGCGGGGCGTTATCTTGGCGAACAGCGCGTATTACATAGACCTAGACGGCCCTAGTTCCTGTAGAATAGGTCCTGATTGGCTATCTCGCCTTAGTGCGAACGCATTGGGCTAATCAGGAAAGCTATAAATACGGCCTCTTTCCGCCCTTCTCGGACCCCGCAATTTGTCATTGATATACAGTCACTCCGTCGTTGTTTCGTTGCGTCTTTGAGAATCACTATTAATTCAATCTTTTTGAACCCGTTCGCCATGACCGTCATTAATGCCACTGACGAATGTTATCACAACATCAACTGTCAAGGCTATGACATTTTTGTGTGCGACAACCGAAGCATTACAAGCCTCGACGAGGTCCCCGACAATACTACGTGCGTCATTTACTCTTACTACAAGGTCACCAGTGGAGGTGCGCGGTTGAAGGGCTCGTCACGACTGTTTGCGCTCGCGCTGTTCTTCATCGTTTTGGTGAACTCGGTCAATGCCGCGTTATATCAACGAGCAACGCCGGAGCCATTGCTGAGCTCTAGCTGCTCAATCATATCGACGGACGAGACCGATGCGTTTGGTTTGGATTTTGCATCACGGCGTTAGTGATCAGGGTGGAGGGGATTAGGATTTGTATAAACGTTTCACTTGATTTGCTCGGAATCGACAATTGAGCACGATCATCTATACAGTCTCCGGGAAAGGAAGCAGACGGCCTTCGCAATCTTGCACAAGAGCGATGAGACGGGTTGAATCAGCTGCGGTGCTGAAATTAATATAATTATGGAACGCCATATGTACTCAAATAGTCCTGATTGCAATGCCAACTTCTCCCCGTACTATAACCTAGGAGCCCATAGCAACAATCGCAAACAGTGAAACTTTAAACAGTAAGAGGTATAAGCCAGTATATACTGCCTCCATTTGCTGCTCATTCTTCGATTGCTGCTGCTGAGATAGAGTCTCGACAAATACGGCGATGATGCTGAGGGCGATGAGACTTGGTGTAACCTTGTTCTTTAAATTCGTAGAAGAGCAAAACATCTGGTAAGAGCAAACAACAATTAGCATAACTAGGTAACTACTCCAGCCAGCCAGCTAATTCTTCATGCCAATACACAAGACTTTGAAGATGCCTCATGAGGACGTCGCGCGCTACCGTGTCCCGATCAACCCATCCGTACTTCCGCTGCCATACTAGCCTAGAACCTAGAAAGTCCTCTTAGGCTGTAAAACTTGTAGATTGCCTGCATATGTCCGACACTGTAAGCAATGCCATCTCAAACACATCCCGCGGCAATCTACGAGAAATACGAAGATGGTTCCACCTGTATGGTTGGGAGGTTGGTCGAGGACAGGAGAAGTAAATAGTTAACATTGAAATGTGTGGGTGTTGTACCAAGGTACGCGGCCCTTAACAGTTTTCTGGCCAATCAGCGCAGGGCCGATCCAAACCGGTGCCGTCTTCGAGAGGCTCGGGTGGGTTTTGGAAATTCCCGTGCTTCTTGTTGTTCTTCACGTACCAACCCTTCGCTTTCGGTATTTCATAGTCGCGTATATTAATTCACAATGGTATGTTGACCTCCTGTGTTGTGGACGTTTGTTGCAAGATTTGGCTGGTGCTGCATTGAGTGGTGGTCGGTGGAGCTGCGAAGGAAAACTGAACAGAGTCGATGAACTACGATGGTGCAACTGCAAGAGTCGCTAAAACCGAGCTTCTCAGCGCCTTCAGTTTGAAATTTGATATGTTGCAGATGGAGATTTGGTCGATTTGAATTTATTCCCGACTGGCCCGGCTCAATGCGATCCAGAAGAATGCAGCAAGTTGATTTCATCCACTAACTGATTCAAGGGCGTCTCAACCCTCATCTACAACACTTTCTTCCGCCGGAACGCCGTCATGGTCGGAACCATTCTCACCGGAGCCTTTGCTTTTGAGATGTGAGTTGTTTTTGTTGTGTCTAGGCGTGGAAGCCGGAACTCATGAATGGGACATTGGCTAATGTGGCATTACAGCGCGTTCGACTCGTCTATCGACAAGTACTGGGATAAGCTCAACAAGGGCGTAAGTTTCTGTCTGCTGTTTTCACCGTTGTTTTAGGAGAACATATCAATAACCAGATTTTTGCGTTTAGAAGCAATGGAAGGACATCAAGCACCTCTACATCACCAAGGAGGAGGACGACGAATAGATTAATCCGACTTACTGGAACATTCGACACTCTCATTTTCCCCTCCTAATTCGACTACATTTTTCCCATCATATGAATATGACGGCTGGAGTACAGTGTGATATTTGAAATATAAAAAACTTCTCATTGAATTTGGTTGCGTCGGTGCTGCGGGCGTTGCTATGAATTTGAAAATAGCGGAAGGCGCTGCAGCACTTCTTACCAGTCTGCTTTTGAACAAGTGCAAAAACCTGTCATTGTTGACTGACTATCGTTACGATCGTAAATGCTAACCAGAAGAATCAGACTTACTATACAACGTGTTTGATTTAAGCCTATAGTACGCTTTGTTGATCGATTGGCAAGAAGTGGAACCGCTTCAGTACGACTGTAGATCTGAGGGGCTGTTTCTATGAACCTCTAAACTACTACAGACCTACCTAAAAAGAGATAGTTATAGCTACACGCAACTAAGCAGATAAAACATAATTAAAAACGTCATATTATTCTTTAAATATAGTAGTTTATACGTTTAGAAACAATTCACAGCATCATTTTTTTTAGGAAACCCAGCCAGACTCAAACTATCTGGCATATAATCATCTAGGGAGCCGCCTAGAGATGTTCGGCGACGCGGCGCTTAAAAGGCCAGACGCAGAGGCGAGCGGACGGGGACGCCCTTCCACGCGGTGATGGTCTTCTCAGCACGCTCGGCGATACCCTCGGGGGTGAAGCCAAACTTGGCGTAGACCTCAAGGTACGGGCCAGAGGCACCGAAGGTGTTGATGCCGAACTGCTCGTGCGCGTACTTGGCCCATCCGATGGTGGTCATGACCTCAACCGACATGATCGGGTGGCCGTCAGGCAGGACAGAGAGTCTGTAGTCCTGGTCCTGCTTGTCGAAGCTGAACCAGTCGGGCATGGACACAAGACGGGTCTTGTAGCCCTTGGCCTCGAGAATCTTGGTCGCGTCAAGCGAGAGGCCGACCTCGGAACCGGAGGAAACGATGGTGACGTCGGCATCAGCGTTCTCCTTGAGAACGTATCCACCCTTGGACGCCTTCTCGATGGTAGATCCCTCAAGCTGGGGCAGGTTCTGGCGAGACAGGGCGAAGATCGAGGGAGTGTGGGTGGACTCGAGGGCGACCTTGAAGGCAGCCGACATCTCGTTACCGTCAGCCGGGCGCCACACCATCATGTTGGGGGTAGCACGGAAGTGAGCAAGAGTCTCGATAGGCTGGTGAGTAGGACCGTCCTCACCAAGACCGATAGAGTCGTGGGTAGCGACCCAGATGACGGGGCTCTCGGACAGAGCAGAGAGTCTGACGGCACCGGCGGCGTAGGACACGAAGTTCAGGAAAGTACCACCAAAGGGGATCAGACCACCGTAGGCGGCGATACCGTTCATCATGGCACCCATACCGTGCTCACGGACACCGTATCGGATGTAGCGACCAGCGTAGTCTCCGAAAGTGGTCGTGGGGGGCTGGAAGTCGACAGCGGTCTTCCATCGGGTGTAGTTGGAGCCGGTCAAATCGGCCGAGCCACCGATGAGCTGGGGAACGACATCGCAGATGGCGTTCAGAACAGTCTCGGACAGCTTACGCGAGGCAATGGCAGGGTCCGCGGGGGTGTAGACGGGGAGAGACTTCTCCCAGCCCTCGGGAAGCTTGCCCGAGAGTCTGAGCTTGAGATCGGCACCGAGCTCAGGGAACTCGGCAACGTACTTCTCAACGAGAGCCTCCCACGCAACCTCGTCGGCAGCACCGGCAGCCGCGGTCTTGTGGCACGCGTCGTAGACCTCCTGGGGAACGACGAACGACTCAGCGGGGTTGAAGCCGAAGAGCTCCTTAACGTGAGCGGCATCGTCCTTCTTGAGGGGGTTACCGTGCACGCCGTGGGTGCCCTGGAGCTTGGAACCGAAACCAATGGTGGTGGTGACCTTGATGATGGAAGGCTTGTCAGTGACGGCCTTGGCGGCCTCGACAGCAGCAGCGATTCCGTCAAGATCGTTGTCACCGTCCTTGACCCACTGGGTGTGCCATCCGTAGGCCTCATACCGTTTGAGGACGTCCTCAGTGAGGGCCTGGGCGGTGTCACCATCGATGGAGATATGGTTGTCATCGTAGAACACGATCAGGTTGCCGAGCTGCAGATGGCCGGCAGCGGAGCAAGCCTCGGAGGCGACACCCTCCATAACGCAACCGTCACCCATGATGGAGTAGGTGTAGTTGTTGAAAAGCTCGTAGCCGGGCTTGTTGAAGCGGGCGGCGTAGTGAGCCTGAGCCATGGCGAGACCAACGGCGTTGGAAACACCCTGTCCGAGAGGACCGGTGGTGACTGCGACGTGTTAGCAAGGAAGAAGTGCGAGTACGAAAAATGGAGTGCAGCGTACCTTCGACACCGGGGGTGTCGGCAGCCTCGGGGTGACCGGGGGTCTTGGATCCGAGCTGTCTGAAGTTCTTGATGTCGTCCATGGACAAGTCGTAGCCGTAGAGGTGGAGCAGGGCGTACAGAAGCATGCAGCCATGACCGTTCCTAGAGAAGAGTTAATAGAGCACTCACAGCGCATCAATTGCAACAATTGGGACGTACGAGAGAACAAATCGGTCTCTGTTCAAGTAGCTGGGGTTCTTGGGGTTGAAGCTCATGAACTTGCTGAACAGGACGTGAGCCATGGGAGCACAACCCATGGGCGCTGTGACGTCAGTTAGAGATCGCAAGAGGCGAGCAGACGCGAATCGACTTACCACCGGGGTGGCCGGAGTTGGACTTGATCGTCGCATCAACCTGGAAGACAATTGATCAGCAATTGCCACGAAGCGGAGCGCGCAGGCGTTCTGGCGGTCCTCACCGGCCCGCGCGGGCCGGCGGAGACCAGGCAGGTGGCATTAACTCAGCGCGCGGATCGGGCGTTGGCGGATGTGCGGGAACTTACGGCGAGCAGACGGATCGTGTTGATCGTGAGGGTGTCGGTCTTGTCGAATGAGGGAGACATGGCGGCGAGTGGGAGAGAGGAGGAGGGTGGAGGACGGAGAGAGGAAGGCGAAGGGAAAGCGCGGGACGGATTGTTTTATTTAGGCGCGGGAGCGTCGGGCGTGAGACGCCCGCGCGGGGCCGGAGCGCGCAGCCGGAGCCGGAAAACGCGGGCGTTGCGGCGCGAAGTGCGGCGCCGCGCGACGGTTGCGGCGTGTTGACACGCTGCCGCATCGGGCGCGCGGACGGGTCCCGGCGCGAGCCTGTTTTGCAGCGGAGCGGGCCAGAACGGGCCGGGCCCCCATGTGATGTGGGCGGTTCCCCCACCGCCGGCTGAATGCAGTGCTAAGCAGCAGTAGCGCTGCAGCCTGCACGCTGTGGCGATTGTCGTCGTCCAGCTGCTTAATGCTTACTTGCTGGTGGTTGCCACTTGTTGGTCTGCAGATTCCGCCTTCAGCTGAACCCTCCCACTCTCAATACAGTTAATCCGAGCGAAACCTTTCTCCGTCCCAGCGCCCGATTCTGCCGGAGATATGCCCGAGCAGGGCCGCGCCGCGTTTCCAGTGCCGATCTGGGACAACATTTATCCTTGTTTGAACTCAACTGCGCTTGGGCGCGCCGCGCCGGCCCGTCCGCAGTCCGCAAGTTTGTTAATACTGTTCGAATCGGGACATCTTCTTGTGCAACTATTTGTCTTGACCATTCCCCTTTTTGTCGAGCTAGGAGTTTTTGCCATTTCACGAACTTCGCTCGTACGAGTGAGCTTTTGACCGAAATTATTATCTTAGCTGCTTCTGACGAAGTGTTAAACGAGTCAAGTTCGACCATCAACGTCTTCATCGTTGGCCAAATTATTGCTGAATGCAGACCAGCGACCATTCTAAATTAAGCTAAACCGGTTATCGCAGCAGGGGTCCCGGCTACTATAGTCTATTCTAGGGCAGTCAGTGCTCTGTGCCACGAACAGGGCCAAACTTCGAACTTGCCGTAGCACGATGTGGCTGCATCTGCAACCTGCGACCTTGCGAGCCCGACGATATGCGGCAGGGGCGCTCCTCAAGCGCAGGCGCGGTTCATGCAGGCTGGCACCGCAGCTCGCAACGCAAATCTTTTCGTTTTCATCTTTTCGACAAAACCAGAAGAGGCCCGTTCAATCTTTCCAGACTCAAGACAATTGACAATTTAATAGCAAGAGAGAAGTTGCTGTAAACTTGTTGAGAAGAGTTCTTCCGGCTTATTGAATACACGCGGCAATCCCCGCAAATTAATTTTTTTTTTTTTTTTTTTTTTTTGAACACGCAAATATATATTAAAATATTACAAAAAATACCAAATATACACCCGCGGCCAATTGCCGAATTATCTTCACGTGATCAAAATATACTCACTCGCGGTCTACCACGCACCTTTTCTGTCTCGCAGACTTCTTTGGAGCTTCGGCAAAGAAGACATTCTCGCCGACGATGCCAGTCGCAGAGGAGCCCGTCAACAAGGACATCGATCACTTGAAGGTCGCGTTCGATGGCTGGCTGCTGTCCGACGGCGACAAGACCGCGCAACTGCGGCAGCTCAAGTGGGAGCTCGCAAAGGATGAAAAGGCGGAAGCCGAGGAGCGCAAGCGGGTCGAGCTGAATAACATCAGGGAGCTTGAGATGCGCGCGTACCAGGAGGAGCTCTTTCAACGTTCGATCAAGGAGAATGTCATTGCTGTGCTTGACACGGGATACGGCAAGACCCTGATCGCATGCAAGTTCCTGCACTACTTCACCGAGCAAGAGCGCGTCAAGGTCCGCGAGGACGCGACGTACACCCGCAAAACGGCCTTTTTCGTTGTTCCGACCGTGCCTTTGGTTGACCAACAGCTGGCTGTGGCCAAAGCGAACACGGATCTTGTGTGCGAGGGGTTCAATGGCGACACTTCCATGGGCTGGGTATCGGTAAGTCTTCCCGACATGATCTACGAGTATGTGCTAACCAGACAGCCTGACTGGGAACAAGTATGGAAAGATTACGAGCTTGTCATTCTTACGCCAGAGATCTTGCGGCAATGCCTTGCCTTTGGCTTTATTAGCATGTCCGCGGTAAGTGTACCCCTGAACCAGGTATGCGAGGCAATACTAATGAGTAGATCTCCGCAATTGTCTTTGACGAGTGCCATCATGCAAAGAAGAATGATCCGATGAAACGCGTCATGGATTATTATCATATCGAGACTGGCTCACACAAACCCAGAGTGTTTGGAATTACCGCCAGTCCTCTCGGCACATCGACTAACACGGCCATGTCGGTCTATGCTGGAATTACGTGAGTTGTTGGCTACATGATCTTGGGAATCGTGATTGAATCTAACATCTACACCAGTCTTTTGGAAAAACAGCTTGATGCTCGAGTGTATACTGCGTCGGACCATTCGCTGGTGCAAGGCGCTTTTGTGGCAACAATCAACTTGAAACGGCCAGCCGAGCGGATTGTGTACTATCCTCGATTCGTGAACACACTTGACCCGACTTTTGAGCTTTTCGACTTCCAAATGAATAGCAGCGTCCTCAAAGTTTCCAGATTTGCCGAGCATGCCTTGTTAGAACTGGGTGAGTGTTATTTTTAATTTGTTTATTTTCATGATTCAATATGAAGCACTGCTAACACACGCACAGGAGTGTGGTTTGCTGACCAAGCGTGGAAACATGTCTATGATGTGGAACAGGAGCTTCTTCAAACCGATCCAGCATCTGAAAGTCGGATTTACAAGATGATTAAGGAATTTGGACATGCGGAGCTACACCCTATCAACAAGAATACAATCAGCGGCAAGGTCTGGGCGTTAATTGAGGAGCTGCACAGAATTTACTCGCAGAATCCGCATTCAAAAACAATTATCTTCGTAGAGCGCCAACTCATGGCTATGCTTCTGACCAAGGCATTGGACGAGATCTTGAAGGACAGCAATATTCGAGTTCAATATCTCACGGGCCATTCGGACAACATTTATTTCAGTCAAAACATGAACTCGAACAGTCAGAGGCGGATTCTTTCTCAGTTTCGTGCGAATAAGTTTGACGTCTTGATCTCGACCAACGTGGCCGAAGAAGGACTCGACGTGCCGACGTGCAACACCATCATCAGATTCGACTTGCAGAAGAGTCCGATTTCTTATATCCAGTCTCGTGGACGAGCGCGAATGGGCGAATCCAGTGTATGTTAATCAATTCTTTTGCACGTATTTGTTTTGCTAACTGGAAGTACGTCATGATGCTGGAAGACAGAAATTTTGTACACGAGGACCTTGTACAGAAATCCAGGCGAGGCGAGGTGAGCTAGCAGTTTTTGACTTATCTATGTACCGCATTGACTGACAACCCAAAGCTCTTGATGAAGGACATGGTGAAATCTCTGGCCGAAGACCGAATCAGCGCGAATCCACATCTGGCAGAGGCTATGAGGGAGGGAACCGCTCTCGACGTGCTCCGCAAGTATTATCGCGATGAAGAAACGGGCGCCACTTTGTGTCCGTACACTGCCATGCTGATTGTGGATCTCTTTTGCGCGAAACTGGTATGTGTATACTTTGACTGTCATGGAATCTAGATACTAATGATGTTTTTAGTCCCAACTAGAGGGTTCAAAGAAGTCGCCAAAATATAGTTACAAAGATCTAGGCCCAGGCATTATGAATACCGACACGCTCAGACCTGCCAAACAGATGAGGTTTTCCAGCGCTTTCAAAGCACAGCAGCACAGCACGAGTGGTCGCTATTCTTGCACGATTGAGATCCCGGCTGATGCCCCGTTCATTGTCGAGACTGGGCCGCTGACGATGTCGAAAGTCGAGGCAAAGGGCCGGGCGGCGATTGCGGCGTGCGTGAAGTTGTTGAGTTTGCAAATGCTTGACCGGAATCTGTTGCCAGTCTTGGAAGATGCTGAAGAGGCAGATATTCTGCCGGAACAGTATCAGGAAATGAGTATCGAGCGCTCGAAATTGGACAGCCGTGTGAAGAAGCTGTTTGCGGATATTGACTTGCGAGTCGCGATGCCAGAGACGAGTGCGACGGCGTGGACCTATCTGATCTCGTTTGCGGGCGGCCCTTATGAACTCGACAGTCTAGTCATGTGTGTCCCGACCGAGCTTCCGCCGATTGCGCCGTTTGTGATGCTGATGGAAAATCGAGATGTGGTCGTGACCATGGTGCCACAGGGACCCATCCTGCTGGATTCTGAGAGATACCGTGAAATGCGGCGGTTCTCTGATTTCGTGTTTACGAGTGTTGTGCCAGTTGAAGCTGTGTCGGATTTTGTTCGGTCGTATCTGGTGATGCCGGCTGAGTATAATGCCAGCGACTATGAAGTCTTGGAAACAAAGCCAGTCGAAAAATCGCAGGAGGTGCAAGGACGGATTTTCGCGACGGAGATGAATAACATGTACCATGTGCGCAGCAGGAATGCGGCCGGGAAGTACACGTTGGATCTGATTCCCAAGCGGTTGGACTATTTGTCTGCGCGAGTTCAAAGTGAGTTGAGAGATCTAGATTTCAGCCTGCGATGATACAAAGACATGTTACTGACGAGATACATAGAGAATCGAAAGACATTGGTTGTGACGGAAGAGCGGCTTCTGCGACAAGCTAAGTTGGTCCTGCCGCTTCCGCCGAAGCTATTTCGCAGCTACCGGGCTATTCCATCGGTAAGCGTTGATTTGATTTTTCCTCGGATGTTCCGTTTGTTTTTCCATCGTGAGCTAATTTCGTTGAATGACAGGTCCTACACCATGTGCAGTCCTTCTTGCGCGCACATGAACTGTCAATCGGCCTAGACATGCCGGTATCGATTCCGCGCATGCTGCAGGCAGTCACGGCAAAGAGCGCAATGCTGCGATATGACTACGAGCGCCTTGAATTTTTCGGCGACCAGAGCCTCAAGTTCATTGTATCTGTGGCTATCTTCATCTGTTATCCGAACAAGTCCGAAGGGTACTACACGCGTCAGCGCATGTCGCTGACCGAGAACGACAGTCTTGCGCGAGTCACTATGGCGCTCGGAATCGACCATTATCTCATTAACCATGGGTTCGAGAACGGTCTGTGGTTCCGGAAGGACGGCGAGAACCCGTTCGCGCGGCCGGCGTCGGTGAAGACGCTCGCGGATATCGCGGAAGCGTTGATCGGAGCGGCGTACACGGAAGGCGGCATGTCGGCCGCGGCCGAACTCGTGTTCAGACTGTTTCCCGCGCTCTGTCCCACGCCGTCAGGCGCGGGTATGACGTGGGCTGCGATGCTGGCAGGATACAAGCCTGCTGAGTATGAGTCGCGGCAGGACGCTGAGGGAGTAGCGCGGGCTGAGCGAGTGGGAGCGATCGTGGGCCACGATTTCAAAAGCCCCAACTTGGCGTTGTCGGCGTTGCGGCATTCGCATCGGTATGATAACCGATCGCATATTCCGTCGTACCAGCGACTTGAATTTCTCGGCGAGTATGTGGTTTTTTATTGCTGCGAAATGCGAACTTGTGTTTTGTTTTTGTGAGTGAAGGCTAACCGAAGGCTTGAAATTAGTGCGTTGCTAGATTTGATGTAAGTGGACAGTATCAGGAAGGGACACGCGAGGTCAGGATGACAGGTGCTAATAAAATGAAACAGATGTTGCGAGTACCTTAACGAGAGGTTTCCGGACGCAGATCCGCAGCAGCTAACGGAACATAAGGTATAGCGTTCGAGATCGTTGAGCCCACGTGGCAAGTCAACGGGATGGAGCTAACGAAAGTCATGATATATAGTTTGCGATGGTCAACAATAAGCTTTTATCTGTGATTACGATCGAGCTCGAGTTGAACAAGTACATTGAGCACAGCAGTCCGGACACGCTGACCGAGATCCGATGGTTCTGCGAAGAAGTAGCGGCCGCGAAGGCGGCTGCCGAGGACGACGCGAGCGGGAAGTGGTTCTGGATCGAGTTGACGGAGGGGCCGAAGGCGTTGGCGGACGTGGTGGAAGCATTGTTGGCGGCCATGTATGTCGACGCCGGGTTTGATCTTGCGCCGTGTCGCGCGTTCTGCGCGCGTTACTTGTTTCCGCGGTTTGCGGATTTCTCGCAGTACGGGAGTATTCTGGTCGGACGGCCGAGGGTGAGTGGTATATTCCTTGATTTTAGTTTGTTTTTTTGTTTTTTGTTTTTTTGCTTGTTTCAGGGGGTGGTGGTGTATTGATTTGATGGAGAGCTAATGTAATGGGGCAGGCGTTGTTGCATGCTAGGCTGCGGCGGCTGCGGTGCAGAGAAGTATCGACGCCGAGCGTGCGGTTCACGACCGGCGGAGCGAAGGACAGTGGCGACGGGTTTGCGCAGGACGGAGTTTTGGCGTCCGTGGTGAGTCTTCTTGGTGTTTTTTTTGATATGACATTTCCTGTTCTGCACGCGCGCTGTGCGGAACGTCCGAGTGAGCCAGAGCGTCTTTAAGCTTGCGAGAGCAAGGCTAGGCGTGCCACGGCCCACAAGGAAGGATCTGGAAATACATGCACTGCAGCATGAGTGGTACATTCTAAGGAACAAGAGGCTAACGGGGGGGTTCGATGCAGGTGTCGTTCAAGATGCACGGTGAGCACGTGCGTACTGTCGCGGGACTCGGGACGAACCGACCGCGCGACGATTTGGCGCGGGCGGTGCTGGAGGCGTTGAGGGAAGATAGTGAGCTGCTGGAACGGTTATGCACGTGCGAGCGGCGGCGGCTGGAGGCGGAGGAAGCCGGTGATGGGGACGAGGAGATGGATGGGGGCGATGAGTTTGAGGACGAGCTCGGGAGCGCGCTGACTGCAGTTGTGCTGGAGTGATGGCTTTGATAAAGTGGTGTGTTGCGTCGTGTGGATAGCTAATTAGCTGCAATTTTAGTTCTGTTGCTCTTGTCCCTGGCTAATTACTGCGTTTTCCGGCACGCTGGATCGGTCAATTATAGCCCGTGATCGTGTTAGCCGGCCGCGCGTTCTGGATCGCGATGGGAGGTTAGTCAGCCGGCAGCCCTACTTTGCGTACTTTTGCCTGCAGCGACGATCCGCCCTCAGACGGGCAATTCTGCGGTGGCGCCCGGCTGATGGGGGTCGAGGCTGAGACAGGATTTGTTTTTTGCGGGTGGGGCCTGCGACGCACGAGCGGTGAAATTGCCAGAGAATCGGGTCACGAGATCGAGAGAACCAGCCATGGATCGAGTTGGGCGGGCTGGCTGCGCTGCAGGCTGGCTGCAGGCGCAGTGGCTCGGTGGCTCGGGGGCGCTCGGGATGGCGGCGCCTGTTTTACGCGTAACTGCGAATGTACTTGCGATGCTGTGATTACAATTTAGAACTTATGATCCCGAAGTCGCCGAGACCGGTCTTGGATTCGATTCGATTCGATTGCGTTTGCACGTTTTGTGTTTGAGCGTTGCACTCTATGTCAGGGTCGAACGCTGCGGTTGATGGCTGCTCGACTGTTACTGGACAGACGACAATGGGGGCAAACGCCGAGACTGGCGTGCGGTACTCGATTCGATGATCGGCACGAGAAATCGAGATCATATGCACTGCTGCACTGCTGCAGTCAGATACGCTGATACAGGATCGATCGCCAGTCAGTCAGTCAGTCAGTTCACGCCGTGAGCGCGATACAAGCTTCACGAGAGTTTGCGAACGGGCTTAGCCATTAATTGCGAATGTCCACGGCCGTTGGGCCGTTACTCTAAAGAATCCAAATAGTCAATTACGTTCGGCGTTGTCGTTCTCGTCGTCTCGTAGTCTCGTACGTCGCCGCTCGCAATTCGCGGTCGCACGTCGTCGTACACCGGCAGGCCGAAATTACAGCTCGGATCATCGATCGTCCAGGAGAGGCTCGCTAGTCCAAGAAGTCAGATCCAGCGCAAAACAAGCTGCCGAGGCGGTGTTTAGGCTTTGGCTTTGGCTTTCCGAGCGCGGCCGGTACCGCGAATGCGGCGCGCGCCGGGAAAAGCGATATCGCATTTTCCCTGGCGGCCCGCGGGCGGCCGTGATTGGCCGGGGGCAGCTGTGATTTGCAGCACAAGTTGGACTGCGCAAGTCTGGCATTTGTGGCAAGTTAAGTTAAACTAAAAACACGAGGCACAAAACGGCCTCGACGTTGGGAATTGCGCGGTTCGGGGGCTTTCGCGCGTCCGGCGGGGCAGTGCATCGTGCATGATGGTGGAGAGATGGAAGGGCTTGCCGCGGACGATGTGATATCGGACTCTGGCTGCTAAGGTCCAGGTAGTAACTCGTAAGCACAACAGTGTATCAGCAGCAGTACTCGGCATCAGTTGCGGCAGTGGGACTGGGACTGGACCGGACCGGACCGGACCGGACCGGACTGCGAGTGACGACGATATTCCATGATTCGTGACACTGACAACCGCGAACAGCGATCGTGAACCTAAGCAAGCCGGAGCCGGAGCCGGAGCCTAAGCCCAGCTGGGCCCTAGCCGGCGGATCATGCCGCGACGGCCGTCGACCAGTCGACCACTGACTACTGAGGCTATTCGAGAATTAAGTGGTCACTGGACCTTGTCTGAGGTCTGTCTGATGTCTGATAGTCGTGTTCTGCGAGATATTTAGCGATCAGCGGCCGAATAATTATCTACATCACGCTACACTTCCTCGACTGATCGCATCGCGGTGAATCTGTGTAGCCGCGATCCATGGCCAGCGTAATTGAGTGAATCGCCACACGGAGAATCGCGTCCCGGAACACGTGTGAATTATCCGAGATCGCGCAAACCATGATCGTTGGACAATGATGAATGAGCGAAATGACTCGCGGTACGCCGTGTCCGTGATATACTCTGGAAGTTTGATAAATTGGGCGGTTAGCGTTACTTGCCGATAAGAGTTTAACACTTAAGAGCTGGTCAGTGTATCACTTGCTATCGAGAGTCGTTTGCCAGACTTCCGCTTTCGAGTTTCGACCGCGGCGTGGCGGCTCGCGCGACTGGGGAACCCCTGCGTGTAGCATCGCGGCTTTTACATGCACCAGGCCCCTATACCAGCTACACCGATACCAAGAAGGAACTATTTCGTAGACGGTCCAAAAGCGGACTGCAGCTGCAAGTAATACGGTAATATATTCAAATTAAAAGATATTCTTGCGCGCGCCGACGCGCTGCTGCGCAGCTTCATGCCGTCGCAGCTCGTCCGGCACCTTACTCAGCTCGCTCTTGGCCAGCATCTGCTTGAGATCGTAAAACGTGTCCTGGTCGTCGTTCGTCAGGAACGTGATTGCGACACCGGACTTTCCCGCCCGGCCCGTCCGCCCGATCCGGTGCGTGTACGCCTCGATCGATTTGGCCATGTTGTAGTTCACCACAAGCGACACGTCCGGCACGTCGATTCCACGACCCGCCAGATCCGTCGCCACCAGCGCGTCCGCCTCGCCTTCCCGCAGCGCTCGCAGCGCGGACTCACGCTGATCCTGGGACTTGCCTCCGTGAAGCGTGACCGCGCGCCAGCCGGCGGAGGTCAGCTCGCGAGCGACCGCGTCACAGCTGCGCTTGACGTTCACAAACACGATTATTGGCGGCGTAAATCCACCGGATCTCAGGATATCGAGCATGCGTCGCGATTTCTTGTCGTCCCCGGAAACAAACTCGACCCGCTGCTCGACCGTGGCCACGGCCTGGCCTGCGCTGCCGACCACGACCGTCGCCGGCCGGCGGAGGTAGTGTCGGGCGATGCGCTCGATCGCGGGAGGCATCGTGGCCGTGTACATCATCGTTTGCCGGTACCTGTCCTTCCCGCCCAGATATTTCGACATTGCCTGTGTGTTCTCCGCGTCGTCCGAGTCCGGCTTCGCGTTGGTTACAGGCAGTGCTTCGAGGATCTTGTTGACCGATTCTTCAAACCCGAGATCAATCATGCGGTCGGCCTCGTCCATAATCACGTAGCAACACTGACTGAGCACCAGCACGCGACGTTCAAGACAGTCAACAAGTCGTCCGGGGGTCGCGATTACAATCTCAGCGCCATCTTGCATGTTGAGCGATTGTTCCGCCAGCGCGTGTCCTCCGACAATAGACACGCATCGAAATCCAAGCGGGGTGCAGAACTTTTTCGTCTCGGATTCAATCTGCTGCGCCAACTCGCGCGTCGGCGCAAGCACAACCGCGTACGGCCCATCTGCTTTCGTGCGCTCCGTCAGCGCCGGAAGCTCAATGATATACGCCAACAACGGCAGCACAAAACTCGCAGTCTTGCCGCTTCCCGTCTCGGCCACGCCAATCACGTCCCGGCACGACAACGCGATCGGGATCGCAGCGCGCTGGATCGCAGACGGCTCGTCGTAGCCTGCTTGCTTGACCGTGTCCAGAATCGCGTTCGGCAGACCGGACTCGGACCAGCTGCGCATCGGATTCGGCATCGCGCCGCCTTTGGTCGAGATACTGAAATCCTCCTTGAAGATCCGCCAGTCGCGCTCACGCATCTTGGACAGCGGTTTCTCGGACCAATGCATGTCATCCCAATCCGTCGCGCGTCTAGCTGCCCTGCGAGACTCGTCGCGATCTTCCGCCATCGTTGCCGCTGTCGCTGATTTTGAACTCCGGCTGATAACCGGACTATCCTGTGATGCCATCGTGTCATCTTGCGCGTTCCAGTCAAACGTAAACCGCTTATCCTGCGCCACGCGTCGTTTCTTGGGTCGTCGGACGTGCTCGTGCACACCCATATACCGCTCCTTCAACATTTGCGTCTGCGCGCTGTCTTCGCTATTTGCCCCTTTCGCCATACTACTACCATTACCACTCGTCGACCGCGTCATCTCCGTCTTCGTCGATGATGTCGAAGTCGTAGATGAAACAGGCGCAGCTGACGCAGCTTCTTCGGCCATCTTGGCCAACGCGATCCGCTCGCGCTCTTTCTTGGTCAGGAACTTGGGCTGGTTATACTGTCGTTAGTCGATTGATCAGAACCGCGCGTGATTGAACACGTACCTTGGCTAGCACAGCCTCCTGCGCCCGTCGCTGACTTTCCAGCTCGGCCAGCGACGGCGGGCCACGTTTGGTTGCGTCCGGCGCCATTTGTGTATGCTGGTGTTGTGTATGTATATTATGAATCCCGATCTAACTTGTAGAAGTAAACTGAATGATCGAACGCAAAAAGCCAAAAGTGCCTACACGTGACGTCGAATTTGGTTTTTCACTTTTTGCGCCGCGCATCGCATCGTGCATATTCCGAATTCACATATCCCATCGGCCAGATTCACTCCAGATCTGTGCGAACCAGCGATCTCGCCAAGATCAGTCTATACACATATGACCCGACTCTAATCCGACTTTACAACAACTCAGCAATTGGGGACCCTAAAACCGGGGGAACAAGGGAACAAAGAGGAGGATGCAGCAAAATGGGCAGAACGGGCAGGATGGAGGCACGCGAAGCACGATCGAGGTGCTCAAGACGTTTCTGTACAATCGATACAACGCGCAAGCGCGGTTGCTGAATCTTGCAGATCTCTACACGGATGCGTATCTGACGCAGAACGGGCTGCTGGCGCAGGACAGCACGCGGTCAAAGATGTTTCCCGCGCTCATGAAGGTGGCTGGGATGGAGCTTACGCAGGTCGACAGCGTGAATCTGGCAAACAACCTTGTTAGCGACGTTTCACAGGTCACGGCACTGGCGCAGACGTATCCGCAGTTGAAGAACCTGTCGCTGGCTGGGAACGAGATATCGCAGTGGCGGCAGCTGGACGCGTGGAGACACCGGTTCCGGGCACTACACGAGCTGATGCTGGTCGGCAACCCGATCACGGAGCTGGCAAATTACAGAGCCGAGATCGTGCGGCGGTTCCCGTCGTTGAAAGTGCTGGACGGCGAGCCAGTGAGCAGTATGAGCGTGCCTACGGTGCCGATTTCGCCTTCTGGCCATGTTAATAACGCGCGGCACACGAAGCTGCCGGTCGCGACGCGGGCGAGCTTTTTCGAGACGGTCGAGATCCAGAGTCTCGTGATGGATTTTTTGGGGAAATTTCTGGGAGTCTACGACAGCGACCGGCGGCAGCTCGAGCCGCTGTACGACGCCGAGAGCCTGTTTTCGGTTTCGCTGGACTCGGGCGTGCCGAGCGTGCGCAATCCGCAGCACCAGCGGACGATGACGACGAACAACTGGAGCGCGTACATCCCGCTCTCGCGGAACCTGACGCGCGTGAAGGGCAGCGGCCGCGTGAGCCGGCTCGCGGTGGGCACGGGGCCGATCATGGCGCTGCTGGCGCGGTTGCCGGCGACGCGGCACGATCTGTCGCAGCCGGCGCAGTTCGCGGTCGAGGCGTGGAGCGTGCGCGGGCTGCGGACGGCGGAGGACACGGGGATCGTGATGATTGTGCACGGCGAGTTCGGCGAGGGGAGCCTGAAGCGCAGTTTCGACCGCACGATGATGCTGCTGCCGGGGCCGGGCACGCTGGTGGTGGTGTCGGACGCGGTGACGGTGCGGGCGTGGTCGGGCGCGGCGTGGCGGCATTAATTGATTATTGTTTTATTATTTTTAAGTCTGTATAAAATATTTGTTTAATTATTTATTTTATTCTGTTTAAGTTCGCAGGTAACACCAGGGCCCGCCGGTTGCGGTTGCGGCTGCGGGTGACGGCGCACGCGAGCGGGGCCGTGCGCGCCTGTGCGGCGGCACGTGGCGCACGTGTGCTGCGAGTCGCGCTCTACGGCGACACGGCGCGCGACACGGCGAGTCGCGCGCTCGACTTGCGGCCGCCCCGCCCGCTGCGCGAGAATAAATACGGGCGCGCGCCCGCTCAGCCCTGCTTCCCCGTCAGTCCTCGCCCCTGGTCGCTCTGCCTCCCTGCTCCTGCTCCTGCTCCCTTCTCCCTGCCTCCCCTACGCTCCTTCGCGCCCGGCTTGCTCTGCTCTGCCAGAGACCCCTACTCTCTACAGCGACTCCCGTCCGACCGCCGCTCGGCCTCACTGAACTGCCTACCACGCACATTCTACTGCCCTCCACGCCTCCACAATGCAGTTCGCCCACGACTACGACCTCCCCGACCTCCACGACCAGCGGCTGCTCGTCGGCGGCCCCCAGATGCCCGCCTGCTACGACGCGCTGCTGCCGACGCCCATCGACGACTTTGCCGGACCTGGTGAGTGCCTGATCTGCTTGATCCAGCTGATCCAGCTCTTCTGATCCAATGCTAACCAACCAGAACTCCTCTTTGCCATCCCCTCGCCCGCAGCGCCCTTGCAGTCCTGCTACGCAGACTTCGCCATGCTCCAGCACTGCGACCCCAAAGCCATCCTGCCGCACTCGTACATGCACACTCCGACCTCGCTGCCCGACGACGACCCGTTCCTCGATCTTGATCCGCTTGCGCTGCCCTCGCATCTGCAGTTGTCCTCGTCGTCGTCCCCGCACTCGTTCTCGCACTCGTTCGCGCTCTCGCACTCCCTCCTCCCGGCCCTCTCGCCCTCCTGCGCGTCCTCCGAAGCCTTCGACTCCGACGACGACGCGCTGGCTGCCGAGTCTGCGTTCCTCTACGGACCGCCCCAGGTCCTCGCGGGATACTCACCCGCGTACTCGCCTTACTCGGAGTACTCTGCCGCGCTTGAGATCCCGCTTCCCTCGCCGACCTCGGCTCCGCTCGCCGTGTCTTCCTCAGTCTCGTCGTCTTCGTCTCTCTCTTCGGCATCCTCGTCCTCGTCCTCGTCTGCCTCCGTCTCCCCGTCCGCCGCTCCCACACAGGGCACCGGCCCGATCGTGCCAACCTACGTGCAGCGCCGCGGCCGCAAGCCAAGCCTGGTCGAAGACCCAACCAAAGCCTTCGTCTGCGCCCACTGCCACCGCCGCTTCCGCCGCCACGAACACCTCAAACGCCATTTCCGCAGCCTGCACACGCGCGAGAAGCCGTTCCGCTGCGAAGCCTGCGCCAAAAGCTTCTCGCGCTCTGATAACCTGACCCAGCACATTCGCACGCACGGCCGCGGCGGACTCGCGGGCGCGGTCCGGAATGACGAGACTGAGAACGAGGAGACCGACGAAGACGACGACGGCGGCGCCGCGTCCGATGCTGCGTTGTCTGAAGACGCGCGAACGGTGACGCGCGCGCGTGCCGCGAGACGGCGCCCGCGGCTGGTCCGCAAGTGATTGATCTCGCAAGAAAAGTGCTTTAAACCTCTTCTTTCTCTACTTTTTTGGCCTTCCCCGTATACTCCGCTGGCGGATCCAAACGGGGGATCAGCTGTACAATAGGTCTGCCGAGCGGCAGGTGCTGGACACCTTCGCCGCCCGCGCGCTGTTTTTAATCTTCTGCCGCGGACTCTCTCTCCGGCGCGCGCTGGTCGCCGCCGCCAGAGCTGACTGCAGAATTTTGCATGCGTACACATCTCTCTCTCCGGTACATTTACTCAACGTCTACTTCTCTAGTTATGAGTTTTCTCACTCGCCGACTAATACGATCTCTTTCTCTCACTTTCTCGTACTCTCTATCCCCATCTCTCCCATACTTTGCCGTACTATCTCGTATCTGTAAATGGTCCCGTCTGCACGTGGCGGCCATCTGGCACACGTGGTCGTACTGTTTCCCGCCTCGTGCCAGCGCCGGAGCCAGCGCCGACGATATCGTTTTTTCCCCAGAGTCGAGCGCCGCGCGGCGTGCGGCGCGACGTGAGTTTACGGTAAAACCTAATCTGTTAGCAATTTAATTGAATTTATTAATTGACCAGACTTAAAAACCACAAAAGGAGAACCGCGCCCTCCTCGTCCACGCACCCCGGTCCACGACCGCCCGGCCGCGTCCGACCGTCTGGCCGTGCGCGCGCCGGATCCGGCGCAACATTCCTATTTGCATTGGCAATAATCACAATATAGCACGGTGTGATGAGACGCAGAGTCGCACAAAGCGCGTGACGCTCATTTCCCGGCTGCTCGATCCGGCGCGTGTGCTTGGACGTGTTTACGTGTTTATCGTGTTTGTTTACTATTATTATCCCATGTCGACTGTCGAGCCCCGGCCGACGCGTCATTTTTTACTAATTATTCACTAATCTCAGAATCTGTCCTGTTCCGGCATTCACTCATTCGCCACCGGCGCAAACAGCGAGTCCAGATCGATCTCGTAGTCCGGCCAGTCGTACGTGTTCACGCCGGCGGCCGCACTCTGGTACTGCTTCAGGATCTCCTGGTCCACGGCCACGTTATTGCCCAGAAACAGTGCGCCGAGTTGCAAATGCGCGGCAAACTCGGATTCCTCGATCGGGTGCGGCAGTGGCGGCGGCGAGGGTAGCGTGCTCGTACTCGTCGTGGCCGTCGTCGTCGCCGTCGTCGCCGTTGTCGACGCCGCAGTCGTGATGATTGGCGTCGACACCGGAATCGGCGTGGTCGTCGCGGGTGAGGCCGACGCTGCCGCGGAAACTGGGCCCGAGATATCGGCGGAGGAACCACTCAGGCTGCATGAGCCGACTGTGGAACTATCGCAGTAGGCTGCCTGCAGCTCGGATTCCAGCGGCGGCGTCAGAGTGACCGCCGTCACGTCCGTGCTCGCGTTCGCGCCGGTATTTACCGACGTCGTCGTCGTCGCCGTCGTCGACGGCGGCGCGCTCTCGCTGGTGCCAAAGTGTTCGGACATGCTCGGTCCCGCGACGCCATACAACACAACCAACGCCGCCGTGCGCGTAAACAGATCCGCCACGCGTTGCAGCTTCGCGACCGAGTCCGATTTCCTCGTCAACCGCTTAAACAACGCGGTCGTGACGCGCATGAGCCGCAGGTCTCCGCGCGATCCGGTGCGAATGACGGAGGAAAACAGTTCAAAGAATGGCGCAAAGGGCTGGTAGATCAGACACCAGGACAGGATAGACTCGGTCTCGGGCTTGTTCCTGCGCGTGCTCACGAGCTCGTGGATGATTTGAACCGCCCGTCGCGCGGATTCGAGTCCAATCTCTGAGCTCTTGCGCGGTCCCTGAACCGTATCGACGAGCTCTTCGTCGCCTTCCGCCGTCGACTCGCCAAAGGACTTGCTTTGTCGGTGGATCATGGTCATGCACACGTTATACATGAACTCAGCCTCGCCGATCATCGTCGCCATCACCGAGTCGGCAGAGTACCGCGACTGCACGATCCACTCCTTGATCGCGCCCCAGGTATCCTGCAACATGGCATGCAACTCCCTCACCGTCTTCCGCTTCGCCTTCACGCTCTGCTTGAACGCGTCCGCAGAGTACAACCGCACGTACACGGCATCGTACACGCGGATGATCCGCAACACGATACTGCTTTTCCAGTACGAGAACCGCCGTCGGCGCTGCGACACAGTCTCAAGCGCGTCATCCGTCATCTCAGTACCTTGTACGTCCGGCGTCTCGGGATACAACGCAACCTCGGCATCACAATCATAGCTCGGCAAACACGACGTGCGACCGAACGTGATTGAAAGCGTCTTCTCGAACGCGTAGATGACCCAGAACAACCGTCGCTGGTCAAGAACTTCTTCTTCCGACAGCCCGAGCTCAAAGTAAAACGCGCTGCGGCGGTGTAATCCCAGCGTCTGCGCGTGTCTGCACGCGTGCGTGACCAACATCCACGACAGGCCAGGCGACAGTACTGCTTTCGCGCTGACCGCGGCAAGCAACAAGGTCTGCATGTTTATGTAATTCGCAGTGATGAACACGCACGAGTCCTTCAACACGAGCCACACGTTCCGCCATAGCTGTTCAATCAGCTTCTCGTCGCCCGGCTGCTGCGTGAAATCGCCCCAGCTGAGCGTCGTGGCCATCATGTAGCTCGCACAGGCTACTATCTGTGACCGGTTCGTGGTTCCGCGACCGTATATCTCGTCCTGTACGGTCTTTGTGAATGCAAATGAGCATACTTGGACCAGCGGCTGAATGTATTCTGTGTAGTCTGAAACCTTTGTCAGCTTTTGCTATTAAGACCAAGAGAAAAAAATGAAACTTACATTCAATCAGCTCCCGACCGCGCTTCTCGTGTGGCAGCACGATTTCATGGTGTTCAATCCCAAGTTCTTTGACCCAATCCACAGATAAAAAGTTCGATCCCACGTAATCCAGCGACGCAGCCAGCAGCTCCTGCATACCCGGACACGTATTCGACACATCCACGTTCTTGATCCGACACTGCCTCTTCGCGGTCGAGTCCACCAAGATCGGGATCTCAGCGTACCCTTGGAACGCGTCCACGTAATCCGTGAGCACGGCGGCTACATGGTCCGGGAACTGCTCCTTCCGTAGCGACGTCGTCAGAAGTTGTGCCTCGATCGACATTGACAGCAGCGAAGACTGTCCGAGATGCTGTAGCTGGCCCTTGATGTTTGTTACCAGCGAACTCAGCCGTTCGACATTCACAGTCATGTCCGCCTGCGTCCTACGTTCCATCTCAGCCGTAGACATCGAAGGCCCGTCGTCTGAACCAATTCGCCGGCCAAGAACCATTGACATTGTATCGTCTGGCTGCGACTCCGGCGTAGCTTGTAAGCTGGTGTTTGTGATGTTTGAGAGCAGAGAAGACATCATGTCGAGCTGCTCCTGCATCCTGTCCAGTCGGCCTTTCAGTCCCTCGTCTAGTCTAGATATGTACAGTCTCAGCTTCACATCCTAATCGCGACTCTATCCAAAGGTAAAAAGTCCACATACGCTGACGTCCGCTTGCGCTTCCGCGCGTCGGGCATCTTATGCAGACACGCCAGGTTCCGCGCCGAACATGATCCGCAGGGATCCTGTTTATCGCACTTGATCTACATATTTCGTCAGTCCCAGTTTCAACAGGCAAACCATTTTCAAGGCCCATCTCGCACCTTCTTCAACCGACAGGAGTCGCACTATCGAGGTCAATCGTTAGTGTTCGTTCGCCACACGCGTTCTTGTAAACCACTCACCGCCCGTCCGGTTCCGTCGTCCTCGTCTTCGATATCAGACGGCATCGCAGCTTCTGTTGTTCGTATCTTCAGTTCCAGGCGACCTCCTTCACCTTGTGTATAGCAATTGGACTCCTGTTAGACGCGCAATCGGCATGAAACTGACAAATTCATCAACAATTTCTTCGAGAGCCCGTCGAGCAAGCGCGCGCCGCTCAGCTCATCACCAAAATCCCAAGCCGCACTTACAATCCTGTATAAGCCGGAGATCCGGAGACCCGATCGCCGCATCGCCGGGAGCGCGATTATGCTTATTCAGCAAGTCACGTGATACTCATATAACGCTCACGTGACGCATTTTCACGTGACTGTGCGATCTAAGGCGTTCGTACGCAGTACTTTGGAGATCTCGAGCATTGCAATTATCCGAGTTTCAGGGCAACACAATTGGATTCGTCTACGTTCCCGAGCGTCTCTGTGCCGCGGATATTGTTTCCATTCTTTTTGTCACGGATCTTGCATTGAAGCTAAAAGGATAGCAAAGAAGATAACAAAAAGAACAAGCAGGATTCACTCTCAAAGATGGCCTCCCCGCAAGGCGATTCGTACGAGCCCATGGAGACTGACGATGCCGCGTACTCCTCGCAGGCGAACGTGATTGATATCCCGCTGCGGGACGATCAGGAAGTTGTCACGCTTAACCTGGACACTGACCTGCCGGACGATCCGACCGAGCTTTGTGATTTGCTGGAGAATGAAGAGGCTGGGCGGCAGTTTTGGCTCGCGATCGGGGTATGTTTTTTTTTTTCTCTTTTGGGCGTGTCCATGTGGTGCGAGGAGAGAGAGTAGGGACGGGACTGACGACTGTGGTAGACGGCGTATAGTCGGTTTGGAAAGATTGAAGAGGCGATTGAAGTTATCCAGCGAGGTCTTAATGGTTAGTTTTCGCGCCACCTACTTCTGGTCAAGATCATTTTGTTAACAAGACAACCCACAGCTCCTGCGATCACGCGTAGTCCGAGAACAGAACAGACTGCGTTTCACGCCTGTTTGGCATGGTTATACCTCAAGCAGTCGCGCGAAGCGCCAAGGACAATCACGTCGAGCGGTCTCGCGGCCGTGAAACCGCGGACTCAGAGTTACTACCACACGTTTGCGACCCGCGAGCTGAATCTTACGATGGAGATGTTTCCGACCTGGAACGTGAACTTGCTCGGCCGTGGCGTGTTGACGTTGCTTAAATCGTCTAACGCAGAGGCCCTCGAGAGCGCGTCAAAGGTGTTTGATGAGACGCTCAAGGTCAGCTCGGCTGCTAGTAACCTTGTCGCGTTTTTCGGACGAGCACGGGTTCTTTATGCGCGGGAGAATTACAAGGCTGCGTTGAAGCTGTACCAGCAGATTTTGATCTCACGACCAGACATGAAGCCGGATCCGCGGATTGGAATCGGTCTTTGCTTTTGGAAGCTTGGGTATAAGGATGATGCGCGGGTGGCGTGGGAGCGGGCGCTCGAACTTGATCCCGAGAATTGCAATCCGAATATTCTGATGGGGTTGTATTTCCAGGACAAGGCGTTCCAGGACATTACGAATCCCGAGTTTGTATCGCTGTATGGCACCGCGTTGCAGTATACCCAAAAGGCGTACAAAAACAGTTCACAGAAGCTCGCGATTGCGGGTGTCGAGCTTGCGAGTTATCTATTTTCGAAGCGGACGCAGATGGAGACTGTGATCAAGTTGTGCGAAAAAGTGCTTGATTACACGTCCTTGCCGGCCATCACGTCCGACGCGTATTTCTGGACCGCGCGCGCGTACCATCATTTAGAGAAATACGACCGCGCTGCGGCGGCGTATCAGAAATCGAGGGCGGCGAAGCCTGATAACGTGTTGGCGAGAGTCGGCATGGGCCAGATCCAGATTATCAACAATGACTTGACTGAGGCGAAACTGACGTTTGAGAAGATTATCCAGGATCATCCAAAATGCGCTGAAGGACTGTTGATCTTGGGATACCTGTACGCGCAGGATCATATTCAGAGCTCGGCGAGCACGATCAGCGCGATTGCTGCCGGTCGGGATGCAAAGACGGTGATAAGCGAGAAGGCCAAGGCCCGGTTATTGCTCGAGCGGTACCTGAAGCTTGTGGAGCAGCGTCCTGGCATCACGCAGACGGAGATTGATGTGCACATCACGCTCAGTCAGTTGTATGAGAAGGAGAACCTGGATCAAGCGCTGGTGTCGCTGAATCACGCGGTGCAGCTGCAGACGCAGATTGCGGATGGCGCGAGAGTTCCGGCGCAGTTGCTAAACAACCAAGCCGTGCTGTATTACCAGAAGGGTCAGTTTTCCGAGGCGCGCGGATTGTTTCAGAAAGCGCAGGCTCATGTTGAGGAGGATAGTGAGAGTATGCAGGATGACGACAGTTTGGAGTCGCTTGGAATTACGTTGAGTTACAATCTGGGCCGCTTAGAGGAAGAAGTTGGGAACCTCGAGGACGCGAAGACGCGGTATACGCAAGTGTGCGAGCGCATGCCCGGGTACGTTGATGCGCGGGTTCGGCTGTGTTATCTGGCGCTGCGGGAGGCCGAGCAAGGCGGTGAGAACAGTAAGGCTGCGCTTGAGCGGTCGGTTGCAATCATGCAGGATCTGATTGAGTCCGAATCCGGGAACCTTGAAGTGCGCGCGCTGCATGGCTGGTATCTGCACCAACATCAGCGCAAGAGACCGGTGCCAAAATCGATTGCGGAGGATTCCGAGTTTCGGCATTACAAGCACACGCTGCAGTATTACGACAAGCACGACATGTACTCGCTCACGGCGATGGGTAACGTGCACCTGACTATTGCGCGCGAGATGCGGCCGACGAGCGAAGTCGAGGCTGATAAGCGGAAAAAGATGTACGAGAAGGCTGTCGAGTTTTTTGACAAGAGTTTACAGCTGGATGGGCAGAACGCGTTTGCGGCGGAGGGAATCGCGATTGCGCTGGCGGAAGACAAGAGTTTTAACAAGGCTGTTGGAATTTTCAGCAAGATCAGAGAGACGCTGAAAGGTGTTTCTGCGTATATCAATCTGGGGCATTGCTTGACTGAGCTCAAGAACTACGCTCGCGCGATTGAATGTGTAAGTGGGGCTGGTTATACAGTTTTTTTTTGAGAGGGTGGGCTAACGAACGATTAAAATAGTATGAGATTGCACTGGAGAGGTTCCAAGGTGGCAAGAATGTGCAGACGATGATGTGCCTGGGCCGGGTGTGGCTTCAGCGCGGAGTGGACGAGCTGAGCACGGAGGCCGTGGATGCGGCAATCAAGTACTCACGCCGGGCGTTGGAGCTGTCGCCGTCCAACCTGGCGCTGAAATTCAACGTCGCGTTCTGCTACTTCCAGCTCGCGGAGGTGATCAGACGGGTCCCCGTGAACGACCGGAAAGTGTCTACGATCGAGGCAGCCGCGAGCGGACTCGAGGAAGCAATCACGCTGTTGAACGAGCTTGCGGCTGAGAAGGCGCCGCCGTATCCTGCGGCCGAGATCCAGCAGCGCGCGACGATGGGTCAGAATACGACGCGGAGACAGCTGGAGCGGTTGTTGGCGCAGCAGAGGGAGTTTGAAGAGAAGTCTGAGGCGAAGCTGGTTGCCGCGAGACTGTCGCGGGAAAATGGCGGTGGGCATAATGGGACTACTGCTGGTGCTGGTGCTGCGGCGACGGTTACGGTGGGGCTTGATGCAGTTGCGATGGAGTCGTGAACTAGTTCTTTTGTCGAATTTGATGTACGATATATACAAAATTGCAAACGATTGAGGTTTAGATATTGATACTTTGGATGGTCAGACGTGTATCATCTGATCCAGCATTATGGGTTGTGACAATTGTGGCCGGCGGTTGAGGCGTCCGAGAGCGAATTCCGAGACAGCAAGTCGACATGGAATCGCGAAAAGTTATTGTACACACGAAGAAGATTTAACTAGTTATAGAGAACATTAAACAACTGGCTTATATCGGATTTGGCCGTGATCGACTGCAAATAGGCGAAGTTTGAAGGTATTTCCTGGTCTTTGGGTTTTGCTTTGGGTTTGCGATTTCGAGCTGTCAACTGAGTATTGCAATTGACGGTTAACGATGTGGCAACGGAAATTGGAAATATATTGGCATTACTGCCTGTTTTCATGATGATGTCAGGTGTATCCCAGTATCATGCAACTTGTATTATACGGACGGCTGACGCTCGGGTTTACTGGCAATCTGTTTTTGGTATATCTCGTATAGCGACTAGCGAGCCAAGTTGATGAGGCTGCGATTTGCCACTTTATGACAACTAGTTAGCCACTAGCCCACTACTCGCTCGTCAACTACAGAGCACAGCAGAGCGAAACTAGACTATCAGTTGGTCGACAGCCACGATCCATCCAGCAGTAGCAGTCGACGCCAGCTGAACAGCCGATAGTTCAGTCAGCTGTCATTTCAACATAGTCAAGCCCTGCACGCTACCTTTAGTTCTACGTATAACTATTAACTAGTGAAATGCAAACAGCGTCGGGACGAACCCGAGTCTCTAGTCTAGCGTGGTTACTGCAACGGCCACTAAAAACGGCCGGCAACGTGCCGATTCCACCAGTTTCTGTTTTTGATTTAGTTTAGAGATTTCTCGCGTTCGATAACAGTCACTAGTCAGACTGAAGAGAAGACTGAAAGACAGAGGCTCGCAATTCACATAATCGGGCCACTAACTAACTAGTTGAGGTGTGGGATGTCTCGACTCAATCAGCCCGTTTCGGCAACAAACGCAGCGATCTCGGTCGCTAATTACTTTTAAAGCGATAAATCTAATTGATCTGAGACAGCCGCAACTCTCACTCCAGACTGCAGCGGCGGATCGAGCGCGGGGAAAGGGTCAGGGTCGATCGTCGTTGTTTTTTCGTCCGATGTCTGCACTTGACCTGACTCAAGACCAAGTCACGCTGTCTCATCACTATCTGTCACTTATCGGCTTCCATCATCTGCACGAACGATACGAAAATACGAAATAGCTTACAACTATCATTACTATGGTACAGACTAGCGCACACTCGTACAATACAACACTCAACAGAACCCACTCGTACAATACCCCTACAGCAAACCACACAGCTCATTTACTCAGCCAAATCAATACAAAAGCAAGCAAAGCGTATACAAGAAATCATGACAATTAGTGCAAACAAAAGCGCCGCCAAGACAAAATAAATATACAAAGGGTTTGTTTCCTTGCCATCCCAACACTGACCATATCGTACAATCCTCTTCCGGTCTTTCGTAATTCTGTTTATTGTTATACACGCGCCAATGATATTGTCCTGCGAAAAAGCGCAAAAGGTCAAACGCCGCGCTCGTTGCTTTCGCGGCTCGTAAACGGCGGCAGGTCGAACAGCCCGACGCCGTTGATCAGTGCCGATATTCTGGGCAGCTGTGTTCCCTGCGGCTGTTGCTGCTGCTCCGACGGCAGAGGTGACTTCTGCGCCGGCGGCGGCGGCGGCGGCGGCGGCGGGCTCTGGAAGTATCCCTTCGTGATCAACGGCGGCGGTGGAGGTGGCGGAGCAGGCGGAGCACCACCCTGAGCCTGAGCCGGTGGCGCCCGTCCGGGAAAGAACACGGGCGGCAGCCCAACCTGCTGGGTCTGCTTCGGCGAATACTGAGTCGCCCCCGCCGGTCGTCCGTTGCTGACAGACGGCTGCTGCTGCTGGAGCTGCGGCGAGGGCAGCTGTGTCGACGGCGGTGGTGTCGGGACTAGCAGCCTCGGACTACTCGTGCTTCGCCACGACCGTTCCTGCTCCATCGCAACAGGCTGCTGCGCCGGCGGCATGGCGTAGATATGCGCTGCTGCTGCCGCTGCCGGCGACAGCGACGGTGACGGCGCGGGATTGTCGTTCAACAAACTCGCGATATTGAGACTCGAGCTGCGCGGCGGCGGCAGGACGGGACGCGCAGGAAGCGGCGGGTTCGACTCGAGCAGCGCAGACATCGGCAGTCCAGACGACCGCGACGGAGTAGCGGCAGCGGCGGTCGCTGCCGCTGCTGGCGACGGCGCGAGATGAGGCACCTCGGTCTGCTGCGGCAGCGCCGGCGAGCGCGAATGGTGGTTGCCATTATTGCTGGCCGGCGAGACTTCTGGCGAAACTGCCGCCGCTGGCGCGGGCGCCGGCGGATCCACGAAAAACCCAATTCGCGGGTTGCGACTAGCTCCCGATGCTGCCGGCGGAGACGGCTGGATCGGGACCTCGGGCGACCGCGACGGGCGTCGTGAGTCAGCTGCCGCAACTGGCGTCGCTGAGATGCTCGAGACAGAAGACGACGACGACGACGATCCAGATCCAGATCCAGATTCGGCATTCGTCTGCTCTCCTCCTCCTCCTCCTCCTCCTCCGTCGCGCGACGGCGGCGGGAGTTTAAACGCCGGCTCCCGTTTTGTCGACAGCGGAACAATCGCAGGCATCGTCGGCTGCGGCGTCATCTGCGGCAGCGACGTGACCATGAACCGGTTGTACTCGTCGACCGTCGACGAGGTCGCCGTACTGCCTCCGCCAGTGCCTCCGTCTCCTCCGCCTCCGCCTCCGCCTCCACTTCCGCTGCCGCCTCCACTGCCACTTCCGCCGGCCTCAGACTCCTCGTCATCCCGGATCCGCTGTTGAGCTTCGTATCTCTTGCGGACCGGAACCGGTTGTGATGGAGGTGCTGGAGTCGGATGGCCGCGTGCGATCAGCAAGTTTGCTTCCGCCGTCACTCGATCCCAGCCGAACTTTTCGGCATTGCGCGCGTAGTAATTCTTCACCTGTAGAAAAAAAGCATTAGCACCTAAACACTCCAACAAATCTCTCCATTAACAAGAGGACTCACCATCGTAGTCGTTTTCGCCTTCAAATGCCTCGACACATCATCCCACTGCGTGCCATACGACTGCAACAGCTTCGGAAACAAGTCCATCTCATGCACGCTCCAGTAGCTCGAAATCATGTTATTCCGTCTCGACGCCGCGCTCATCGAAAGCGCAGACGACTGCGCAACCTGCGCGTTCCGCAGCGCGTCCATCATCTCGCTGCGCGACTCCATCTCGTACGCCTCTCGCTCCAGGATCTCGGCTTCATGTAGTTGTTGCTGGTGTAGTTGCTGTTGCTGGAGCGATTGTAAACCTAGCAGCGACTGCCCGCTAGACGACGCGGTCGCAGCTGCCGCAGTTGACAGAAATCCCAACGCAGACATCGGGTCTTCCATCTGCTGCGAGTAATGCAGCCGAGAAGCGTCAATCGGCGGCAGCTGGTCCCTCTGAAACGACGGAGACGCAGGCGCCGGTAGTATCGGCTGCATCGGCGTCCCATCGTACGGCGGATTCTCAGGCTTGACTGCTTCATCCGCAGCAGCGGGCTGTGGTATCAATCCCTCCATTCCGCCGAATAACCCGGCAAGCGCACTGATCGCGTCAACCTCGCTATCTTTCAAGTCCTTTGACTCGCGCGCGATTTGCTCCTGAATCGGCTGTGGCTGCGCATACATCTGCTGACCTTGTTCGCCATTAGACGAACCACCGCCACTATACGGAGGACGACCGGGTGTTTGTAACCCAGAATGATCCACAGAAGGCAAAGGCTGATAAAACATGTTTCCCATCAACGGAGCAGCAGCAGCAGCAGAAGCGGCCGCTTTGTCATCGTGATCAACAGCTGCTCCGTCAGAAGACGCAACCGAATGCGTCGGCACACTCGGATCCGCCGTACCGCGCCCGCTTCCAGACGACCGCTTACCACCTCTCGGCCGCTTCTTCGGCTGCTGCTGCTCACCAGCTCCACCGCTCTGTTCCCGCTTCTCACCAGTCCCAGATACACCGCCAGGCACGGCACCAAACACCGGCGCAGCCGCTCTTCTCGGTCGTCCAGACGATCCAAGCTCCAACAACGCAGCAATCTCCTCGTCCGGCATCCGCTCAATCGAGCGATGTGACGGCTGTCGCGAATGCGCCGGTTTCGTAGCAACAGGCGAATCAACAGCCGGCGTAGCAACCGCAGTCGCGGCCTCCGATTCACCGGGAGTACTATTATCGACCGCGTCGACCGTAGGTCCATCAAGTAGCACAGCTTGACGAGCCTTAGCCTGTGCCGCCGCCGCGCTGTTTCCCCGTCCCTTGCGACGGCCTTTCCGAGCTCCTCCGCGCTTGTGACGCCCGTTCGCCATCGTTTTGTAATCGACCGACTTCTTCGTCCGATAATAATGCAGCACGCAGTCTTCAAACGTGCGAAGCGTTTCTGGCAGGTGCTTCTGGATATACGCCGCGATGGCGCCAAACTGCTTCGGATGTAGCCTGTAACCCTCGCAAAACAGCTTGTGCTCCTCGTCTGAAAAGTTATCAATTCCATCGACATCGATCCGTCGTAGCGGAATCCGGGGATCTCTGATGATATTATTCGTGTCCACAAACCGGATCTCGCGGTCCTCGTCATCGATAATCATATTCGGAATCCGCGCAGACGTCAGTTTCGCGCGATTCTTCGGATCCCGAGCGTCTTCCCATTCCAGCGACGCCAAAACTTCCATGAACTCGGCCTCGCTACGCACTGTATCCTTATTATGACCCACGCTTCGTCGCGATCGACGAAACACGCCAGTCTCCTCGTCATCATCGTCGCCTGGCGTGTTCGCCAAGCTGGCAGATAAATCCTTGTTCTTGCCCTTCCCTGCAGTCGACGACGCGGCAGCGATCTCGTCGTCTAAAGCTTGGCATTTCACAGTCCATTTGTCGTACAGATCCTTGTATTCGTGCTGTAATTCCTTGCCACGGTCAAACTCGGCACGACGCTTGGCCTGGATCTGTCGCAAAATCTCAGGTTGATGGACTTCAAAGATTTCTAGATTGCTATTGAAAAAATCGTACTCAGTCAAGCTCTTGATCGGCTCCTCGGTCTGATACTTGAAATGGATCCCGGTCTCGTCGTGTTCGTCGAGTATACTGCCTGATCCCAACTCGGGAATATCTGCTTGCCGGCCTGGCTCCAATTTGACCCGATCCGCATCAACCATCGAAACGTCTCCGTCCAGCTCAGATTCGGGCTCGGGAGATGGCTCAGGCGTTTGTACAGGCTTACCAATAAGCTCAACTTCAGCTGTCTTGAGCTCACGCAATTCGTCCAACTGAGCCTTGAGCGAGGCCATTTTGGCATCCAAGTCGTTCATCTTGGACGTGACATCATCCTCGTTCAGACCATCGTCTTCGTCTTCATCTTCGTCATAGTCTGACAGAATCCGTACTTCTTCTGATGGCTCTGGAGTGGGTTCTGCTGCTGAGGGAGCTGGACTAGATGATTTTGAAGATGGCGAAGGTCGCTCGGATAGTACCAGCCGAGGTTTCGGTGCCGGTGTTGCTTTCACTTCATTTCGAGGTGGCGCATGAGGCGTTGGTGTTGCGACTGGCTTGACTTCGCTGGACACCTGCCTTGAGAAGTAATCTGTCGGTTCGGATGAGGCCGCAGCTGCACGGTTAGTTAGAATTTAATAAATGTAAGGAAAAAAAATCGAAAAACATACCTGGCAGCGGGGTTTGACTTTTCGGTTCAGTCTTAACCTCTTGCCGGCTGTTATGTGTGGGAATGGTCGATCCGTAAACATGGCTAGTAGTCGCGCTTTCCCGTCTCTGGTCCGGTTTCGAATGCGCGCCCGGAGTAAGCGGGAACCCGGCCGGAGAAACGACGCGAGATGAAGTATGATGCGCAGGCGGAGCTGGGTGATGAAATCCGCCTCCGGTTGTTGGCGGGGACTTGCGCACGGGCTGCTGACTAAATCGGTCCCTGTCAACTGGACCACCGCCGGGCGCCGAGGAAGGCTGTGGTTGGTGATGGTAATATGGCGGCGCACGATATGACGAGGCTGAGACTGGCGATTCCGTGAGACTTGGCTTGCGGTCTTTTATATGGGAATGTGGCGTCGGCGCCCACGGTTCTCGGTCGCGGTCTCTGTTGTCCCGGTCACGATCCGGAATATATCTGTTCCGGTCGCGGTCGCGATCCCAATCGCGATTATTCCTGTAAGACGACGTCGTGACTAGCGGTGCCATTGGCGGCGGCGGGCGGCGGTCATAGTAGTCTCTATCTCGTTCGCGCTCGCGTTCTCGTTCTCGTTCACGCTCCCGGTCCCGTTCTCGCTCGCGTTCCCGATCTCGTTCCCGCTCGCGGTAGTCGCGATCCCGGTCCCAGTAGTCGCGCTCATGATAGTCACGGTCGCGATCCCGGTCGCGGTCGCGGTCGCGGTCCCAGGTCGACGCACGGCCATTGTACTCTCTATCTCTGTCCCGTTCCCGTTCCCGCTCGCGCGCCCTGTTATCCCATCGATAGTCTACCCGGTCACGCTCCGGTCGGTAGGAGCCCGGTCGCGGGTATCCCGCCGACCGCGGCCCGTTTGGAACAGCGGCCGAGCTGGGCGAGGCGGCTGCGGAAGAGGAGGAGGGTGTTGAGAGTGGCGGGAGGCGGTGGTGGGACTGCTGGGGAGCAGGCGCGCCCGCGGGCGGATGGTGCACGTTTAGCGGCGGGCGTGAAATGGAGTGGTATGGCGCCGGGGGAGATTGCGGCATTGGGTGCGCGGCGGAGGGGAGGTCCTGGAGAGGCGGTGAGTAGAGGGATGGAGGAGGTGAGGAGGATACGTACATGGACACGCGGTCGCGCGGAGGGCGGTGGAGGAGGAGGAGGGGTGGTGGTGGTGAAGAAGGAGAAGTAGAAGAGGAGGTAGAAGGAGAGATGGAAGGAGAAGGGAGTCGACTGGCCCGCTGGTAGTCTGGTGAAGCGATTGCAGGACCAACAGCAAGAAAGTCGCCGCGAAGCTGCTTTCGCTGCTTGAGTCCGGCCGGATTCTCGCAGCTAAACTCTATTCGCGCGCCCGATGAGCGGCGCGCGCCGACCCGCGCGGTTCGGACCCAATTAGAGATTGCGCGGTGCTGCGTCTTGCGAGCGTGTCTGCGCATGGATTTAAACAATATTTGATATTCAAGTAGTTTCAAACAAGCTGCAAAGGTCTACCAAGTTACACACAAAACAATAGCCAAACACGCCCGTGAGAGCCACCGAAAATACGCCGTTCGCAGCGCATCGCGGTCCCGGGTCGCGCGCCCTCGGGTCCGCCGCGACCTTCAAACCTTAAGCGCTGACAGATTGTTATTGGAGAAAGCAGATCCGAGGTCGATGTTCTTGCTCCACGGCAATGCAGCAGCAGCGAGCCATACAGCGCTCGCCGCCTACGATATCCAGTAAACAGGAGATAGTTCTTGGATCTTATTCTTCTCGACAATGCGGAGAGCCAGATTGCTTTGTTTTCAAGAAAAAAAAAGAGGTTGACGCAATCAGCGGTGACTACGCGTAGCTGCGGAGCCGTGTTCCGCTAGACGTAGTTTGTGTGATTAAAGGTCACATATCACAGTTACACGTGACTCTGTGTGACTCCCGAGCCCGCCGCTCCCGATCGCGGCCGGTCTGGCTGAATTGAATCGTACTCCCTCCCCATCAGCAGGTTTAGCTACATAATACTCCTCTCTCACTCCTCTTTCTGCCTTATTCTTTCACGAGTCTGCGAGTATGCGACTTTCTCCATGAATTTATGACCACCGCGCTGTCTGCGAATCGTGACCGGTTCTCGCGGTTCCCCATGAACAGCACTCCTCCTCGCTGATACTGATTGACCCGCCCATCATTGTACACGCCAACCTCACCTAGCTCACAACCACAACATGGACCCTCCCATCGCACCACACGCGCCACCGCGACACCGCGTCGCCCGCTTCGCGACCCCGTTCCACGTCCACCTCATCTGCGGCGCCTTCTCGATCCTCTTCACATTCGCGCTCTCCCGCGTCATCGGTCTCGTGCTCTACTTCATCCTCCACCAGCCCGCCTCCGCAACAATCACCCCGCCACCGTCCTACGCCGCCCACGCTCCGCCGCCGCCTCATGTCACGTTGATCGACAAGTTTGTTTACGTGTTCCAGGAAGAATTTGCGACTTCCGCCTCGTCCGCGTCTGACGCGTTCTTGTTCCGATTCTGCGGCGTGCTTTTATACACCATCTACGCACTCGTCATCGCATTCGTGCTCTCCTTCTCTGCTCTGTTTCATTCGTTCTCATTCGCCTTTTTTATCTGGCGAAAATGGATCGGTCTTGGTAAAGGTCTTTATGGCGTCTGGACCAGCGACGGCGCGTTCCAAGGTGTGTGGTAGTTTTAGACTAGTCTTTGTTTAATGTGTGCGTTATCGGAGTGATGTTCTCTTGTTTTTGGCTTACAGGTTTTATTTTGGATTCGCGCTGGTGTACTTGTGTTTTTGTTTTGTTTTTTGCTCTATAATGATATCTTACATTTGCCGTTCGTACTACTAATATACATCACCGTCTTCGTCCTCGTGCATGGCCATGCCATTCCCGTTCTCCTCCTTCCCGATCCCGCGTCTCCAGTCCCCATCATCCATATCATCCAATCCATTCGCCGTCTGCGCAGCCGGCGCAACAGTCGTCGGCGCCGGTGCGGGAGGGTTATACCACGCATACTTGACAGTTCCCACCTCAGGTACCTCGCTCGCTCCAGCTGCTCCGGAATACAAGAACCGCTCGGCAGCCTGACGGTCTGTGAACGTGAGGATCTTCGTGTCGGGCTCGCTTGGGTGCGGCGTAATGTCTTGGTACGCACCGTCGCCGAGCGCAGTCACCATATGCGTCACAAACGCATCTGTCGCAGGACCGTCCTGAACCCCGCTTGCAGCGATCTTCTTTGTCCGCAAATCCAACGTCGCGCTAGCCCTCGACATCACTAACCCTCCGCGCCCGCGACCTCTGAACGGCCCTCGCGTACTTGCCCGTCCGCGATATCCACCGCGGAATCCAGGCTGCTGACCATAATAACCCTTCTGGCCATCCGCAGGAACCGCAACACCGAGCTGTTCAGCCTCTTGCTTCAATTGCTCAAGCTTGGCCTTTAACAACTCCGTAGTCGACATCTCCGCGCTCCCGTCCACAGCCATCCCGGAAGCTTCGTTGGCTTGCCGCTGGGACTCTGCTTCCTGCGCGCGAATCTTGGCCATCAGCATTTCCCGCTCCTGTGTCTGTTTCCGTAAAAGCTCCTCGCTCGCACGCTTCACTTCCTCCATACGCGCCTCATGCTCACGCTTCTTGGTCATACGCTCGTCATACTCACGTTGTTTCTCTGCTTGCCGCGCTTTAATCTCCTCGACCTCGCTCTCAGTCATAGTCGGCGGCGACGCAGATCTCTTTCGCGACCGATCACCTCCACCTCCGTATCTATCGTTCCGTCGGCCAGCTTCCGATTCAGTGACTTGCCAGTAGACCTTAACAAACCGGTTATCGAAATAAGGCGCAGGCGATTTCCACGCACGATTCGCGCTCGCGTGATCCGAAAACACAACCATCGCATTCTGCGTATCCGCATGCATCTCAACTCCAACCACAGTCCCAAACGGCTCAAACACGGACCGCAAACTCGCTTCTGAAAAATTCTCCGGCGGAATCCGTTCCACAATCAGCGTTGAGTTAGACTGATCTGCCGTCGACCCAACCACATACTGCATTCGTTGCGGTCGATCGTGCCCGCCGCCACGGCCTCCACGACCTCCGCGCATACCACCGCGACCACCGCGGTTTCCACCTCGCGTGTTTTGAAATCCACCCGCCGGCATACTGGGATCATATCCGACCTGTTTCTCGACAATAATTCGTTCCGTTCCGTGCTCATACGGACACTGATCGCCCTTCGTACAGTACCCGCGCTGATCGTACGCCCTGCACCGTCCTCTACGCCGCGCTACCGACTGCTGGACGCCACCCTGTCCGATCCCACCAGCCGACCAGTTTTGATATCCTGCTGCTGGACCGGCGCCAGGCTGGAATGACTGTGCTGCGCCGCTGAGTCCGAAGAAATTGGGTGCTCCTGCCGGAGGTTGCTGCTGCTCTTGAGCTGGAGGCGCTTCGACTTCCATATCCCCTCCGAATTGGCTCTGCGCGTTCCCGGCAAGGTACTCCTTCGTCTATACACAAGTTAGTATCGCAGACAACCTAGGCCAACGAAGTAATAAAAAAGCAAGACTCACCTGTAACGCGCGAAACACGCCATCGACAAACCCAACAGTATTGCCATGCAAAAAGTCCTCCAGCTGATCCAAACACATCTGACGCACTTCCTCTAACGGCTGATCATGCCGCAACAGTGCAAGCACGTAATCCGACAGGATCTCTGAATCCGCATCTGAGATGTTTTCCAGGTTTGATATCAACCAGCTTCGCAGCTGCGCTGCGTCTGGTTCTTCAAACATAGTGATTTGCAAATCTTTTGCCTCTGATCGCGAGCTACGCAGGCGACGATGAGTAAATCGCGTATCAACAACTCAATTAGGGCAAGTAACTTGAAAAGGCAGTCTAATACGCGTAACGGACTAGAACATGCAAACTGCGCTGAGTTCGTGCCAACAATTTTGGTCGTGGGATTCCAGAGAATTTGTGTAAATGCGTCTACTAACAAACTTAGATCGTTATTCTGGGGCACAGAGCACCGCGCGCGGAGTGCTTACTTAAGGCGCGCTTGGGAGGCTGTCGCGGGCCCGGAATAGGACTGCGGCGTCCTGCACTGCGTTCTAGTTGGCCGGAATAAGCCATGTTCGAGACGTTATATGGCAGCTTGTAGGCCGACCAATAATGACCAGAACCGTCGGAATAGCGAAGGGCCATGGAAGAGATTACGCAAATTATGTATTAGAACCAAAATGGCACAAGCGATACTCCAAGTCTCCAAGTCCAAGACCAAGCAAAACACCCAAAAGTACTCCCAAACAAACTCAAAACGCGTCGCGACACAGGTCGATAGATTCACCATAGTTTCACAGCAAAGAAACAGAACCCCGCGCGTCACCGGTCCTTCCACGAGCCAATAGATCGCGACGTCGGACTGCTTAGGAACATCAAACTCTCGACGGCCTCGACCTCGCTCTTCTGGCGCAGTTCCGCGTCGTCCTCGTCTTCGCTGCTGAACTCGAGATGCGCCCGAGCCGAGCCATTAAGATGGTACCCGTTTGCTCGTCCGCGGTTTGCATCCGCCTGACGCCGGGCAGGTGACGGCGACGTACTGGTGTGGATTCCAGGCGGAACGCGGTTGCTGAAGGTGCCGAGCACCGGCAACGCTGGCGCCGGCGCAGATTGCGGCGAGAGTCGCTGCGCAGGCGCGTTCGGCGTCCGCAAAGGCGGCGCGGGGAAGAGCCCGTTGTTGTGTCGTCCGGGAGTACGCAAGGGCGAAGACGTAGGTGGTAAATGGTGATTCGGAGCGTGTGACGGCGAGACTGGGGCTTGCTGCTGGTGAATTAGGTCGGGCTGGACGAGTAGGTCGTGAGGATGGCCGAGATCGAGAAGTCCGGTCGGCGGCGCGGACGCGGTGCGTTTGTGTGCTGCTGCAGTTGCTGCCGCGTCCGGCGCGCTGAGTCGCCGCGACGACGGACGAACGACGGTCTGTTCGAGCTCGTCGAGCGAGCGTGCGGCCCAGCCATGTTGGACCTTGATCATCGCGTACGCGAGACGCGTTCGCAGGCTCGTGGACAGCGCGAGTAATCTGTCCGGCGACGTCGCGGAAGACGAAGACGCGGCGGCAACAGCGGCAGCTTCATCTGATGGGTCGGCGGAAGGCGCTTCTGGGCTCTTGAGCGAGCCGGACGCGGTGCGCTTGACGCGCGGCGGACTCGGCGTGCGCGGCGGTGCTGGTGCTGGCGCTGGTGACGACGCGGGCGCGAAGGCGGGCAGCAGCGAGGGCGGCGTTGCCATGGCAACGGGGGGTATTACTAGTCGGGGACAGTGGTGGACGGGGAAGGGAGGCCGTGAAGGTGGTTTTGCTGGCTGGCTGGGTTCCGTTCGAGGTGCGTGTGACTTGCGCCGGCAGCGCAACTTTGAATTCGCGCGCGACGCGAGTTTCTGCGCGCTTCGTGTTTCGCCGCACGCCACCGCAAGCAGCGTCAACAAACAGCTTGTTTTGGTGCAAGAAACACGTAGGCACGTGACTGCTCACGTGACCGCTGCGGCGCGAAAAATTCATCGATGTATCCCAGCTCATCAACTTGACGACTTCACGGCTGTACTAGACCTTGATCAGTTTACAGCACAAATCATGGCTGACAAAGTCCGCTACTACCTCGAGCAGACGCTGCCAGAGCTGGAAGCTTTGCGCCGGCTCAAGCTCTTCACGCCGACCGAGCTGACCGCGATCACGCGTCGCCGCACTGCGTTTGAGCACCGCATCAACAACCGCGGCACCGCGCTGCTCGATTTCCTGAAATACACGGAATTTGAAATGAACCTCGACCTACTGCGCAAGAAGCGCATTGCACGGATCTTAGGCGCCGACTCGTCGCCCGAGGACCGCGACTCGGTCGCCGCTTGGTCCGGCCAGCAACGGATTCTCTTTGTCTTCCAGCGCGCGACTCGCAGGTTCCCCGGCGACATCCCGTTATGGACCCAGTACATTTCCTACGCGCGCCAGATTTCGGCGCGAAAGACGCTGAACAAGGTCTGTCGGGACCTCGTCAAGCTGCACCCGATGAACGCGCACGTCTGGGTGCTTGCTGCCGACCATGAACTGCGCGACAACGCAAACAGACTTGCTGCCCGTAATTTGCTGCTTCGGGGTCTCAAGTTCCGGCCGGACGCGACCGAAATCGCTGATGCGTACGAGATGCTGGAACAGGACGTCAAAAAGGCGCTCGAAACTCTCGAATCTTCAGAAAACAATCTGTCTTTGAAATCAAATCTAGACCAAGACGAGGAGGGCGAAGACGAAGACGAGGATGCCGAATCCGCGGACAGCGAACACAGCCAGCACTCCTCCTCATAATCCACTCTCGGCGTTCTACGGTTTTCTCTTGTATAATAAAAATAGCATATACTGTATTGAATAAAACTTTACTGTTTCGGGGAATTCATAAACCCAACTGATATCTCAAAGCATTACAAACTCGTCCGCATAACTTAAATCCACTCGCCTGCTCATATACCGTAACAACTTAAAAGCAAGACTTAATACTCCGCCTCCTCGTCCTGGTCGAAAGCAGAGTCCGCGCCAACGTCCTGGTAATCCTTCTCCAGCGCAGCCAAGTCCTCCCGCGCCTCCGAGAACTCGCCTTCCTCCATACCCTCACCCACGTACCAGTGCACAAACGCACGCTTGGAGTACATGAGATCGAACTTATGGTCCAGACGCGACCACGCCTCCGCGATCGCGGTCGTGTTCGACAGCAGACACATGGCACGCGACACCTTGGCCAAGTCACCGCCGGGCACAAACTGCGGCGGCTGGTAGCAGATTCCGATCTTGAATCCGGTCGGGCACCACTCGACAAACTGGATCGTCTTCTTCGACTTGATCGACGCAACAGCTGCCTGCACGTCCTTGGTCACGGTGTCACCCCGGTACAGCAGGCACGTGGCCATGTACTTTCCGTTGCGCGGGTCGCACTTGACCATCTGGTTGTTAGGCTCGAAGCACGCGTTCGTGATCTCGGCAATCGAGTTGGCTTCGTGGTACGCCTTGGCCGCGGAGATCACGGGCGCGTAGGTAACCAGAGGGAAATGGATACGCGGATACGGAACCAAGTTGGTCTGGAACTCGTTCAAGTCAACGTTGAGCGATCCATCGAACCGCAGCGACGCCGTGATTGACGAAATCACCTGCGCGATCAGGCGGTTCAGGTTCTCGTAGCTCGGACGCGCAATGTCCAGGTTGCGGCGGCAAATGTCGTAAATGGCCTCGTTATCGACCATGAACGTACAGTCAGAGTGCTCGAGTGTCGTGTGCGTCGTCAACACCGAGTTGTACGGCTCCACAACAGACGTCGACATCTGAGGCGCGGGGTACACCGCAAACTCGAGCTTCGACTTCTTTCCGTACTCCTGCGACAGACGCTCCAGCAGAAGCGCACCGAATCCAGATCCGGTACCACCGCCAAACGAGTGAGTGAACAGGAAACCCTGAAGACCATCGCACGAGTCCGCAGCACGGCGAACACGGTCGACGACCTGGTCGATCATCTCCTTTCCAACTGTGTAGTGACCACGAGCGTCTACATATCGTAAGCATCAAATCCATCTGTTGACACAAATACATCAGCAACATACAGTTGTTGGCAGCATCCTCCTTGCCGCTGATCAGCTGCTCGGGGTGGAACAGGTTGCGGTAAGCACCAGTGCGAACCTCGTCGATCACGTTGGGCTCCAGATCAGCGTAAATCGTGCGCGGCACGTACTTGCCGTTGCCTAATCGCGTCAATAAAACAGCTATAGAACAGGTCATCAATCACGTTACTTACTGGTCTCGGAAAAGAAGGTGCTGAATCCCTCGTCGCGAGGTCCGTTCTGCTTCTCGGCAGTGAGGTATCCATCAGGCTTTACGACGCGTCAGAATTTTCAAATCTCGGCCCTTTTATCTATGTCTCAAACTAACCTGAATACCGTGCTCAAGGCAGTACAACTATAATGGAATCCACGTTAGTAAACCGTCAAAACTCATCAACACCGAAATGCACGCGTGACGCGCAAATCAGAAACAACAAGCAAAACACGTACCTCCCACGAAGCGTTACCAATCTGGCAACCAGCTACCTCAAGTTAGTTTCCAAATACATCTAATCAACTTCTCCAAGAAACAAATAGATCGATCGTTTCTTCCGGAGAACGGGGCGCGAATGTATGTACCTTGGCCGACTAAACAACAAAACAACAACACGTTAGCACAACGACCCACACTCCTGCCATCATCCTCATTATATCCCAATAACACATACCGTTGATGCTAATAACTTCTCTCATATTTAAAGAACGCGGTGAATCAGGTCAGTAGAGTGGTGGGATACCGGCAATGCTGAAGGACCTGGATGGGGAGGAGGTGCGACGCGAAAATTGTGTAGCAGCAGGAGGAAGGCAGGGGCTGTCCACGGCGTTCGTTGTTGACCCCTATCCCTAGTTGCCGTGCCAACGGAATCAAAACAAACACAGCGCCCAAATTAAGCTTTTGCCACGCTCACCACCTTCTAATTCTTATTTCTGGATCGCTGTTATGTTTTCCATCCTTTTCCAGTTTTTCTGACGCTCAGACTCTGCACTTTAAATTTTTAAATCGGCAATTCGGCATCGCTATTTTTCAATAATCTTCATACTCGCTAGGGGCTATATAGAAGCCCTTTTCTCACTCTCTAGACACCAGAATCTACTTTGGCGGCAATGGCTCCCAGAGCAGTTCTTCGTCAGGGCTGACTACGATACAGGTCCGCTCCAGTCTCCAAGAAACGTATACTGTGAATTCAATAGGTTACTAGTTGACAATTATTCTTTTTCAATTAAGCAGAAACGACCGATTTGTACATCAGAATTCAAAATAGCTGTAACACCACAAACTCCTGCATTCCATTTTTTCAAAAACTCCTTAAAATACCAGCTCCTCTGTCTCCATTCCACAATCTGTACATTTTCTTGTCGCGATATCAGGCTTGTCTGGCATGATCGTCTCCGGACCCCATTTATGCTCGTGTGCAGCCTCATGTAATCGCTTATTCCACGTTTCCGTCCGAGTTCGTTGTCGCATTTGCCGTAGCTTGGCTGCAAATTTCTTGTCTTTCTTCTCCTTTCGAATAGAAGTTCGGCGCTCGTATTCAGCGTCAAGGCCTTCTTCGCCGCTCCACTTCTTGTACGCAAACTCTTCGACTTGGTATCGCAAGTAGAGCATCATATTGTTATATGTAGTCTTGTGTGGATTGGGTCGCTCCAAATGGGGAAGGTCGTCCGCAGAACGTAATTCGGCTTCAGTTCCAGTCAGTAGCTGAATGGTCTCATGCGAAGTGGAAATACGTACGATCTGTTAGGAGATAGTCCTCTTTACATTCCGTCTTCGTAAGAAGCGAATACTTCTCGGGTATCTTGTTCTTGCAAGCCCGACACACTCGGCATCCGAAAATCTTGTAAAACTCGTAGTCTATCTCGATGGTATCGCATTCAAAGCATCGAGGATTATCATCCGGATTTAACGCCCGAGCTAGGAAGATATGAGTTAGTCCTAGATCCATGACGCATAAAAGCAGATCTGAGCAGGCACTCACGAGGCTCCACGACCGGCTTTTGGTTTGCACGCCATTCTTCCAATGTCATTCCCTTCGGCACTTTGTCGTCTTCAGCGAGGAAACCGCCCTTGGTGTCCTTGATCTTGGAGAAGTCTTACGCCACCGTTAGCACTTTGTCTCTATATTCCTCGCAAAACAGTTCGCGTACCGTATTCGATATAGTTCTGAAACATTTTTGACGGCCGAATATCATCGTAAGGCCGCTTCTTTGACGCATCACGCACAGAGCTCTCCGCAGGCGCGCCACCTGGAGCTGCTGCCGCTGGACCTGTGGGACGAGTAGTCGTCGCTGGCGCCGTCTCGGCAGCGCGATTCGCCGCTTCTTTTGCTCGATTCTCGGCGCGAGCTGCGAGTCTTTCGCGAGCACGCTGTCTATTTTCCTCCTATAAAGCGGTGCCAGTTAGAGCTATGTGCAGGGCACCCAGTGTGATTGTAGAACTCACGATGCGCGCGAGCTGATCTGCTGTTAAACCCGCCATGATGCGCAGCTATTTCGGCGCAGCATACAAAGCGATATGCTATTGCTGATCCCGACCTCGCCGTACAGAATTTCCAAATCAGAATCTGCTGTACGTCTCCTGTAAAAGAGCTGTCGCCGAGTGCAATTCGTGTAGTAATATCCGCGGATTACATGAGCCGTCGGACAGATTATTGAACCGAACCCGCGCGGCTGATGTGGTTTAATCCGAGTCCAGTTTCTTGGCCGTCGCGTGCCTCAAGATTGTTGAGCACAACGTCAGCCCAGGGCTGCTGTTTCGGTGGGCAGCAGAGTGACGACTGGTGAATACAGACGGGCGACCGGCTTCGGGAAGGAATTGTAGGTGAATTGCTCGAGAGAGCTGCAAACAGGCTTGCAGGCGTCGAGATAAACCGATACTGCGTATTTTTCTGCTGGCGTAACTGCAACAACATACAAACACTTCAAGCCCTATATATTACGCACTGTGCACTTGTGCGCATTAGCTGACGTGCTCCCTCTGCCCGCCACCACCGAGGACGTCTATTCTGCCTACACACCCACACGTCTCCCGATCGTCACCTTCTCCCCGTCCCTCTTCCCCTCGACAATCAACTACTCTTCTCCAACTCCCCTCTCTTTGCTGCTTCCATCAGCCTGCCTTTTGCCCCGGCTTCAGCGTCCTCGCAGCAGCCCCCTATCTTATATCCACTTCACATCGGCATCAGCCGGCCTCGTGTCCTGCTTCGCTGGCCACTTCTCGATCATCGAACTGCCTTCACCACTAGTTACGCGTGCCCAAGTCGCGCGATCCTCCACAACGGCGGGCTCTGACGCTATCTCCGCTGCGCTGCTTAAGGGCCAGGCCCAGGCAGCGACTAGCGGCCTCAAGCAGCGGCCGGCGCTCACCGCCGGCGCAACAGTGCCAGGCTCTATCACGGCTCCGGCCCCGGCCGCATTACCCGCCCCTCCATCATCGCGAAAGTCATCTGCTAAGGCTCGGAAAGCAATTGCATCCGCTCCCAAGGCTCGTCCGGCCTTTGTGCTGAAGTTATGGACAATGGTCAATGATCCGGCGAACTCGGCGCACATCAACTGGATGCCGGACGGCTCCAGTTTTCAGGTTGTCGGACGGGAGCAGTTCGAGCGAACTGTTCTGCCTCGGTACTTCAAGCACTCAAATTTTTCCTCGTTTGTTCGGCAACTCAACATGTATGGATGGCACAAAGTGCAAGATGTCACTGCCGGTGCTATGCAGTCGGGTGAAGAGACGTGGCAGTTCAAATCTCCAAACTTCATACGGGGTCGCGAAGACTTGCTAGACAACATTGTGCGCAACCGTGGCTCCAAGGGATCGGACGACGAAGACGAGCCAGACTTGCACCAGGTGATTGAGGAAGTCGAGATCTTGCGGCAGTCACAGCAGGCTATCGCAGAGCAGCTGAAGCAGATCAAGCAGGATAACGAACTTCTGTGGCGTGAATCTTATCAGACTCAGGAACGTCACCAGTCGTTTTCTGATACTCTGGAAAAGATTCTCCGGTTTTTGGCTTCCGTTTACGGTAACCCGTCCAAGATCCTTGGCTCGAACGAAATGGTTCCTGTCGTAGGAAGTCCGGCGCCTACATCGCGCAATATGCTCATGCTGCGTGACACTGAGCGTTCACCTATCTTGGAGCTGCCTGCGGACCAGTCTCTGTCTGGACCCGTTTCACCTGCCGGTTTAATCAGTCCTCGGCAGCCATCTATTTCTAATCTCTCCACCGGTCCGTCTGGGTCAAGCGGCTACGACCTGAGTCCACGCATCCGCAATGCTTCTGCAAGCACACCTTCGTCTAACTACGCTTCCAATGGCGGCACTGGAGCCGGAAGCAGCATGTTTGAGCAGTCTGACTTCCTGGATATGATTCCGCTCGAGAACCGGACAGCTGCGCAAGGTGCTACTGGACGGTCTTTCTTTCCTGATCTCCTTGCGTCTACTCCAAGCGTTAGCGGTGGCTTTTCTCCTGGCACTATTTCCGACAGCGCACGTCACCTAATAAGCGGTCTCGCTGGCAGCAATCCGGAAAAGACCGGCGCGCGCATTGCGGACAACTCACGGTCTCTGGACGATCTATCGCAAGAACTGGACCTTAGAGGACAGTCTCTCGATCAAGTACAGGAATGGATCTCGCAGAACCTGCCATCGTATGCGGGTGATTCTGAGAGCGTGATTGATGCAAGCGGAAGCGGGAGTCGAGGCAGTGGAAGTCCTCCAGTTGCAAGCGGTTCTGCTAGCTTGGATGCGTCAGGTTCTCGACCGCCTCTTACTGCATCTAGCAGTTTCAACGTTGGCGATTTTCTGACCAGTCCTGGGCCATCCAATTTCTACGACGATGAGCAGCTCAACGTCTTCCCAGAGAACTTTGACGACGAACTTGATAGTACCGCTGTGAAACGACGCAAGGTTGCTTGAGTAGTTCAACTTGGTTTAGGGTGTACAAGATATATTTTTCTGATAGAAATGGGGGTACCTACATATATTTGTTACAGTGTGCTACAATGGCGTTTTGCGGGGAGAAACATTTAATTTGAGACTGCGGAATTGGTTATGCTGAAGATCATTGTTGGATGAAGCGATTTCGATTGCTAATTATGACTATTTTGTTGTTTGCTTTCCGGCATTGGTCTCGTTTGTTTTTAACTAGGTTGCTGTTCAAAATATAAATTTTTAATTGCTTTGATACGGAACTTGGATTACAACTTCGCTGCGCGTCAGATGCCGGTTAGCGGACCGCGGCTTGATTATCGGCGCCTTCACAAGTTTACAACACAGTAAAAGTCGTTGATCACGGATAGCGGGTAGCGGTTACGTGCGCTGGTTCAGTAAACGATAGTCCACGCACATCCGCATGAACCCGTCATTCTTCTTGACAATCCTGGTGCTGAGAAGGTGGACATTAATGAAGCCGTGGGCCAGGAGATCTTTGATCTGTCGTTTCAGCTCGTCGTTTCCAGATAAAGATAAAGGGACGTCCGCCCTATCGTTTATCTTTATCTGAAATCGACGAGCTGAAACGACAGATCAAAGATCTCCTGGCCCGCGGCTTACTGAACCCTCGATGTCCCCCTTCTCAGCACCCGCGAGTGTGCGTGGACTATCGGTTACTGAACCAGCGCACGATTCGTAACCAATACCCGCTCGGCCGCTCCCCGTGATGATTGATCGACGACCTTATCGCGGAAATCGGTCCGGCGAAATTATAAAAGCAAGTCTTACAATTCTCTCAAAATCACATGAACTTTTGCAATTCACCAGAAGTCGAGCAGACTTTGTCGTGTCGTCGTGTCGAGTAAAATTTCATTTTTTCCAGAATGTATCACGTGACCAACTACATCACAAACTCTATTTCAGCGCGGTCGACATTTTTTTTCTTTGACTGCGTTGTTCGCGCAGACTGAACAGTGCATCTAAATTGCAGACTTAATTGATTAGAACTCTACAACTTTCTCTGTATTGCACACTGTGTCTGATAGTGCGCATGAGTGAATCAAAACTACCACCTCAGGCCTCGAGCGCGGTCCTGAAGCCCTCCGATCCCGTCCCAGCGAGCGCTGTGGAAGTGACTGGTATCGATTTCAATGCTCCGGAGAACAGAGATATCAGCGTGTCGTCATTGGTGAAGAGCATGCGGACTATGGGATTCCAAGCTACTTCAGTTGGAGTCGCGTGCGATATTATTGACGAAATGCGGCACTGGCGTGGAAAATCGAAGCAAGAACAGGCTGACGCTGAGGAAGCTGGATTGCCTGCTGAGGACGGCACGGGGAACGAGAAGTGCACTATTTTCCTGGGGTACACGTCAAATTTGATCTCCTCGGGACTGCGGAGTTCATTGAAATATCTTGTTCAGCATAAGCATGTCTCGGCGGTCGTGACTACGGGCGGCGGAATTGAGGAGGACTTGATCAAGTGTTTAGCAAAGACATTTATTGGTGATTTCTCGTTACCTGGAAAGGGTCTGCGTGAGCAGGGCATGAACCGGATAGGGAATTTGCTAGTTCCGAATGACAACTACTGCCTGTTTGAGGAGTGGATTGTACCGATTTTCGACAAAATGCTGGAAGAGCAGGAAGCGGACCCGTCGCTTTTGTGGTCACCGTCAAAAGTTATCGCTCGTCTTGGAAAGGAAATCAACAACGAAGATTCGGTGCTCTATTGGGCTTATAAGAACGATATTCCAGTATTCTGCCCCGCACTCACAGACGGTAGTATAGGAGACATGTTGTTTTTCCACACCTACCGCGCATCACCACTACAGCTCAAAATCGACATTGTTTCAGATATCAGGCGAATCAACAGCCTGGCAATGGCCGCGCCCAAAGCCGGCATGATCATTCTCGGCGGTGGGCTTGTGAAGCATCACATTGCCAACGCGTGTCTTATGCGCAACGGGGCGGATTTCGCAGTGTATATCAACACTGGTCAGGAATTTGACGGAAGTGACGCTGGTGCGAGACCGGATGAGGCTGTGTCATGGGGAAAAATTAAAGCAGATGCGAAGAGCGTGAAAGTGTACGCTGATGCCACGATTGTGTTTCCCATGGTTGTAGCGGCGACGTTTGCGCAGGACGGAACGAAGGACAACGAGTAGATTTTTTTTTTGGGAAGGCTGGGCTAATACTTGTAAATAACGGATCGGTTTTGTATCAACTGGGGAAAATTTGAATGAATCATAGCTTGGTGAATAAGCACCATGAGTTAGCGGACCATGCGTATGTAGTTGCATGCTATAATTTGCAAAGTTGCGAAGCATGGCCAATTAATAAGTGAAGTATTCATTGATGCTTGGCCAGATCGACCACTGATCGGAGATTACTGACCGACAGTGTCCGACAGACCATTTCGAAGCAGTCCTGACCAGCCTCCAAGATAAGTGCAGTTACCAGCCTATGGCGTATAAATTCAGGGGGCAGTGCCCTAGAGTACATTAGTACTGGTGCGGGACAACTGCAATTCTAAACGGGAAGAAAACTATGCCGGATCTTGAGAAAATTATGATTCTTTCGTAATTTGTAAAGTCGATAGATTCGTGAAATATAGTCCACGCTACATGTATCATATATGAGGCAGGCAAGTTAAAAATAAGACAACATCATTGTGACCAAAGGTTGTCAGGTGTGCGAATACAGGTTGTGCTCACTGCTCTATAGATATGGCGGGCCCGTAGCTTTGCGTACGCGCGCAAATCGAATACCCAAAAAATGCGTACAGCCCGTACAACACACACACACGCACAGCTTGTTTCTATATATATCACAAAGTACGACTTTTACGTCATTCGAGCCTCTTGACTGCTGTCATGTAGTGTTCAAGCATACTTGCTTAAGGCAGTGCCGGAGAATTCAGTCCCCAGACTTGAGCTTCAATTGCTGCGCGCTTCAGCAATTCAACATATGCTGCGCCCGACTGGGACTACGCTGCCTTTCCTCCTAACTTATAAAGACTGCAGGCAATATTCAATCAATGGCTCCTCAAAAGCCCACCTTGCCGTGCAAAATGTTTGTCGGTGTGTTGCAGGAGTTGAACACATTTCGTCGAAACTATGCCGGTGTAGCACCGCTGGAGTTTGATTCCGGTCTCTCCTTCGAAGCGCAGCAATGGGCTCTACACCTCATTGTCAATCACAAGTTCGAGCACAGTCAAGCGTCATTCCAGGGAGAGAACCTGTATATGCATATCTCATCATCATCGACATATATGCAAGACGAAGACATTGTATTGGCTGCCGTGCGCTCTTGGATGTCGGAGGTCCGCAATTGGGAAGAACAAGGCCGACCTAGGATTGGAGAAGGAGTCTTTCATAAGTACGCTCATTTCACGCAACTGGTTTGGCACTCGACCACGCGAGTCGGGTTCGGTGTCGCGTCCGGAGGAGGAAGGAGGATCGTGGTCGCGATTTACTCCGCCGGGCAACATCATCGGGCATCGCCCATTTTAAGACGTTAAGCTGCAGAACCGTATCATAAAGCAGAGCTGCATGAAAGAGGTGCGAGAGAATCTGGTTGTATTGCATTTGAAATGGTCATGTAGTTCTCGAACGCAGAAGGTGCTATAGCATTCCTATTTCTTCATTTGTAGCTATTCAACCCACGCGGCAAGAGTAGCAGTTAGCATATCATTTTCAATGAGTCAATGATTAATGAGTCGAGTCGATGATAAATTAGCTGATAAGATTGAGAAGAAGTTCGCGGACAGCTCAAGGACCATTAATACAGAAAATGGTATACCTCGTTCAACATCGTCCAATCAGTCAAATCAGCCTTCAGAAAACTCCCATAGCCCCATTCTCCTAACAGGCAACGGGAAATAACCCACTCTAAATCCAGCACTTCTACAAATAACGTGTTCGATGGGAATCTGGAAGTCCGGACTATGTGTATGGCCGTACGCATGGCTCCTTTCATTAATGCAAGACCCCAACTCTAGGTCCAAATTTGAACTTATCACTGAGAACTGAGTACTGACACAATTAGACTCAGAAAGTCGAATATCATTATATCGTCATATCGATTATATCGTCATATCGAGAATTTGAGATTCAAATTCCAGAATCTGAGGAGATTTTGTAAACCGTAGCCGAAGCAATTGTATAGTACTGCACTCCGAGAATTGAAGGCGGTTATTGCGAACGCGAGATCCGAATACGAGCCGTCTCCGATGCTGATCCCGAGCGGGCTGGGCTGGGACGATAGCATAAAAGCGCAAATGTAGCCTTGTTCTACCGTATCTAGACAAAATCTGTGCATTTACGGCATATCCGCGCCGCGCCGGGCCCGTCTTCTGCAGATCCGAGCCAAAAGCGCAGGCTGGATAGAGTTCCGCGATGGCGTGAGCGGGCCGCAGTTCGTGCCTTAACGCGAAACTCTACTTCGCTCGCGTAATTATGCGCCGCTTCCAACCGCGAACCGGAAGTTGCCCATCAATTCCCACGCCTCGAGTCCAAATCAGCCATCAGCCCAAGGCTGCGCGTCCAGCTCTCCGCCTCCTCGACTCTCCGCCAGCTTCGAACCGTCGTCGCACTCAGCCCATGCCCGAGCCGTCGCGCAAGAAGCAGTCCGTGCCGCCCGTCGAGACCTACTACTCGCTTCCCTCCGCCTCGCCGCCCTCGCCTGCCGCTTCCAGTTCTCGCGGCCCAACCTCGCCCTACTCGCAGGCTTCTGCGGGCCGTCCGCTTGATCGCGCGCCCCAGGCCGAATACCCCGCAACGACGCCTGCCTCGCCCTTTGCCCTCCGCGGCAAGCGCGCCAGCGCGGTTCCGCGCAAGCTCGACGCGTCAGGCACAGTTCGTGGCAGCTCGCTAGACCCGTCGCCGGGCTTTCAAGGACCTCCGCCGTTGCCTCTGCCGACTTCGAACAAAAAGTCGCCGCAGAAGCAGTCGCCAAAGAAACAGACTGCCGTTGTAGCTGAAGTTCAGGAGCAGCAGCAGCCCGCGCGTGGTTCGACGAGTAAGTGGTCGTGGTTCGGAAGTAGCAACAGCAACGGCAACGCCCCTCCGTCGCCGCCATCCACCGCTCCTTCCACAAACAGCAGTCGCAAGGGCAGCGTCGTCAGCGAGGTTACACCGTCAGCACAGTATCCACGCACGCCATCAATACGCAAGGGTAGTAGCGGTAGCGAGTCAAGCACTTCATCTAGTGACCCCGACGATTCATCAATTTCCGCATCCGTCATGGGAGGCAAGAACAAGTCGAGCCGAAGTCTGAGAGCCGGTAATAACAACGGTGATTATTTTGCGCAAGGAAATGGGCAGTTTCGTAGCAGTACTGCAGGGTTCGAGCAGTTTCCTGCGTCAGTCGAGCCGCCGTTTTCGCCTCCAGACTCAGATGACGCTGACATGCAGTCGTCGCCGCCAGCACAGTTAGAGTCGTGGTTCGGCAGTCTGTTCAACAAGAAGCAAAAACAGCCTTTGTCGCAGGACCAACTCCCCTCTCAGAGCGAGAAAGAAGCGATGTATGGGAACCGGCCACTGTCTCCACCGACGTCAATCATGTCTACCTCGTCTGTCAGCACTCTGCGCCAGAATGTCAACCAGAGTACCCTATCGCTTTCGACGGCTGGAGGTAACAGCTCCTATATGAGCGGTCGTGGATACAAAGATGGCAGCACAAGCTCTACATCAATTGCGCCGTCTTACGTTTCTTCAAGCGACGCCAGCAAGAACAATGGCTCCAACAGCAGTAACACATGGGCCTTCTGGTCGCGGATGTCGAAAAATGGCGACAAGGGAAATTATATTGCTGAAGATGGTGTAGTAGCGTTCACAGGACCGTCGGCGCAATCATTTGTGCAGAAGCAGCGGGGCCGGTCTGCCGCTGCTCTCCGAAATGAACAGGATAACGCTAGTATTATGTCTTCCGATACTGTGCTTGTTAACCCTGGTCCCAGACGGCAGTCTAATTCTGGAATCGCTTCTCCACGCCCCGTCTCGCGCGTGAACTCCCGTGTGTCTCTTGCGAGCACGGCCGGGTCCAACTACCCGCCAAGTCTTTATGGTGGATCTACATCTAATCTGGGTGCAAGCTATGACAATGGCTCTATCTACAACGGGCCTTCTACACCCAAGTTCTCGCGTGCGGATTCTTACAAGACGCGGCAAGACGATACTCAGTCAGTCCGAACGATCGAGACAATCGGAAAGCCTAAGCGCGAAGCAAATACAGTCAAATCAGCCAGTGGTGCTAAAGAAGTCGCGTTGATGGCTCCAATGCCTACGAATGCAACCGACACAAATATTGTTAAGGCAGACATACCAGCTCCACCGCATGAGAAGAAGAAGACCAAGAAGAAATCGAAGGAGGATCAGATCCGGCATCCGAATATTGTTGCGCCGAAGATGGAAGAGTGCTTGACTGATTCACGATCAGGATCTGCGCTGTGGAGCTCTTTGAGTCACAAGATGGGCAGCTGGTTTGAAAGCGCTGCCGAGAAGCAGCTTCACGAGGAGCCGCATTTACGCGTGCAGTTGACTTCGCCGCCGGTGGTGAAGAAAGCAGTTGCTATTGGAATTCATGGCTTTTTCCCAATTCGCATGGTTCGAAGCATTATTGGAGAACCTACAGGCACATCAGTCAAGTTTGCCAATGAGGCGGCGCTTGCGATTCAACGATGGGCTGAAGAGCATAAGCAGGGTGACATGGAGATTGAGAAAATCGCTCTCGAGGGCGAAGGAATTGTCCTCGACCGTGTGGAGAACCTGTATAGGCTATTGTCGAATTGGATGGATCATTTGCATGAAGCTGATTTTATTCTGGTCGCGGCTCACTCGCAGGGCACTCCTGTAGCAGTGCAGCTTGTTGCGAAGCTTATTGAAGAGGGTCATGCAGACAACAAAAAGATCGGTATTCTGGGAATGGCTGGTGTGTCTCTTGGTCCATTTTACGGTCTTGACCAGAAGCTCGTAATGCGTGCTTATACTTCGTTTGAATCCGACTCGCTGAAGGAACTATTTGCTTTTCAAAATTCGGGAAGTCTTCAAGCCCGCCGGTATATGCATGGAATGCGCACGGTTATTGCTCACGGTGTTAAGATTACTTTTATCGGCTCTGTGAACGATCCTCTTGTGCCGCTTTACTCAGCGCTTTGTGTTCATGTTACACACCCGAACATTTTCCGTGCCATTTACGTTGATGGCAGGGCTCATGCACCGACTTTTATCATACATTTGATTGAGCTTCTCGCGAAGCTTCGCAATTTCGGGTACTCGGACTACGGTATTCTGCGTGATATCAGCGACGCGATGGCCGGTACTTTGACTGGTGGAGGTCATTCTACGATCTACAACGAGCATGCCGTGTACGATATGGCGATCAAGCATGCGCTTGAGACTACTGATATGTCGGATATTCCTGTCCGGGTGGATGAGAAGTTTGCAGTGCCAATGCCCAGCAATTACAATCCGTACCATTTGCCATGGAGTCTGCGTGGAATGTTTGAGCACGATTTTGGTAAGTGAATGCGTTTTCGTTTCTAGTACAGCACAAACTGACCTGTTTATAGTGAGACAAAATCTTCTGGATGACGTTACCGCGATTCTCGACAAATTTGACGACTGGAGCCCAGAGACGAAGCCGCTGAAGGACATCAAGTATCGTCTGGGCGCAATCAAAAGTTCAGTTGCTGGGAGTGCACCCGGGACTCCTGGAGCTCCACCGCCTGCTGCGACAGCCGCCATGGCTTAAATGGTGTGCGTTTCATGCGAGTTCAGGGTTAACTCGACACGGGAGGGAGAAGAGGTGGGGACTATGTCACGGCGACATTAATTTGCATTTTCATTGTGGTAGGGGGGAGGTTTCAGGGTTCATTTGTGTTTGTCACTCTTTTCTTAAGTATTATTCACTCTTTGCGATCTTTGTGAGCACTTGGTTTTATCATGCAGCACGTCTAGATGGAGTTTTCTTTCTTGTTTGAGTATTGTCAATTGGCGAAGGCCATTGCTAATAATGTTTTAATTGTTTCTAGATTGCACGTTGCTTTGTTATTATCGTATTATAGTTATAGATTAATGGATTAGCATAGATTAATACGTAACGCAGTCATGCTGTGTGGGATCAATTTTAGGATAAAGAGTTCGATGATTGCAAATAAGTTATAGAATTATATAGTTACAGCTCGTCAACTGCATAGACGTGAACCGGTGTAGCACTTCGTTCCTTCTATTATAACCGGAAAAGCCGTCCAGAGATTTTTCAACAATGCAAATATTCCAAGTAAAACGAAGCAACGTGTATAGTGTCGGGTCGGGGTAGGGTGCGAGACTCAATCGCTTTGCGCAGGTGCCCCAGGCGGGCATCGATGAAAAGGTAGTCGGAGCATAAAGAACGTAGCAGGAGATTGCGCAGGAGACGGCCCTCGAAAGCTCAAGACAACATGGAAAAGAATATTGTCTTTGTCGAGCGAATCGTCTAGTAGTCGGGCAGAGGAGACGGAGGACGCGGCGTAGGCGGACGAGGAGGCCAGGGTCTAGTAGGCCCGTTGGTGGATTGGAGAGGCTCAAAGGTGCCCGTGGAAATCATGGTGCTACAGTCGACAAGGGAGTGGAGGATAGCTGTAAGGATGAAGTGAAGCAAAAAAAGAAGAGCAAGACGGAAGGCTGGGAGACAGCATGGGTATATATATACAAAATCGGGATGCGGGGCCGTGTTGTGGGATTGCCGCATGCGGCATGTATCGCGAGGTTCGTGCCAGGGGCAGCGCGGTGTGAGCCAGCGCATTGCGTGGTAGCTCGCGTTGCATTTCCGTGTCGGACCAGTCATCTAATGCGTACCGTCGCCTGCACGAGACTCTGTGCGACGGGCAGTATTGGAGACCCCATCGAGCGCGACCACCGCGTCGCGTCGCGTCACGTCGCGTCTCACCTGCCTCGAGCCGCCCCGTTTTCGGTGTCCATGACTCCATGTGAATACGTCTGTATTTGATTGAGATCCGGATATCTCAAACTTAGGTATCTCTATTAGACTCCATAGCCAACCCCATGCCAATTTCCAGCCAAACCCTGCGCAATTTCGTCAGTTAAATTAGCAGCACGCGTCCTGAAACGCGTCAGTCGCGCGTCTATCGCTTTGCGGCTGCACGACTTGTCGACTTCCGTTTAGGTTGTATCTCTCACATCATCATCGCCGGATCTGGAGACTACTGACTAGAATATGCTGCTGATTTTGTCGTGTTATTTGCTCAACTATTTCGTCTGCGAGACTCTGTGCAAGCGTGACGCATCTATCACACAACGCGTCTCGGAACCCATATCCGCGCTGGGATTAGCCACAGTATTCCTCAAACTTCGGTAATGAAAGTGACTACTGATTGATAGTCTAAATTCTAATCGTATATAACGGAATCAAAGGTAAGATTTAGTACTCGTAGCAAAAATAAATCGCAATCCAAACATGCAAAAAGCTGGGCTCAACCGGGAATTGAACCCGGGACCTCTCGCAAATTAACTTAGAGTGAATGCCCTAAGCGAGAATTATACCACTAAACCATCGAGCCATTTTTTCCAAAAAAGGAATTCTGGTAAGTCAGACTCCAAAATCGGCATTCACGTGACCTTAATAGTGTGAGCAACTAAGGCCAAGGTTTTATTATGGAAAGGCGCTGTGGCCGAGCGGTTAAGGCGAGAGATTAGAAATCTCTTTCCCTCTGGGAGCGCAGGTTCGAGTCCTGCCGGCGTCGAATGTTTTTTTTTGGAGTTTTATTTTTTGAATACACCAGATTCATATATTTCGTGTCCGGCATCGCTGTAGTCTGTAACAAATAGTTTGTGGACTTGGTTGACTTGAGCAAGTCTTCGTTGCTAGGATCTTGCATTAATGACGCTGGCACGAGATCGCGCATCCTCGGCAAACTCGCCGATCTCCCCACAACGCCGTGCATTTCCAGATCTCAATTGCAGCCTAAAGACAGCTTAAGACTTCAATTGAGAAGTTGTATAACTTGTATTACCGCCTACGATTTACTGATTACGGCATTGGTATCTGGTGAACTCTTTACACAACCACGAGAGATTAATCTTGAACAGCTCGTAACTGGCCAGGATGGACAGTTCATCATTGAAGACCTTAACGATCAGTAGCAACGACACCCCGGTGGAGGATGTCAGAGGAATTCATTCGACCCTTGTGAATACTTTCCGATCTCACAAAACGCTTCCATTGGACTTCCGACGCGATCAACTACGGAAGCTATATTACGCCGTGGTCGACAATGAGGAGGTTATCTGCCAAGCTCTTTATGCCGACCTTCACAAGCAGCGATCTGAGAGCGTGATGATGGAGATCAGTATGTCTATGGCTGATCTTCTGCGGACAATAGATAACTTGGATAACTGGACCAAGCCTGAAGTTCAGCCGAGCGATTTGACGTGGTTTGCTTTGAAACCGACAATTCGCTATGAGCCCTTGGGAACGGTCTTGATCATATCGCCATTCAATTTCCCATTGTTGCTTACAATAACCCCACTTGTTGGAGCCATTGCAGCTGGAAACACGGTTATGGTTAAGTTGTCGGAGCACGCGCCTGCTACAGCTCGTGTACTCGCCAGCATTATCAATTCGGCTCTTGATAGTTCGGCCTATCGTGCGATTACTGGAGCTGTACCTCAATCCGTTGCTGTGATGGATAACAAATACGACTTGATTCTGTTTACCGGTGGTGGCCGCATTGGCACTCAAATTGCTGTACAGGCTGCTAAGACTCTTACTCCGGTGGTTCTGGAGCTAGGTGGTAAGAGTCCAGCATTCGTACTGGATGATAGTAATCTGGCAATCACTGCGAAGAGAATAGTATACGGTCGATTTTCAAATGCGGGTCAAGTGTGTGTTGCGCCCGACTACATATTGTTGAAGCGTGGCCTTGAGATCGAGTTTGTCGCTGCCATCAAACAGGCCCTCACCGAGGTCTATCCGAATCTTTCAGAGAACACGGAAGACTACGGACGATTGGTGAACGAAGGGTCGTTCTCTCGACTTAAGAAGGTGATTGAGACTACTCAGGGAACAATTGTGATTGGCGGCGCTAAGACTGCGAATGCTGAGACCAAATTCATTGAACCTACGGTCATTTTGGATGTCAAGCCTGACGACTCTACAATGGCAGACGAGCTATTTGGGCCTGTCCTTCCTATCGTGCTGATTGATTCTGTGGATGAAGGTATCGACTACGTGAGCAAGTATCATGATACGCCTTTGGCTCTGTATATTTTTGCAAAGGATAAAGCGGTTCAAAACAGGATCCTCAGCCATACGCGGTCTGGCGGAGTCATGATTGGCGGAACAGTCATGCAGGCTGCGCTGACATATGTCCCGTTTGGTGGTGTTGGTACGTCTGGGATGGGTGCCTATCATGGGAAGACGTCATTTCAGACGTTTTCGCACAAGCGTGCTTTGATGACGGAGCCGACTTGGACAGAGCCATTAACTGCGGTATGTTAGCTTCACTGGTCGATTTTGAAAACGGGACTGACAAATATAGTTCCGATACGCCCCGTTTACGGCGAGCAAGCTCAAGGCATTCCGCAAAGTCGCTATGAGTAAGGCTGCGTTCCCGCGCGAAGGTCCAATTCCAACGACGATGCTTGGCAAGCTGCTTTTCAGAATTGGGTATGTGTCACTACTTTACACCGTCACTGCTGCTATAATGGCTAGTGCTGTGATCCTTCGATCTGGGAGGTCTGGACTCGCGAGTCGAGCTTTGGCTACGCTTATAGGAAATCTAACGTTTCTTGCCCGATTTGGGCAAAATCTTGTGTCTAGGACATTGTTTGGGAAAAAATAGTACTACTGTACAAGAGTCTAATATGCTGAAGCCTGTTGAGGTGAAGCGCTGAATTAGTTGTAGTGATGCCGTGAATTGGTTGCTAGCAGCCGAGTACTACGCGACGGTTGGGGGGTTGTACGGAGCTGTATTTTCATTAATGGGTACTTAACTGGATGTAATAGTTGTGATTTCATGTTTCTGGATATTTAATGGGCTTTTCTGTCATTCAGATATTCTCATGCGATCTACTGCTCCGATATCCGGGGCCATCTTTACATGTTTCCTTATTTGGACCGATAGGGCTATTAGAGTTCAGGGGCTGACTAGCCGCATCGGGACAGTAGACAAAAACGCAGTCACGCCCGCGCATGCCGTGTAGGGTTTTGTATGCAAAAGCACGACACAACAGGCTTTGCCTGAGTACAAAACTCTAAATATGTGTAGGTCAATGGCTGGGAAAAGTGGACGCGCTACGGCCCTGGAACGCTTCACGGCCAGAAATTTCGTCTTGCCTCGAGATCCAACTACATCATCCGACTTTGTCAACACAGTCGAGTGCTATCGGTATTTTTTCAAGTCCTATACTTTAATTCATATCGACTATCAATATGTCTTCGGGAGAAGTTCTGGTTCTCCGTGGAACCTTGGAGGGTGAGTGGATCTTGAGAGCCAGTCGGGCGGAGTTCTTGATGGAGACTTTGTGATGCTAACCTCGTTCTTACAGGACACGCTGGGTAAGAGAATCCATTGATTAAATGCGGACTGTTATAAGAGCTAGGAATATTGGATTGGTGCTGCGGGAAGCATATAGAGCAGACGCGGGAGTGAATTTTTGCGTCAACGATTCTAACGAATACAGCTGGGTTACTTGCCTTGCCACCACCCCCGAGAACCCTGACCTTTTGCTCTCCGGCTCGCGGGACAAGACCATGATCGTCTGGCAACTGTATGTGTTTTATGTTGGTTAAAAAGAGAGGTCATATGAGCAGATGTTGACGGCAAAAATAGCACCCAGGACGAGACCAGCTACGGTGTCCCCAAGCGTTCGCTCCACGGACACTCGCACATCATCCAGGACTGTGTGATCTCGTCTGATGGTCTGTACGCTATCTCTGCGTCGTGGGACAAGACTCTGCGTCTTTGGGAACTGAAGACCGGAAAGACGATCCACCGTTTCGTCGGCCACAACGCCGACGTCCTCTCCGTCTCGTTCTCGAGCGACAACCGACAAATCGTTTCGGGCTCGCGCGATAAGACCATCAAGCTGTGGAACATCGTCGGTGATTGCAAGTACACGATCACCGAGAAGGGCCACTCCGACTGGGTCTCCACCGTGCGATTCTCGCCCAACCCGGCCAACCCGGTCATCGTCTCTGCTGGATGGGACAAGCTCGTCAAGGTTAGTGAGATTGTGGAGTCTTTTATGAGGTCTCAGGTGCTTCAAATGATGTATTGCATAAATATATTTGCTACTTCAGAGGCCATTCGTCACTGTTTGGTACATGAGACAATCAATCACCTAGCATCTGATGTTGCATCTTTGACCGAGAGTGAGTTATCTATGTGAGCGGTATATGCTAACGAGATATATAGGTGTGGAACCTTGAGGCTGCTCAGCTCCAGACTGACCACATTGGACACACTGGATACATTAACGCGCTCACCATCTCCCCTGACGGAACCCTGTGCGCGTCTGGCGGCAAGGACGGTCAGACCATGCTGTGGGATCTGAACAAGTCAAAGCACCTCTACTCCCTGGATGCTGGTGATGAGATCCACGCTCTTACCTTCTCGCCCAGCCGGTACTGGCTGTGCGCGGCGACCTCGTCGTCGATCAAGATCTTTGATCTGGAGAAGAAGGTGTCGGTTGACGACCTGAAGCCGGACTTCCCCGAGGGCGGCAAGGCGCCGGAGTGCATCAGTGTTGCGTGGAGCTCTGACGGCCAGAGCCTGTTTGCGGGCTACACGGACAACAAGATCCGCGTGTGGCAGGTGATGCAGTCCAACTAGGACCGGAATGTAGAGTAAGAAAGTCAAAGGCGTCAAAAGAAAAAGGCGGGCTTGGTTAGGGTGTGCGAATAGGCGGACAGGCTATGATGCGAGCTTTGTATGCGTACATAGTAATCATTTTCGATAATTAAGTTCTTTTTTGTCATGCTATAGCTTGGTGACTTGGGGGCCAGCGTATGTAGTTGTAGTGTTAGTTGTAGTGAACAGCGGAGGAGGTTTTCTGGCCAAGGAAGGCGTGCGGCTTGGCGTGAAAACGTAGGTGGCGCCTGTCGCGCGGCGGTTTGCGTGCTCTATATAAGACCCGGCCGTCTTGCACCGTCCTGTTCCTTCCCATAGACCACCCTCTATCTACATATACACACTCCATTCGCACAGATATGTCGGAGCCCAAACCTCGCGGAACTTCCAAGCCGCGCCATTATGGCCGTGGCGGGTACGGCAACGTGACGACAGCGCCGGACACAGACTCGTCGCCGGCGCCGGTCCAGATCTTTACCTCTCCGAACCAGACTTTCCACGCCGGTCGGGGCGGCGTCGGAAACGTTCAGTCAGTCGAGACGCTTCCTGCTATGACACCGGAAGAGTACCTCGAGGAAGTCGATCGTGCCATGACCGTGAAGCGCGGTGAAGTGTTCTCGATCGGACGCGGCGGCGCGGGGAATATCCTGGTTGAAGGCGAGGACGGGAAAGAGCACCAGGTTGATTCGTACGACCGCGGCCGCGCCAGGAAGCCTGAGCAGATTCCGGAAGAAGGATCAGGCAGTGAGCAACAGAAGGCGGATCACGAGAGCGACGGTGGAGATGGCTTCTTTGCGCGGTTCAGTCGGCGCCTGTCCGGCGGCCGCAGCAAGAGTCGCGGGCCTAGTCGCAGCAAGAGCCGTGATCCACCCACTAGCGAGTCGTCATAGACTGCTACAGACAAATGACAATACAGTTCTAGTTGCGAATTGCAATAGGACTTATGAGTCGAGTATACGCGCTAGTCGGCTCTTTGTTGGGATATTTGTGTTGGCGTTTATGGGTTTCCACGCGAAGTGGACTAAAAGTTTGGGTTTTGTATTGTCGCAGAGCGGTGTCTATACTGATGCAGTATACCGTCCAGTGCGCGTTTTCATCTTCTGATTGCTCTGTACTATTTTAATGCACATCCAGCGCGTATGTCGCGTCTGAGAGCCAGATCATTCGCTGTAGTTCTCATTAGCTGTTATAGGGAGGCTTAAGTGTGCCTGGCGATGTGCGCGCGAGGGGCTCGTGCCTGTCTCCGGCCTCGCCCGCTCCTTACGTGCAGCGCCATCATCCCTTTATTTGCCTTAGAGCTACACAGTAGAGCAGCATCACACAAACCGCGGCCAATTCGCGCTCTTCTGGCCCATCTTGCTCCTCCGGCAGTCCTTTCCGCCTATTGATGCCCTAGTTGGCCAACCCGGTCCCTTTCCCTCCACTAAGTACTCCGCCGTCACCACAATGCCCGACTGGTCCGTCGATCCTGACAACCGGCGCCGGCTTATCGACCTGCAGAAGGCCGACGAGAACAAGACCTGTTTTGACTGCGGAGCTCCGTCACCACAGTGGGCCTCGCCCAAATTGGGCATTTTCATCTGCTTGGACTGCGCGGGGCTTCACCGCGGGCTCGGCGTGCACATCTCGTTCGTGCGGTCAATCACGATGGACCAGTTCAAGCCCGAGGAAATGCGGCGAATGGAGCTCGGCGGAAACAACGCGGCCCGGGAGTTCTTCTTGTCTGAGGGCTTGGATCCGGCAACTAATGTCAAAGAGAAGTACAACAGCCAGGTCGCCGAGGACTACAAGGATAAACTGGCCGCGCTTGTCGAGGGTCGCGAGTGGGTTCGCTCAGCTCCGCGACCAGCGCCCGCATCACGCACATCCTCGCCCTCTGTTTCGTCGCTGGGCTCTTCTCGGGCCTCGTCACCTGCAATCCGCGCTTCGTCGTCCGCCGCGTCCATCCCGCCGACCCAGAAGTCCCGTAACGAGGCCTACTTCTCGCGTCTCGGCCAGGATAACCTCTCGCGCTCCGAACACGTGCCGCCGTCGCAGGGAGGCAAGTACGCCGGCTTTGGCAACACACCTGCTCCGACCGAAAGCTCGAGCTCCTCCGGTATCCCGGTGTCCGTCGACGACTTCACGCGCGACCCGCTCGGCAGCCTGACCAAGGGCTTTGGCTTCTTCTCGCAGACCGTCACCAAGAACCTCGGCCAGGTCACAGAGTCTTACATCAAGCCCAACGTGAAGAATCTTGCTGAGTCTGACCTCGGCTCGAATGCGCGCAAGGCGATGATGCAGTTTGGCCAGAAAATGCAGGACACCGGTCGCTACGGCGTCGAGACCTTCCAGACCTTCACGGCCGAGCAGACTGCCGCCGGTGGTTCTGGTCGCGGGTACTCACGAGTTCAGACCAGTGAAGCGGGTGGAGAGAAGTTCTCATCCCTGTTTGACGACCTGGGCATTGACGACGACGCGGATATCGAACAGGCCTTTGGCATCGCGAAACCCTCAAAGAAATCTAACTATTCTGGTCTCGGAAACGCCCCGACGTCTTCAGCTCCCAAGAAGAAGATGGCGGGTTTTGGAAGCAGTTCTTACGGCACGTCCGGCGGCGGCGAGAATCCCAACGCTGGCCGGAAAGATGAGGAGGGCTGGGGTGATGGATGGGACTAAATCTACAGTCTAAACCTCATCATACAATATACATTATTCATATCATTTATCTTCTTGCGCGATGCTCAAGCAGTCAAGCTGCTCGCTATTCGTCTACTTACTTACTTAGCGTGCATAACATAAATAACATAGATGATAGTTAACTAAAAGACATATGCTGAGACTCTATTGAACATAAAATCTGGAAATATGAAGAGCCGGTGGATCTAAATTTAAGGTTTGACCGCGATGAGGTCCGCGTATAGCGCGCCACCGTTTACAAATCAGCGTGAGCATTTCTCCCACTCGAAGCTGATATACTCGCTTGTATCCATCTTCGTCACTTTGATCTTACATAGCTTTTGAGGCACGGGAGCATCGTATATTGAGTATATTCTACAGATAATCCTTTGCTTTTTTTGTAGTCGTCTGTCGACTTGCTACACAGTATGAGTGCGATTCTGTCTGCTCAGGATCTAAACGACTTCATCGGTCCAGGGCTCGCTTGCATCAACCCTGTCGTCGTTACCAGAACAGACACCAATGTACGTATCTTTTGAACAGTTGATTTTGTATTACTGCTGACGTATTAGGGCCCTACGGAGATTGTTATCGACCAACGTGGTAATCCGGTCGAAGTTTCCCTCGACGAAGGCACAAACCAGAAATCTGCCGCCACACTAACTCCTGCTCAAATCAACCTATCAGACTGTCTCGCTTGCAGCGGATGCGTTACTTCTGCTGAATCAGTCTTGATTTCTTTGCAGAGTCATTCAGAGCTTCTGGCTGTCCTGCGGCAATCTCGTGAAGCTAAAGATCAAACCGCTTCAGATCAAGGTCAAAGCCATAAAAAGATTTTTGCGGCTTCAATATCACATCAGTCTCGTGCGTCATTGGCAGCTGCCTTTAGCATTTCAGTGGAGGCAGTAGATGCCAAACTAGTTACTTTATTCAGAGACGTACTTGGGTTTCACTACTTGGTCGGTACCGGTGTCGGACGCCAGATTTCTCTTACGTATTCCGCACAAGAAGTCCTAGTCAATTCAGGTCGTGTGCCGCCACCTACATCTGCGACCGAGAATGGAATATTCAATTTTACGACCGGTGGCAATCTCGAGGACTCGTCACCCACGTCCAACGTCCGGAAGCATAAGCCAATCTTGTCAAGTGCTTGTCCAGGTTGGATCTGCTACGTGGAGAAAACACATCCCGAAGTTATCCCGTATCTCTCAGCTATTAAGTCGCCACAGCAAATAACTGGTTCTTTGTTGAAGCGTCTGATTGCCCGAGAGCATCCGGGAGTATGCGAAAGCGAGATATACCATGTCAGCGTGATGCCGTGCTTTGATAAGAAACTCGAAGCGTCACGGAAAGATTTTCAAAGCTGTGAGAGTGTGAAGGACGTGGATTGTGTAATCACCACAAAAGAGGTTGTGCAGCTCCTATTGGACGAAAACATCGATTTCATGAACATCGCAGAGACGGAGGGTCCTTTGGTTCAGTCTTTAACCAAACTTGCACCGTCGTTGTGGCCGGTCGAGGCTAGTTGGGAGTCCAGCGAAGGATCTTCATCCGGTGGGTACCTGGCACATGTTTTGTCTGCTATCAGCGCACAAACTGCCCGTGCCGATGGAAGAACTACAAGTATCAGAGTAGTGCCGGGAAAGAACTCGGATATGGTCGAATATCACTTGATTGATGACAACACAGGCGAAGCGGTTGCCAAAGCTGCACAAGTTTACGGCTTCCGGAATATTCAGAATCTAGTGCGCAAGCTAAAGCCGTCCAAAGCAGGAACCGGTCGTGCGGTTGTGTCTTCCCGTCGAAAAGCAAACGCTGCTGCTACAGCGACGATGAACCCCGCTGAATACGACTACGTTGAAGTCATGGCATGTCCAGGCGGCTGTATCAACGGCGGTGGACAGATTGGTGCGCCGGGAGACGCGAATAATCTCGTTATGCTCAAAGAATGGCGCGAGATTGTTGAAGCTGCGTACAGAAGTATTGAGTCTAGGATCGTGGACGAGGAAGCGGTGCGTGCATGGGTTGAGAAAGTGTGGGCTGGTCCTGCTGAGGCCGAGGACGTGAATCGGCTTTTGGCGACAGCATATCATGCTGTCGACGGGTTTGATCCTAATGTCATGCCAGCGGTGCTGGTTGGTGATAAGTGGTAGAATATGCATTGCAAGCTAGGGACTGCATTCTGGCGCATGGTTGTTTTTGTCATTTTTGCTCTTGCTTGAGCTTCCGGAAGTTTGGTAGTTGGATTATTAAAATAAATTATATTAACGTTAAAAGCTAGCATCCTAACTCATGCCTTTTAGTAGACGGATAGTAATTGATCATTACACCCATATCTAGTTATAACTAGAAAATAGCAGACGGACCCAATGCCAATATGAAAAAGAAAACAAATTAAACTTGCTCTTCAGAGCTCTCACTTGCGGTGTCCTGCACCTTAGCCGTGCCGACGCCGACGATGCCGTCCCTCTGGTTCTCTCCCAACCACGGCTTCTCAGCCTCACCCTTCCACGATCTGATCAGCGAGTTGTAAATGATCATGCCGCTGACTGTGAACACGAATCCGACCGGGTACAGCCAGTACACGTAATATCCGAAAACCTTGATACCAATCAAGAGGCCCCAGAAATCAGATGTCAGTAAAGACAGGTTGTAAAACGCGGCGGAGGACATGCGGAACAGGATAGGCGCGGTCATGTACAAAAACAGCAAGCAAAGCGTGTACCCTGCGAACCAGCCGCCCATAGCAGAGTCCCAAGTAGCATCTCTGATCGATTCACGCTCAAAGATGGCTGCTTGTACGCCATTGATGATCATTCCGTACAAACCCATCTGAGACAGCACTTCGTAGATTGGTCGTTTGGAAACCAAGAACTCCTCAAGGGTGTTAGAGACTCCGTAGCAGGTCGCACCAAGGAGGACGAATAAATCTCCCTTGACCATGTTGGTTGCAGAGTAGTTCTTGTCGGTCAGGAGATCGCTGATTACAACCAGAACCATGCCTGCAATGCAGACTATAATGCCTAGTACCTGCGACCAGTGATACCGGACTTTCATAAACAAGAACGCGATAACGACGACGACCGCGATAGTCCAGTTATCCAGAAGTTCCGCAGACAGCAAGTTGGTGTACTGGTACGCTTTCACAACGAAATAGTTCTATAAACTGTTAATGTCAAGGCTCAACTTTCCTAATACAAATCTAGACAAAATGACATACTCCCTCGACGTCGGCGAACGACAGAATCAAGTACTTCCACGAATCAAAGAGCAACACTCGTCCAAACTTCTTGAAGCCATATCGGTAAATCGTATACGGCGTGAAAATCAAGTTGAGAAGAACGTAGTTAAACAAAGTCTGAAACGCAGGAATATCGTTGCCCGCATCTGTCAAATACGTCGTAAACGTGTTCGTCGCCACGATACTCAGAGACAGGGTCTGTCCAAGCACCATAATGATCCAGAACCGTTTCGTCAGGAAAAACTGAAACGCCTTCGGTTTCCCAGCATTCGCGCCAGAACCTCCTTGCACGTCCGACAAATCAATTTCATCGCGTATAGAGTGGGTTTCCACGTCGCCTGGACTCGTGGCCTTGAAGCCGCTTGTGGAACCGTAGAAGTCTGCACCTTCAGCGTCGGCTTCGTTCAAATACGCGGCGTCCTTCACGGAAGTGATTGACTCTGCCGACGCAGCGGTACTATCTCGGTATTGGGACATTATTCTCAAGAAAATAATCTGTGATAATTTGTTAGCATCTTCAAACTCCACTTAAACAGAATAGTCGAGCATCCTTACCTGAACACTTGGGACAACCTCTTAAATCGACGGCAACAGCAATGCAAATGAGAGAGTAAAGATACAGTATAAAGCTACTGTATGGTTCTAGTATAAAAACACGAAAGCAGAACCAGCTAAAGGTCTATCGTGTCCGGTGGAGCCGGAAGTTTGGGGAGGAAGGAGGAGGAGGAGGAGGAAAAAAAAGTGAAGTGGCACCAAGCTCATCGCATCGGGCACTCTTTGTGTCAATTGCAAGCAAATTTAGGGTTTAATTTATCGCGGCTGGCTGCAGGAGGCTTAAACCATAAAAGAGTCCTCTCTGCTCCCGCTCTTGTTTTTCTATCTTTTCTCTAACACCGGCAAAGCTATATGCATCAATTTTTCACTGAGTTGGACGTATTATCTACCTCTAACACTTGACATTTATTACTCAGCAAGCCGTCACCATTTTGCTGGTCAATCTTATGGCGGAGAGATTCCAGCTTTGGATCGCGGTTCGTTCTTGAGTCTTGACCTCTTCCCTCCTCCAGTCCCAGCACGTCATCAGAATCTTGAATGTCAACTGGAAAGCTCTAGATTTAACTGTAGCAGGCTTTTTGTGCTGACAGTGCTACATGCATGTGTGACTGTGCGCGGCGTACAAGTGCAGTGGAGAGCCGGGAGGTGTAGTGCACGCGGCCCTCAAGTTAGTTCTTTAAAGATATGCGCGTAAAGATGCGCTTGCATTAATATACCCGAGCCGGACTCCGGTTTCAGTCTTTTGATTGTTCGATACTGTATAAGTTACAACAGTCCTACGCGAGGAATTTGAAGACAGAAGCAAGTCCAACACTTGACATTATGCAAAACGAGCCGGGTGGAAGCAAACAGGCTGTAGTGACTCTACGATGAGAGTCAACAAGCTTGGGAATTACATAAAGAGTACATAGAATCTGGCAAGTTCTTTTACAGTTGCATGTAGAACTATAGTGCAAAGGAGTGCGCGGGAGAGAGCCCTCGCTTGAGGCGTAACTAGTGTCCGAGAAATAGAGCAATAACTGGTGAACTTCAGGTGAAGTACTGAAAATTGGCTGTGCAATAATGTTCCTCAAACAATCATGACTGGCAAAGCGTACTATGATCCCGACTGGATTTACAATCACTTTAAAACACATTCACTGGTATTGAATCCTCCGAGTCCCTCAGATTATATCGTTAATCGTGATGAGTAGTGATTACTGAGACTGAGTACTCTCTGTGGCAAGTGAGTAAGTCCGACCAAGTCGTAACTCGTACACGCATGTTCCGAAGAAATTCTGTTTCTTTTAATCGCATCTGGCGCGGCTCCTCGTGATGAATGATGATTTGAAGCTGGTGATGCGGTCACTGGCTGTCGTTCCTCTGCGATTCCTCTATACTCTCCACTTAAAAATTACTGTCAGGAACTCAAACTCAGATCACAGGCACAAAACTATACTTAATACTATCTTCTAATCATAATTGCGGCGTCGTTTGGAAGACTGGTAATTGTAGATTTGCTAACAAGTTATTTGGTGTGTGAAACGTGCGATAAAGCCCGAGATAAGGTTTTGACCGAATCAATTGGGAGACGTTGTCGCTAAGATCGATTTCGATTTGTGCAATCCCTGAATTTCCCATCGACCACGAAAGATTCCAATCTTTCTTCGAATTGCTCTGTAATCATGTTCTCCAAATCTCCTTTTGGTCGCGGATCTCCGCAGCCCCCTCCCGGTGGATCCTATGGTCGCGTTGTTCCCACGCCATACGACACTCCGGGCTACAGAGGCGGTGCTGGCGCTTCGCCTGGATCCCGCGTACTCCGGGTCATGTCGGCACCCACAAACGAGCTCGCTCTTACCAACAGATTGATTGTGTCACCGCAAGAATTCCGATCAGATGATTATGTCATTGTTGATGATATGTTTGTGTTTACCACGAGGTAAGTTGAGCTTGATCTGGCTGGTGATATGATTGAAGTAGCTGACAGTGTGGCGACTAGAGCCGATGCGATGCAGCCTGGAACCGCTGGGGCATCCGGTGTACAGCGTGAATGGGCCGGATGGTCATTGGGACAGGAAGTTACTGTCGCCCCATTCGATCCATTTCGGGGCGGCCGGCCAGCCTATTTGGGCTCGCTAGATGTTGAGATTGGATTTAACAGTCGCAACAAAATCTCTGATCAGCAGTATGATCAGGATGAACTCGCGAAATGGTTTACGACAATGTATCGTGACCAGATGTTAGCGCCGGGTCAGCGTATGCTTATGGACTACAAAGCTATGCTTTTCAAGATCATTGTACGATCGATCCAGCTGGTCGACTTGGGCGAGAACCCTTCTGTTTCATCTGCACCGACGGCGTCGAACCCTCAGGCTCGTGGTATTTTGACTCAGCATACTCAGATTACATTTTTCAAGGCCCCGGATTCACCTATCAAGCTCAAGGCTTCTGCCAAGCGGCCAGCTACGAACTCCATCATCCAGCCAAACTTCAAGTTTGAGGACATGGGAATCGGTGGTCTCGACACTGAGTTTTCGGCTATTTTCCGTCGTGCTTTCGCGAGTCGTATTTTTCCTCCGGCACTGGTTGAGAAGCTCGGTATCCAGCATGTTAAGGGAATTTTGCTTTTTGGACCTCCTGGTACGGGTAAGACGCTTATGGCCCGTCAGATTGGCAAGATGCTTAATGCTCGCGAGCCGAAGATTGTGAATGGACCCGAAATTCTCAGCAAATATGTTGGTCAATCAGAAGAGAATGTGCGAAAGCTCTTCGCGGATGCTGAGAAGGAATATAAGGACAAGGGCGATGAGTCTGGTCTGCATATCATTATTTTTGACGAGTTGGATGCCATCTGCAAGCAGCGTGGTAGCAGCAAGGATAGCACCGGTGTTTCAGACTCTGTAGTGAACCAGCTTTTGTCTAAGATGGATGGTGTCGATCAACTAAACAACATCCTGATCATCGGTATGACCAACAGATTGGACATGATTGATGAGGCGCTGTTGCGACCTGGTCGTCTTGAAGTTCACATGGAGATTTCTCTTCCGGATGAGAATGGCCGCAAGCAGATTCTCAAGATTCACACCACCAAAATGCGTGACAACAAAGTCATGGCTACCGATGTCAACATTGACGAGTTAGCTGCTCTCACAAAGAACTTTTCTGGTGCCGAGCTTAATGGTTTAGTCAAGTCCGCGACGTCCTTTGCTTTCAACCGTCACGTTAAAGTCGGGACTGTTGCGGGAGTGTCGTCTGACATTGACAAACTTAAGGTGAACAGAGAGGACTTTTTATGCGCTTTGGACGAAGTCAAGCCTGCTTTTGGTGTGAGCGAGGAAGAATTATCGTCGTGTATTCAGAACGGAATCATTAACTACTCGCCTCATATTCGAGGGATTCTTGCGGAAGGAGCTCTTTACACTGAACAAGTTCGCAAGTCGGAGCACACGCCTTTGGTTTCTGTTTTGTTGCACGGTCCTTCAGGTGCTGGAAAGACTGCTTTAGCGGCTACTATCGCTATGGCTTCGCAGTTCCCGTTTATCAAGCTTATTGCTCCGGAGTCGATGGTTGGATATAGTGAAGCAGCCAAGGTTGCAGCAATCAGCAAGACGTTCAGCGATGCGTATAGATCGCCGTTGAACGTTGTCGTGGTTGACAACATTGAGCGTCTGGTTGACTGGGTTCCTATCGGACCCCGGTTTGCCAACTCTGTGCTGCAGACACTGATGGTGCTTATGAGGAAGCAGCCTCCTAAGGTAAGTTTGATCTACATTGGTTTGATGGCGTGTAATTCTAACGGGATCTCTAGGGCCGTCGTCTTCTTATTCTGGCGACTACTACCGAACGCTCTGTTCTACAGCAGATGGATATTCTTGATACTTTTGATGCTCAAATTGGCGTTCCAAACGTCGGAACCTCCGACGAGCTTCGCCATATTCTTGAAGAAGCGGATATCTATGGTGACGGCGAGACCAAGAGCGACAAAGGCCGCAAGCGGATAGAGGGAGTCTTGAGCGCGGTGAGAGAGCAGACGCGCACGAACGACATTGGTGTCGGTATCAAGCGAGTCTTGGTGAACGTCGAGACTGCAAAGCAAGACGAGTCTCTGGATGATAGATTGGTAGAGCTGATGAGCCGATCGGTCAACGATCGTCTGATCTGATTTATGTAAATACAGAAGCGTGGAGACAGCGTGAGATGGGTTATAGAAGCAAGCTATTTTTCTCTGCAATTGAATTTTGTGATGTGCCTTAATCGAACTCTGTAGACTGTAGCTGAATGGCCCACTGTCACCCAGTCTTGTCGGTTGATCTACATCTTGTTTTCTCGTAATTTATATGCCTGTATATACGTAGTTACTTGCAAATGGATGTGGTGAATTTCAAATCTTTTCGAACGAATTGGAGATTACGAAATTTGAGTCCCCGCATCATCGTGCGGCTCGAAATCTGAATGCACGTCGAGCTTTATCGAGAGAGCCTCGGCTTTCACGATCCTCACAATTACTTCCTCGAACGAGTTTGCGCTTCCTATTCGCGATCCATTACTATAATTGATCTTGATTTTGAAAGGGTACGGTGACATCAGTCAGCGAATGCATCTACTATATTGCTAAGGATAACAAGTGGATATCCACGCCCATGTCTGCGCATGTGTCTGCCGTCTTGGAGCGGGTGTCACAGACACTTAGCGGCAAGTTACGGTTTCCCTCGAACAGAGTCGGGCAGCTAGACTCCGCGCTTTTGGACGATGAGCTGCTTGACATTTTGAAGTCTCGGTTGTGGGATGGCTCTAAGTTAATACAGGTATGGTGTCTCTGAATCATCAACTGAATATGGCGGAGTCACTGACAAGATACAGTCTCATCTGAAGGAAAATTACACGACGGAGCTTGCGCTGCTTTTGAAAGCCTTGATTTGGAAAGTGACCGTTTGGGACCATTCTGCGACATACGGCGGATTGCTACAGAATCTGAGGATTGTCGATGGACGGAGGAGCCGCTTCCTACGTACGCCATCCAAGTTACAGAAACTGGCGCTTGGGGTTCTCTCGATCTTTGGTGAATACATATGGAGGTATTTGAACGAGCAATTAGAAGAAAGCAATAGTAGTAGCGTGAGTGCTCCATATGCTTGAGTTTTTTGGGCATGCATAGATGCTGATCTACAATATTTAGGAATCCAAGATCAGGAAGCTCGGTGTCAAGATACTGCGTAAAGCCGAGTCTCTCTACTCCTTCTTTGATCTACTCAATTTCGTTACATTTCTATATAATGGAAATTATCCTACTCTTATTTTTCGAATATGCCGGCTCCGTATGGTTTCGTCATCTCGCTCAATGTCTCGCGAGGTCAGCTTCGAGTTCCTCAACCGTCAGCTCGTCTGGGACGAATTCACGAACTTTCTACTCTTCATTCTACCAATGCTACATCTAGCAAAGCTCCGGCGGCGCACAGGAAAGCTGCTAAGTTGGAAACCTGTTTCGGCGCTTTCAGAAAAGTTCTTAGGTGCATCGGAAAAAGAGCCAGTACCAGTCACGGGACCACTATCATTTCTTCCTGAGCGAACATGTGCCATATGTTATCACCAGGATTCTGAAATGGGAGCTCCTGCTCCTGCATCTACCAGTGCGGACCTGGGATCTATTGGAATGGGAAGCAACGACATTACAAATGCTTACGTGGCCGTGGAATGTGGCCATATTTATTGTTATGTATGCTTAGTGACGCAACTCGAAGAGCAGGAAGGCGAAGGGTGGAGCTGTCTGAGATGTGGAGTTTTGATAAAGCAAGCCCAGCCTTGGGTTGATGTTGACCAAGCTGTGGATGAAATGCCGGAGAAGAATCTAGCTGCTAGTGCTGCATATTCGGCCTGGTCTGAAGTGGGATCAGACAGAAGCATTGAGGAAATTAATGCAGAGCCGATCCATGATGAGCTGAATACTACAAGCGACGATAGTAATGTCGCCGATAGCATTGGTGACGAAGCGGATGAAACAGACGAAGCAACGGACAGTTCGCATGAGTTTGAAAATGTGGAAACAACCGAGGAAAATTACGAACCGCCAATGTCGGCCGGGAACGAAGAGCTGGAAGAGGTCCCGGAAAGGTCACAGCAGTGGTTCAGTTTTGAGAGCGACAGCACATGAGAGGTCGCGCTAGATTCATGGCATGTTACGGCGATCGAGTTTTGCCGCTTATTTATCGCTCATATTGCCAGCAATGTATATAGTTGTAGAATCAGACAATGCCAGTGTTTCTACAGCCGACTTTTATGTTGGCATATTCAAATGCGACTTGCATCTGAAGACGTAGTCTAGTTCTTTAATGTTATTACTCAGCGATTTGACCGGTTGCACTTAAGTACATGTCTTTCAAGTCATATCCGCTTGCATGAAAACATACAGCTCAGTGGGCAGTAGGCCTGCAGCGAAAGCGTACGTGTCGCGAGTCCTACCGAACCGAATTCACGCAGCCTATGCAGTCAGTTGTGTTTTCCAGTCCTGATAGCGTTGTCGTCGCATGGGATCTATCTCTTCCAACTTGTCTAAATATCCCACGACGGCCTTGTCCACTGGGGCGCCTGTCAAATTCGCCAAAAAGTTCTTGTAAAATGCTAATGAATGCAAGCACCCTGTAGGAATATAGGTCAGTTATCCGCTACTAAGACAGTACAAACTTCGAGTATCTCACATTTGCTATCTGGCTCTTCTGCAAGTAATTCTTCAATAGAGGTGATTTCTTTTTCAACGACAGCTCTGCGTTCTTCGGTGGTAAGCTTTGCAATGCCGTCCGACGTGACGAGCCATCTGTGGTACAACCAGATACTCTGATCGTCCGGGTCAGTGTATACTGCCTGAGTAATCAAGTACAACTCTAAGAAGAGTTAGTAACAGGAGAGCATTAGTTGAGCACCAAAGTTTTGCTACCTTCGCTCAATAATTTCTTTGCATCGAGATCTGGATCTTCGGCCAACAGCCTTGGTATCAGCTTTGTCCGATTATGCCAAGCGGAAAAATTCGAGAAGTTCGAGTTGATCTTTGTTGTCGTGTATTCAAATTCTTTCTTCACAAGTGACTTTCCAGATATCCTTTCAATTGCCTGGACCACGTGTCGCCGATACTGCCATCCATGGAAATTGCGTGCATCAAATTCGAGCATTTTCGTCACTAATCCAAGTTCAAATTTGTAGTCTGGAATAGGAGAGACTTCAAGACACCAATTGCGATGATTCCATATCCAGTAGCATTTAGGAAACTCCCGTAGACGAGAAAATAGAAATTCGAGCTCATATTTGATACGCGACTGTGTTTCGGCCGCATCTCTAATTGAATAGTTATCAGCTTCACGCTCGGTCAAACAATCTCTGGGGCATAAAGAACATACAATGACGCGAAATTTGCCTTCAAAATCTCTCGCCGATAATTCCAGGCCGAATAATATTCTGGGTTTTGCTTTAGTAGCGTCGTAGTCAGCTGAAGCGCAGCACTGGAATGATCATCTTTCTTTCTCTTTAATCGCATGTTAGGAATTGGTCACAACATAAGATCATTTCGTAATATCACTCACCATATCAAAGATCTTATCTACAAGAGCCTTGTACTCAAGAATTTTTCCAGCTTCCTTCTTCCGACGAATAGCCTGCGCCTCGGCTGTAGTACGAACGCGTTTGACACTATGCTATGATCACTCAGTTAGCAGCGTGTCAAATACACAGATTTATCTCTCAAACGTGAGTTTAGTATAATACACACCATTACGGCTCCTAGTACTTCAAATACCACTGACTAGCACAAGGATCAACGCTCAGTCGATAAGCTTGTGCTGGTAAACATGGAAACTAGACAGAAATCTGTCCAACTTCGCTTACGTACGTGCGGCTACAGAATTTACCCTGATTTTTTGTTTAACCTGACCCGCAATATGCGCTGTTTTTGGTCTAGTCATGTTTGCATATTCCCAAACTGGTGCTAATTGAAGTATATTCCGACGCGCCCTCAAGCGCAAATGCAGCGAGCGGGCACACTGGCCACTGCATAGTAATTAGTAGGCAAAGCCAGACATCTACCTGCGGAGGCCGTCACGGGGTGGCTTCGGCCTTCATCGGCTGGATGAGCGCCCCTACAAACCCTACAAACCCTACAATCCAGGGTTAGATGTAGGCCGTAGGGTGGTATCCAGAATAACAATTAATTGTAGAATTTAGATTTGAACGTATGATGGTGCTAAAGCCATCGATGATCTAATCACAACAACTCTTGGGAACGTTGTCACACATCCGCGACTTAATCCTCAAAATTCCAAGATTGCACATTCTATTATCTATACCCGTGGCAAATTCCTTTTTCGAAAGCAAAATGGAGGAAAACACACATCTTTACTTCCAAATGGATGAATTAACCGACTACTTCCAAATGAACCAAAGAACCGATTATGCGCTTCTGAGCTCTAAAGAACTGGAACAAATAATCAAATATGCGGACAATCACCCATTAACGGACTCTCAGCAGGAATCGATTGTGAAACAATTCAACATATTGTTGAATCACTTCGATGGTCCCAAGGAGAATGACGATGAATACAACAAAGTATCTCTCTTGAAGGCGACGTATAATTATTCTCGTTCGACAGAATCGCGGACTCTGCTACTACGCCTCTTCTTCCACACCGCAGAAATCGATCCTACTTGTGGAAATGACCTGCACTTGGACGATCCTGAACAGGAGCAGAAGTTAAAGACGTCTTTGCGCGCATTTGCTGACTATCTATTTGATTTCCTTCTTATGCAAAGTTGGTGTTTCTTGCTGTGACCTTGTGGTGCCTCGTTTTGACAGGTTTTAGTGATCGAACCGGTATTCATGACCCCGCGGCCCGAACGTTATACTTTATGGTGGGAAGCAGATGAGTTACTGTATGACAGCGAGGTGGATCCTATTGATAAAAAGCTCTATGAGCAATGTTTTGAACGAGATAAGCACCGCTGCATAATGACTGGACGTTTTGACTTTGATGAGTTCAGAAGACGCTCGAAAGATCTTGCCGTCGATGCTAAGGATGACGACGGCAATTTACTCGGATTTCCCGAACCGGACTCGAAAGATTGTGCCGTCGATGCTAAGGCTGACGACGACAAGTTTAATCACCCCGTACGGGCAAAGACATTTATCGATCTGGAAGTAGCTCGTATCATTCCTTGTGCTCTTGGTCGGCCGCAAGTGGGCAGGCTGGTATGTGATGTAGTATTTTTACTGGGAATCCGCTGACAAATTGTAGATTGACATACGACAAACGTTCTTGCTATTGGCGGAAGTCCTAGACAGAGGGATATCAGATGAGATAAGCAAGGTAGGACTTGAAGGGCCGGCTAACGGGCTTTCCTTCGAGCGGAAAATGCGCTACCTGTTCAGCGAGATGCACGTGGATTTCACTCCGACTAATGATGCAGCTGGAACGTACCGAATTGACGTGCTTGAAAGCTATTATCCTGAATCATTCTTTTTCCCTCTCAACCGCGTGCTTTCTTCGTCCCAGACTATTGATGCTCCATCCTCAAGGTTTCTCGAATTCCGCAATGCTGTTTGTCATATCTTACATTTTGGTGATGCGGCATCTCTCGTTGATAATATATTGCACATTGTTGAATTCGGGACTTCTCACGCTGAGACCTCGCAAATGGTGAGGTTTGCTTTTAGGTTTCAGCGGACATCACTGTCCATGAATAGATCTGTCAAAATTTACGAGCGGTAAACCATCTTGGTTCAAACTATGGTCTCTGTCAATTAGTGTGATCGATCTGGACGGGCGTATCAGCTGGAGTGGGTGGACCTAGTTGCTCTGCCATAATACTGTTGAACATCTGTGCCAATTTGAGTTGAGAAGGCTACAGCACAGACAGTGGGAAGTGATGGACATGGGCCGTATATGGATTGGTATTACTTAGATGTGGACAGGGGCTTATATTTTGCTGAGATTGCTGGAAGGCGTACCCGAACTGTCGTCTTTACCAGGTTCTAGCTTTTAAAAAATGGGTTTGCGAGTGAAAGATCCACCCATAATGGATCCCCTACCATACGATAAGAGACATATGCTCCTGGGCTGTCCGTCGCACTTCCCGCGTACTCTGTAAGATTATACGTGCTGGTATATGAGATACAGACACGCACTGGAGTCTGGGCGGCCGACTGCGGACATGAGAACTTCTAGCAGCTAGCGCATTCGCAGGAATGCATGGGAGTCTGTGAAACTATCGGCTCAGTAACGCATGCGCGGGAACTCAATATGAATTAATAATAGATTCTGAATGCTCTTAACTCACGAATGACGCACGACACAAATCACCGTTTAATCTCCAGAGTAAAGACAATAGTCTTATCACATTTCACCACAACTTCATCGGCTTCCATTGCATTACTCGTGCTCACTTGAGTACCGAACCTGCTTGGCCAATCCTCGACGTCCCACGTAAATCCAGAAATTGAGAGCAGCGTCTCACCGCATACAGGAATTAGTCCACACGTAGGACCCAAAACAGATCTGGGTGTGTATATCTTTGAAGTGCCCGGCTGTATCAAAAACGTAAGACTGTCGTCGCTGAGCAGCGTAACCTCTCTCTTTCTATAATCTGGCCGCACATCATCTGCAGATGCTTCAACTTCATGCACAAACAAGGTGTGAATGGAATGAAACTGCTGATCCACGCGCCCACCAGTTCCACCTAGTGCTACTATAGCAAGATTCTCGGAGGGGTTAAGTACTGAGAGCTGAACTAGGCACTTTCCGAAGTCGGTAGAATACTGGTCGGGAGAGTAGTGAATGGGCACGTGCAGCGTGTCCTCGTAGAATTCTCTCACGGAAGGCTTCAATGAGTCTAAATCTCCGGCTATGAAGTCTGGAGCCTGCTATTGTTAGATAATGACCATGTCTGGACCACATTTTGGCGCGAACATACGTATTTTGGTCTGGTGCTCTCGTCTAGTGCGTCAAAGAGTCGGTTAGCACCTCCATCGGCGCACGCTCGCACTGAAGCTAAAATAAAGCAAGTTAGTCACACGACAACAACAGAATAATAACCATAAGCTATCCGCACCACTTTCCCAGACTCTGTCCAGCATATCCAGGTCGTTGATAGGCTGATTGAGGACAATCAACGCGTATGGCACGACATCACGACCAGCTGCTTTCGCCTCATCTGGACGCAACAGGAAGGAGGCTCTATCCACCACGGTTGCATTCTCGGTATCCGCTGTTGTTAAAGGCATTCTAAATCTATGATATCCAAAATTTGGCGCCAATTGCGAGCCGGGTAGAGCAGATTTGTGCGGAATATGATGATGATTCATGGGGTGCCGGCTATCTCGCTTAGCCGTAGGTGAGCCGCAGGGTACCGCGGATCTATGACATCGCGAATACTACCACCTAGCCGCCCAGAGGGCTCTACAGCTATAGTTTACAGATATGAGATATGTAGTTATGGAATATGTATTTCAGTATATATCTTCCACAGCGTTCAACTAAAAAAGTCCCGGGAATCATTAATGACGTGTGCTCAGACGTTGAAAATGACGATACGGCCATCCACGCCAGTCGACGAGACTTTGTTAACACGACCACCGCTGGATGCAAATGCACGCAGTTTCCTATTAAGATTAGCCCAGTCAAGTTGTACCAAACAAGTAGAACATACGTGATGGTGTTTTGGTGCACCGTCAGCAAAGTCGAGTCCTCCGCAGCAGCGGTGGGCGTTCCCTTTAGATCCATCTGTCTAAACATGTTCAGAGCCGAGCTCTCCTTGCCGGTAGCCTTCTTCGCCTGCAGCGGATCGTCGACCGAGTGGTCAAGAGCCCATTCGCCGCTTTCCGATCCGGAGAAGATAACCGGATGGCAGTCGTGACCTGCTGCGATGACTTCGTTCTCAGATAGCCAGAGGAGGGACACGAACGGCAGCATAGTCGTCGCAATGTTGACAATCGCAGCCGGCGGCTGGTCTGGACCAGAGGGGTAGACAACAGTGACAGACGAGTCGTGGCTGACAAACGCCAGAGCATCACCCGAGGGAGAGAACGCGGCGTCGTGTACCCAACCGCCGGCGGGCGACACGAAGTCCCCACAGAGCGTCTGGAACGGAACGCGTTCACCCCAAATGGTCGGCTGAGGACGCGCGTCAACGTCCTTCACAAAAGCAGAAAACACACGTGCGTGCGAGTCGGTGCTGCCAGCAGCGAGCAGAACCGAGTTCGGATGCCACGAGACGGAGAGCACGGTCGAGCGCAGCGGCTTCTTGATGTGGCGCGAGACCCACCAGTCGTTTTCCTCCTCGAAGTAACACACCGCAATCGCCCGAGCACCGGATCCTACAGCAAACTTCTTTTCGTCCGGAGACCAACGCGCGTAAGTCGCCGCGCGGTTGATACGCAGCAGTACGAGCGTAGGCTTGAACGTGCCGTCAGCAGCGGCTTCCCAAACGTACGCGTTACGGTCCTGCGAGCAAGTCAAGATGCGACCAGAGTTCGGCGCAATGTCAACTGCAGTGACGGTCTTGTCGTGTCCGGTGAGGGTGGTGAGGAGCTTGTACGAAGAGCCGGCCTCGTAGAGCTCCACGTTGATATCCCGTGCGAGCGCCAGCAGCTCACGATCTGCGGAAAACGAGTGATCCGCAATCGGCACATGGCCAAGACTTTGAGACTTGTACGACATCGTAAAAGAGGACAGGAGCGCAACTCGACTGTCGGGGGGCAATTGGGAAGAGGATGGACTATTGAGTGCTGCTCGAGGAGGCTGGGGCGGACTTGCTCGAGATATCTCGACTGCTTAGATCACAAGTCACAAAACGTTACAAAAACAGCACGTGCACAAATGTGAGTCTATTTTGATTTAACAAAAAAAACCATGAAAAAATCCCCACGACGAGTACTTTTTCCAGCGTTCGCAGGTTACCAGCCTTTAGAACCGGCTCGTCCGATTTCCCTTCCCTGCTTTTTTTTGCACTCTGGTGTTCTCATCATGAGTTTTTCAGCACATTCGTCTAACCGCGGCGGTCGAGATCGCGGTGGGCGCGGTGGACGTGGCGGACGCGGTTCGTCTTCATCATCGTCATTTCCGTCCAGGAAGCCGCAGCAGAGCGCAACTCCTCGACACGAAAAAGCTCCCGGTGCTGCGACTGTGAAGAAGACACTTCTGATTCCAGCTCAACCGATATGGCATGCAGCAGATCTGCTTGAGGCTCTCCCGGAATTCACTAGCGAGGTCGAGCTTAGTGTGGATGAGCGAGCTGAGATCTTGAAGGCCGGCCTCGAGATGCTTGAGGAAGAGACAGAGACTTACGTGACGGCGGCGAGCTCTTCTTCGTCTCAGAGACAGTTCTTCCAGGAGATCGTACGTGCGGGTACGCTTTCAGATAGAATTTCGGCTTTGACGCTGGTCATTCAAGAGAGTCCTCTACATTCAACACGTTCAATCACAGGCTTGATGGCGCTGGCCAAAAAGAAGAACAGAACTGCAGCATTACAGGCAGTTGAAGCTCTTAAGGATCTTTTTGGCGCGGGCAATGTCTTGCCCGAACGCAAACTGGTCTGGCTCACCAACCGCGATCCCACTTCGCTTGCCCTGTTGCATGCGGTCGTCAAGAACTCAGCTGAAGCTAAGAACCTTAACGCCAAGAACCTGAACATTGCACGGCAGTGGATTCTTATTTGGGCTTTTGAAGACTGGTTGAAGCAGACCTACTTCTCGTTTGTGCAACTTCTTGAAATCCTGAGCCACGATGCCGTGGAGCACGTTCGGACAAGCGTTCTGGGTGACATCATGGATTTGATTCGCGACAAGCCCGAGCAGGAGGTCAACTTGCTGAGACTGGGAGTCAACAAACTGGGTGATGCGGATCGGCGTGTCGCTTCAAAGGCGTCTCACCTTTTATTGTCACTAGAACAAGCTCATCCGGCAATGAAGCGCGTCATTGTCAATGGTGTTGCAGAACTTGTATTTCGTCCCGGTGCAGACTATCATGCGCGGTATTATAGTATGATTACATTGAACCAGACAATCGTGACCAGCAAAGATGACGATTTGGCCAACGTCCTGATCGAAGCATACTTCAATCTTTTCGAGCGTCTGATGGCTGAGTCCAAGACTGCTAAGGACAGCAAGGTTGTGGAGAAGAAGGTCAAAAAGAAAGGTCGGTGGAAAAGCGATAGGAAGCCAGTCCAGAATGCGCCAAAGGTTACACAACAGACCGCCAAACTGTCACCAGAAGCTCAGGAGGAAGCCAGCATGCGTCTGATTTCGGCCATTTTGACTGGACTGAACCGAGCGTTCCCATATTCTTCTCTTGATGATGACGTTTTCAAGAAGCATCTTACGGTACTATATGACGTTGCACGGTCGGGAAATTTTAATGCTCGTGTGCAGGCACTTATGCTGCTCTACCAGATTTCGTCTGCCAACCAAGTGCAGTCTGATAGATTCTACAGAACCCTGTACGAGAGTTTGTTGGATCCGCGCGTTATTGTGTCTTCGAAGCAAGCTCTGTATCTCAACCTGGTGTTCAAAGCGCTGAAGAACGATATTAATATGGAACGGGTGAAGGCCTTTGCGAAGCGTCTTGTGCAGGTTGCGGCGGAGACTTCTAATGTTGGGTTCTGCGCTGGTGTGATTTATCTTCTTGGCGAGGTGAGCAAGGTTGTTTTATGCCGTGTTATGAGTTTTTCCGCTGACTTTTTGTGATTTAGCTTGAGACTTCTGCGCCATTTTTGCGCACCTTGATCACCGAGGCTCCGGACAACGGCGACGACGCAGAAGAAGTATTCAGAGATGCACCGGATGAGGATGACGAAGAAAAATCAGAGCCGGAGTCGCCAGAGTCCAAGCCCTCGGATCTATCGGCATTCACCTACGACGGCAAGACACACGACCCCCTGCGTGCCCATGCGGCAGCTTCCTGCCTCTGGGAAGTCCTTCCACTTACCCGACATTTCCACCCTACAGTCAGCCATTTTGCATCGAGTTATCTGTCTGGCACACCTTCGGGATCGCGTCCAGACCTGGCGTTGCACACGCTGACCCATTTCTTGGACCGTTTCGTGTACAAGGCGCCTAAATCCAAACCATCCAAGGCACCTTCTGGTGGTGCTGGAAGTATTATGCAGCCGTTGGTGGGTAATAGTGCATATGTGAGCAAAAACGTGCTGGTTTTGTCTACCAAGAATGCTCGTCGTGGAGTTGCGAGCGTGAACTCTGTGGACTGGGCCAACGTGGTCGCAAAGAAGAGTCAAGAGATGCGGAAGGGATCTGGTGCCGCTCTGGATGAGCAGTTCTTCGCACAATATTTCGTGGGCAAGGGTGCGAAGCCAAAGGTGGAGAAGACCGAGGATGATGTGGAAGTCGATAGCGACGGAGACATTGCGGACGACGTCGACGACAGTGACGGAGATGAGCTGGATGAGGATGAGGTATGGGAGGCTATGATGAAGAGCCAACCAGAACTGGAAGAGGCTGCAGATGAGGATGTGGATGAGGATGACGATGACGAAGACGAAGACGAATTGGAGTTTGATTACGACGAAGATGAAGCGAACGATGGAGCCGAAGAGGAAGTGAGCGCTGACGAGGATGAAGACGACATCGACATTGAAGACGATGATGACGATGATGAAAGTGTAGGCGATTCGTCCTCTGGAGATGACGCTGCGCTTGCAGCGGCATTTGCGGATAGCGAGAGCGATGAGGAGAGTGATGATGCCGAAGTCACCAGTGCTCAGGATCTCGATGCATTGTTTGCGCAGGAGAACGAGACCATGAACGAGAAGCCCAAGTCGAAGAAAGGCAAAGGCAAACGTGCCGTGGTTGAGGAAGAAGAGGAGGAGGAGGCAGAGGAAAAAGAGGTTCCTACCGCTGCGGTCAAGGAGAAATCTAGCAAAAAGCGCAGACGAATCAAGGATCTTCCGATGTTTGCGTCTGCGGATGACTACAAGGACCTACTGGGTGATGATTAGAGATCTGTATATACGATTTGGTAGGGGGTTGTGCATAGGTGTGGGCCTGGAACAAAAAAGTATGGATTTTGGCATTTATATCGTTCAGAGTGTATGATAATATAGTTGTGTCTATGATAATATTCAATGTCGCACTACGACCGGCAGGTTTTTGGCCCACTTTGGCTCGACGCAGAGTACTTCAGACTCGACAATAATAGTAGGCTGCTTCCCTGAGTCTGGAATAGACTCTATGTGACCTTTAACCCAGACTTTGCGGCCCTCCTGCCGTGAGACTTTAGCTTTAAGAACGTACAACCCGTCCGCCGGTGCCGGGGAGCGGTAATTCATGCTGAGTCTACCTGTGACTCCGACTTTGGATGGCAGTGCGGGGAAGGCGCAGGTCATGAGCCCCTCGTCCAGAATTGTAGCCAACATTCCACCATGGACGAGTCCGGGATGTCCGCATAATTTCTTGCCGAGTTTCAAAAACGAGACGAGTTCGTGATCTGTGGTATTGGCAAACACGAGCGGCGGGACTTCCATCAAATCGGGACCAATTAACACGCTCGCGGTGACGTTGCGGTCACGCATGTGAGTGGGGGCTGTAACATGAGGCCGGATCTCTTTGAAAGCCGGGTCGGAGCGAAGCTGCTGGACGAGCGGCAGTGCGTCGATTTGCGCGTCGACGACTTCGTGGTAGATCGCGTTGGGATCAAGCTCGGGATCTTTCTCGAGACCGAGGGCGCTGATTGTATACCGTGTCGCGCCGTACCCGACTTGTACCATTGTTATCGGAATAAAGACATATTTGAAAGCCAGGCGGAAGATTATGAAGAGACGGGTGCGGAGACGGAGTGGCGGCGCGGTGGATGGTGCCGAGGCAGTCGCGAAGCCGCGAAGCGGACGCAGGATGGTCCTTGAGGGGGCAATTGAGGGTCGCAGCCACGGCCAAATCTGGCGCGGAAACTGGTGGCTCAAAACCGTTCTGCTGCTGGATATCGCTGAGGCCATGAGGTTTATTTGGTCTATGTCCAGATCTATAGTTGTAGTGTGGTGTGGAGAGAGAAGCCAAAGTGTGGAGTCGCATTCGACACGCAGGATCAAAACGTCACCCGTACAAACACGTGATAGTTTGAGCCGTGCGGCATGCGGCGCTGTTACCCGGCTCAAAATTGCGCATAAGGTTTTATTTAATAGCCCTACAACCCTACAAGTCTGCCAAATACACACATGGCTGCGTGACTGCTTTTCTGGTGCGCCCGCGCCGCTGCGCTGGGAGTGTGTCGCCCGCCGGCGCTCCCTCCCAAGCGGCGAAGTTCACGATTCACACCCTTCCCATCCACCTCATCCGATACATCATCAACAATGGGTATGTTCACAAGCCAGTGCTGAGATTACGTGGAAGCGAAGGAGAGAAAGACACCAGAAGAACGAGATGCTAACTGCTCAGGTCGTGTTATTCGCAACCAGCGTAAGGGTGCCGGCTCGATCTTCACCTCGCACACTCGTCTGCGCAAGGGTGCCGCGAAGCTCCGCACGCTCGACTACTCCGAGCGCCATGGATACATCCGCGGAATCGTGAAGGAGATTGTCCACGATCCCGGTCGCGGTGCGCCGCTCGCCAAGGTCGTCTTCCGTGACCCGTACAAGTTCAAGCTCCGGGAAGAGACCTTCATCGCCAACGAGGGCATCTACACCGGCCAGTTCATCTTCGCCGGCAAGAAGGCCGCGCTGAGCGTCGGAAACGTTCTGCCCCTGGGTTCCGTTCCCGAGGGTACCATCGTCAGCAACGTCGAGGAGAAGGTCGGTGACCGGGGTGCTCTCGCCAGAACCTCTGGCAACTACGCGATCGTCATCGGACACAACCCCGACGAGGGAAAGACTCGTCTGAAGCTGCCCTCGGGCGCCAAGAAGATCGTCTCTTCTGATGCTCGTGGTGTGATTGGTGTTGTTGCTGGCGGTGGCCGTGTCGACAAGCCCATGCTTAAGGCTGGTCGTGCGTTCCACAAGTACCGTGTCAAGAGAAACTCGTGGCCCAAGACTCGTGGTGTGGCTATGAACCCCGTCGACCATCCCCACGGAGGTGGTAACCACCAGCACATCGGTAAGGCGTCGACCATCAGCAGAGGCGCTGTTGCTGGACAGAAGGCGGGTCTCATTGCTGCCAGAAGAACTGGTCTGCTCCGGGGTACGCAGAAGACGAAGGAGTAAGCGTGTGTGTAGATATATATTATACGTGTGTGTTATGTGCATGTGGGTTGTATTCTACCAAAGGAATAAAAATTGGTGTTCGTAATCATCTATTTTGATATCTATAAATATAATTTAACTATATGCGATGAACCTATCTTATAGGGTGGATTATGACTTGAAGATGTGAGGCAGGAGAGTGCGCATCTGGTCAAAGTCGCGGAGCTCGTAGTGACCGGCAAGCGAAGGCGGATCCTTGTCGAGCGGGTCGAGATACTGAATGGTGACGTTCCAGCCGAACTCCTTTGCGCCCTTAATATTTGCTAGACGAGTTAGCTTGCTATCCAAAGCACTGTAATAACGAAGCAGAAAGAACATACTAAAGCTATCGTCGATAAAGTAGCATTTGTCCTTGCTAGTGACGCCAGCGTCGTTCATAGCTAGGTGGTTAGTAAACCAGTGTAGATTGGAGATAGACGATAGGAAAATGCACATACCACGCTGGAACATTTCCGGCTTGGGCTTGCAAATGAGAATGGGTTCGGCGTAGTCGCAGAAGGTGACGCCCTCAAAGATGCCCTCGAGATCAAGAGCTTTAATAACGCGGGACGCGTGTGTCTTGTAGGCGTTTGTGAAGAGCCAGAGTTTGACTTTTGAGCGGTCGATAGACTCGAGGAAAGCTCTCATTTTGGGGGCTATCGTACTTAGCGGAGGACAGATGAAGAGCGACAACGGCTCATAAATACCTGGCTTAAGAACTTCAGCAATGGGCAGCGCGTCATCGACCTTGCTGTTGTACTCGAGCGGGTCGATTTCGTGATGTCGAACGAGACCTTCGATTGCGAGACCGTAGTCCTAGATACCGATTAGTTGCGGATCAGGTGTCGCGGGAATGAGGGAAGAAAGTTCTACCTTGTAGTACTTCTGATGCAAGACTGACGCCGCGTCAAAATCAAGATCAAGCTTCTCCATAAAGTAGTCGTCGATGAGCTTCGCCATTATGTCGTGGATCTTGTAGGAGCGCGGGTAGAGACCTGGCTCGTTAGACTGGCTTGTTGGTCAGAAGGCATGAAAGGGGAGGAGTGCTTACAGTTGTCGATGTCAAAGAAGAAGACGATTTTCTCGGATTCAGACATTCTTGCGGACTTTTGGCGATTTGTGAAACGGACAGATGTATTAGAAAGGATATGAGTGACTGCAATAGTTAACTGGTTGTGTGTAAACTTATAAAATAAATAAACAGAAGAGGTTTGGTGGGGACGCGACTCAGAAGTTAGAATTTCGTGCGACTCACGCACGTGTTTCTGGCATAAGTATCAAACGCGCCAAACACTACGCCGGGCCTGCGACCATCGCGTCGAAGCATCCCTCTTCTTCCTGTCCCGCTAACCCCTTTTCCTTCAGACCACCACAACTCTGCCGCCACAACATGTCACGCGCTGAAGCGCCCGTGGCCGCGGCCACGCAGCCATTTGATCCGGTTGTTGAATATCAGAAACTGCTTGATTTGCGCTCACGAGTGCAATCAGGCGTGTATCCGCAGTTCGCTCCTCCGCGGTCGTCGCGTGCTGTCGAAGCTCTTCCTCTTCCACCTCCTCCACCGCCCCCCGCCCCGCCCTCTGCTCCATCTGATCGCTACGAAGAAGATCCGTACCGACCGCGACCGCTTCAAGAGCCTCGATACGCTCAATATCCGCCGCCGCCGCCACCGCAACCGTCGCAGCATCACAGCCAGCGTCACGCACACGGGCCATACTCGCCGCCCATCGACAAGCGGCCCTACGATTACCCGGAAGACGACCGCCGTGGCTATCCGCCACCACAGTACGCTCCACAGTACGCTCCGCAGTACCCTGAGCCCGGCTATCCCCAGGATCCGCGGCAAGACCCGCGACAGGATCCGCGACAGGATCCGCGACAAGACCCGCGCTACGAGCAGCCGCGCTACGACGATTACGGCCGGCCCTGGCCGCCACCTCCGTCTTCATCGAACTACTACGACCGCGATCATAGAGCAGACTCACGTGCCCCTCCGCCCCCACCACCCCCACCGCCCCAGCAGTCGCAACCACCCCAGCGAACACTGCAAATGTCGGCCGCGTCACTGCCACAGGGCGTCGTCGTTGCTGATGGGTTTACGCGCGATAACCAGCGTGGCTATGAGCTGTTTATCCCGTCGGCTGCTAAGCCTGGTAGATTCATACAGCCCGAGACGCGACCCGCAGAGCCTGCACCATACGAGCATTATCCGCCTCCACCGCCGCCTCCGCGCTGGCCGCAGTACGCGTCGGGACCGGCGTGATATGAAATTGAAATCGCTAAAATACAATTAAAAATACATCACTATAATCTACACTAAACATTGTACATCCAATTACCCATGGTTCTCATTTACCAATACATAACAAACACTTAAAGGCGCAATACCAAATCAGCTTTCAAACATGCTGGTAGGAATGTTGTGTAGCAGCCAGGTCAGCGAGTGCCACTTGCCGTCCGGCCGGATTCTCAGATGCTCGAGCTCCTGGCAACATTCCTCGGCCGTCTTGCCCAGCTCCATTCCCTTTTCGACCGCGTCGTAGATGGCTCGCTGCCGTTGGAACTTGCGACTCTGCGCAGACCTTGCGCCGCCGCGCCAGGCAGTTCCGTGCTGGTTCTCTAGATTCCGAATTGCAGGACCCCCATTTACACCATGAGCGTACTCAATCCACATATCCTTCACGCTGCGCACGTTGATAGCCATGACGTATAGCAGTCCGGACGTGTCGCTGCGACGTTCTATGGGCGAACCCTGTGGCCGAATCGCGACGCGTCTCGGTTCTTGCGGCGACGACGCGTTCGCAAGTGCAAGGAGCTGCTGAGGAGGATGTTGTGGGAGGATGTGTATTTGAGCTTGCTGCTGCTGATGCTGGCTTTGTTGGAGTTGGTTTTGCTGCTGCTGCTGCTGCTGTTGTTGTTGCTGTTGCTGTTGCTGCTGGTGCTGATGCTGATGCTGGTGCTGATGTTGTTGTTGCTGCTGCTGTTGGTGCTGCTGCTGTTGGTGCTGCTGCTGTTGGTGCTGCTGCTGTTGTTGTTGTTGTTGGTGCTGCTGCTGCTGATGTTGTACTTGTTGTTGCTGTACTTGTTGTTGCTGTACTTGTTGTTGCTGTACTTGCTGTTGTTGCACTTGTTGTTGCTGTACTTGTTGTTGCTGAAGTTGGTGAGCCTGTTGCTGTTGCTGCTGTACTTGTTGCTGCTGCTGCTGCTGCTGATGAGCAATCTGCTGTTGAAGAAGCTGCTGCTGGATCTGTGCTGGCTGCTGTACCTGGCTCGGAATCGGCGGTGGACGTTGCATCTGTGGAATCGGAGCTAAACTGTGCAAAGTTGGCTGTGGCTGTAATGGGGGCTGTAATGAAGACGGAACTCTCGCCGGCGACGGCTGCTGAGTCCGCGTGTGTACGAGCTGCTCCGCGATTCTTCGCGACGCGCCGCCAATCACATCGATCTCGCGTTCCAGCACCGAGACTGAGTCCGTGTGTAACTGCTGTCGCACGAGATCTGCCTCTTGCGCTATCGCAATCTTCACGGCCTTGAACTCGTCCGCAAACGCGCCGATCTGACCATGCAAACCCTCGAGCTTGGTACTCATATCCGCCGCCGTCTCGACGTATTCTGCCCGCTCTGCTCTCACGACCTCAGCCAGATACTGAACGTCACTGGAAAGCCTCGCAAGCGCGTTGTTTGTCATCGTCATTGTTGTTTGCAGGTGGTTCTTGAGCTCATTCACGACCGCGCGAACCTGGTCCTCGTTGATGATGGCCTGTGGCGCCTGAGCCTGCGGGGGCTCGTTCAGGATTCGGTCGTCCCATCGAGGCATCTCGCCCGAGCGCGACATGGAGGCAAAATTCGAAATAGTGCGGAAATGGCGCGTGTTTTGCTGATATTTTTTTTTTCAGGACGCGACCGCGATCCGTCGCTCGACGCGTTTGTTTACGTGGCTGTTTGTTGTTGTCGATGTTGTCGAGTGTCGCTCGACCGACTGCGGCGGTGGGGCGACAGAAAACCGGGAAGTCGGACGACTCAGCTTTCCAGGGCTGGGGTTGTTTCCATCAAGCTCAAAAAAGAATTTAAATTAAAATAAATGCCTGCTTAAATTCACCTCGACTTCCTCAGATCAACTACTACATACATACCACAGCCATGGCACAATTCAAGCAGGTCGCGGCTGTTATGCCCACCTACTGTCCCTCCCGCATCTTCAAATGGCGCTCACCGCGTACGGGACTCCAGATCGTGCTCATCGACCAGGAACGGCCTGTCGTCGAGGGATACTTCGCCGTCGCGACCCAGATCGAGGACGACTCTGGTTGCCCCCACACTCTCGTGCGTTCCCGTACTTGCGAATATATGATCCTTCTTTTTCTTACATTGTATAGGAACATCTCATTTTTATGGGCTCTACGAAACACCCGTACAAAGGTCTTCTTGATACCCTCGGCAACCGCGCGTTCTCTAGCACGAACGCCTGGACGGCGACCGACTCTACAGTCTACACCCTCACTACCGCTGGCTGGGAAGGCTTCCGCTCTCTTCTACCCGTATATCTTGACCATCTTATCAATCCTACGCTTACGGATGCTGCATGCTACACCGAGGTCTTCCATGTCGATGGCGAGGGCAAAGAGAAGGGCGTCGTGTTCTCCGAGATGCAAGGCGTCGAGAACGAAGCCGGCACAATCGCCGTCGACCGCGCGAAAAAGATCATGTACCCCGAAGATAGCGGATATGCCAGTGAAACTGGTGGTCTTATGGGTGCTCTTCGTGTACTCACGAACGAGCGCATTAGACAATTCTACCATGCACTATATCGCCCTGACAATCTATGTCTTATCGTTGTCGGCACTGTCGATCCAGATGAACTGCTTGCCTCGGTGGCCGCGTTTGATGACGAGCTACCCGCTCTTCCTGAACAGCCGGTAAAGCGACCGTTTGTGGATTCCAAGCCGATCCCACAGCTTAAGGAGACCATCATCGAAACCGTTGAATTTGCCGACAAGGACGAGAGCTCAGGGCACGTCTTGCTATCTTTCCAGGGACCTTCTGCTCTTGACATTGTGACCAATACTGCTCTACAGATTCTGTTCAAATACTTGTGCGAAAGCGATGTTTCTCTTCTCCGCAAGAAGCTCGTCGAGATCGAGAACCCGCTCAGCACAGAAATCGAGTCTTACACTGAGGACTTTATCGAGACTGAGCTCAATTTATGGCTCCGTAATGTGCCCACCGCAGAGCTTGCAAACGTTGAACAACAAGTACTCCAAGTTCTTCGCGACCACGTCAAGAACTCTGAACTTGATCTCACGCGCATGCGTGACGCTGCCAAACGGGAGCGGCTACAGTACCAGCTTTCTGCCGAACGGTACCCGAGTACTCTTGCCACTGTTGCGATTGGTGACTTTCTTTACGGTGATCTTGAGGGAAAGTCACTGACCGAATGTACGGCCACGCTGTCCGACTATGACACTGTTCTTGAATGGAGCGTGGCCGACTGGGAGGCTTTGATCTGCAAGTGGCTTCTTGACCGTCCTCATGTGGCTATCCTGGCTAAGCCATCAGCGGCGCTGGCCAAGCAGATTAGAGATGACGGTAAGGCTCGCTTACGCCGAACGCGAGAAGATTTGGGACCGGAGGGCCTCGAGCAGCTTGCAAAGAAGCTCAAAACTGCTCAGGACGAGAACAATCTCAAGATTCCCGACGAACTGCTGGAGCAATTCCCGGCTCCTGATCCGGCTAAAGTGAGATTTATCAAGACTACCACTGCCAAGGCTGGTCTTGCCTTGTCCGCAAGCGAGGATGCTTCAAAGAACGAGATTCAGACAATTCTGGATAATGATTCGGCGGCTTCGCTGCCGCTTTATGTGCATTTTGAGCATATCAAGTCAAACTTTGCTGGCGTGACTCTTCTGCTGTCAAGCGCTGCCGTGCCAGTGGAGAAGCTGCCATTACTCAATATTTTGCTGGAAAATTTCTTTGCGACGCCTGTTGAGCTTGAGGATGGCACGCTACTGAACTTCGAAGAGGTTGTGGATGAGCTGAAGCGAGACTCGATTTCAAATTCTTATAATATTGGATTCAACGGCGAGTTTGAGGAAATGATCACTTTAGATTTTGAAATTATTCCGCAGAATTATGCAAAAGCGATTTCGTGGTTCAAGCGGTTGATGTGGAACAGCAGGTTTGATGCGCAACGATTGCAAATTGTGATTGAGAAGGCAATCATGGGGCTTCCCGAGCTGAAGCGCAGCGGAACTGCTGTAAGCTCTAGGTTATGCGATAGTGGTGGAGTGCGATGTTACTAACAAAATTAGATTGTTCGCTCTGCCATCAAGCGTGTGCTGTTCACTCCTCGATCCGCTGGTCGTGCGTTAGACGATTTGCAATTTGAACAGGCACTGATCCAGCTGAGCAAGGACATCAAAGAAGATCCGGCGTCTGTCATTTCGCAACTTGAACAGGTTCGCGCCGCGTTATTCACTCCCGATAACATGCGCGCAATTGTTTGCGCTGATGTTAGCCAACTCGAGAATCCCGTTTCAAGTTGGACCGCTCTCCTCTCCGGTTCCGAGATCACGCCTTCTTCTGTTGCGCCCATTTCTCGCACTCTCGACAATTTGACCTCCGAAGGCGCGCATCTAGGAAAGCACGCATACATCCTACCGGTTCCCGCGACAGAGTCTTCGTACGCCACGCTCCTCGCGAACGGACCCAGCGATTTCCAGCACAAGGATGTGCACGCGATCGCTGTTGCCTGTGCGTACTTGGAAGCCGTTGAAGGTCCGTTCTGGCGTGGAATCCGAGGAAACGGACTTGCATACGGCGCCAGCATGACGCGGTCGATTGAGTCTGGCACGATTGGATTCCGGGTTTACCGCGCTGCGGATGCGCTTGTGGCTGTGCAGAAGGCGAGGGAGATTGTGAATGAGTACGTTTCTGGCGAGACTGTATTTGAGAAACTGTTGATCGAGGGCGCGGTGAGCATGATTGTGTCCGCTGCAGCCGAGGCAGACAATAACCCGGCCGCATCAGCCGAGCGCAAGTTTTTGCAGGAAATCATGAAGGGTCTCGGTGAAGGTGCTACAGAGAAATTTTTACGTGGGATCCGGGAAGTTACAGAGGCTGATTTGAGAGCGGTGATGAAAAACTGGTTTGCACCCATTTTTGAAGCGTCGTCGGGAAGCGCGTTTGTGGCGTGTAATCCGGCAAAGGCCGAGGATTTGAAGGCCGATTTTGAGAAATTGGGATATGTTGTTGTTTTTGATCCGTTTCAAAACGTGCAGGGCGGTGAAGAGGACGATGAAGATGAGGAAGATGATGGAGAGATGGACGATGCGGGTTCCTATGATAGTAGTGAAGACGAGAGCGGGAGTGCGGAAGATGACGATGACGACGAGTAGCTCTACATAGCTTGCTGCTTCGGCGATTATAATTGTATATAGCTGATAGGGGTTATAGAACATACATATCATAGGGTTTGACAAAAAGCTGAGAGCTGAAAAAAAACCGTGTGTAGCAAGATCAACTTCAGAAAGTACGCAAGGTGCAGTGCTGTTGTTGTTGTCGCTCCGTTGCCGGGGCAACCGAAACCCCAAACAACGCCAAAACCTAAACCGCACCACACGTCCCCCGCCGCCGCTGCGAACTCATCGCGCCCGAACAACACAACGACAAAGCAATCCCTTTCTTCAGTTCCGGGTTTTAGTGTTTAGTTGCTATTTGGAAGAATTTCAGAGCATTTATTTACGTGCTTGACGCGTGTCGAAGTTTTTTATTTGACAAGAACGTATTGTGGTGGGCCGTATCGCTGTTTACTAGGAAGCACGCGAACGAGCTAGATCGCGAGGAAAACAATACGGGAGAGGAGAACCATTGATGCCTATTCACGCGGTACAAACTTTTACGACATTGCCACGCTTTCATACTTAAAGAAAGGAGGCATCTTACACTATCAGCACACGGGTTCCGTTCCGCGACAACAGCATACTAATGCCGTCACGGCACGCGTCAGTAGCAACAGTACCTGCGCCTACAGGAATATCGACAGGACCCACATTGCGGAAGGCATTTAACTTGGTTGACAACACGATGCGGCCGCCGGCTAGTACGAAGCGGAAGGCGCGGGATGTAACTGAATCGACGACGGCGGAGACACGGAGGGAGAAGGAAAACACAGCGACGAGTAATACAACGGCTCCGGCCGGAGGAGATGGCAAGAGGCGACGAGCGGCGGCGGTGGCTGCGGAGTCAAAGATATTGGAAAGCTCGAGGAAAACGAGGAAACCGAGGAAACAAGTGCCGGTGGAGGAAGATGATGGGTTTGTGTTTACTCGGATACGGAATATTCCTCCGCCGTCGCCGATAGAAGAAGAGCAGCCTTCCCCTATGCCGTTACCGCGAGCAGATGCAACAAAGGGAGGAGTGAAGCGAAAAATGTTCAATTTCGATGAAGAATCGCCAATGCCTGCCGCCAGCGCCCCTTCAGCTCGGGAGACGACACTCGCAGAAGATTCACAGACGACGATGATTTCGCTCCCATTGACGGATACACCGATGATTCGACGGAACCAACAGTTTCGGCAACAAGCACCGAATGGTAGACGAAGTAGTATGGGCATGCGCGGGAAGCGTGCGAGTTCGCTAAGTAATGGGCTCGTTGCTGTGCCGCATGCGGATATTGCGACAGAGGATTTCTATAAACATCTTGATTTGGATTTATCGGATCCGCATCGCATGAAGCAGTTATTGAGCTGGTGTGGCCATCGGGCCGTGGATGATATGAAGAAAGCTGGGTCGCCGGCGACGACGGCGGCGAAGGTTGTCGCGGAGGATTTATTGAAAGATTTGAGCGAGGGCCGGATATCTGCGAGCTGGTGGAATCGACCGGATGACGAGGAAGTTCAGAAAAAGCCGAACCCGCAGAACGTGGCGAATTTAGCAAAGATTGATGAGTTTCAGAAACGGTTGGAGCGGCTACGGGCGGAGAAGAAAGCGTGGACAGAGGTTGAAGCAGAGATCAAGCCAATTGAACCACCGTCGACGAACATTGATATGTCATTGCTGTTACCCAGGGAAGCTGCTTTCTTGTCACAGGAAGTGCCGCAAGAGAGACTGGGCGATGTGGAGACTGCCATGAAAGAGGTGGAAGTCCAAGTTGACACACTACGGCATGGGATGCATGGAATCCAGGGTCTTGCGACAGCAGCCGAGAAATATGCAGAGCAAATTCTCAAGAACGCAGCAGGCGCGGTCGCCAAGAGCGAGAAGAAAGCTCAGAAGATTGCGGGGACTGAAGATCTCGAGATACGGGACGTGCTCAAGTCGCTGTCGAAGGTAGACCGACTGTAGTGGCTATTTTTTTTGACTCACTTTGTGTGTATGATAGTCGGCATGTTTGTATGGAGTTTTGATGTATACAAGGGCTAGTAGCGTGTATTTGTAGCGATATCGAGTTGAATGATTTCTTAATTCCATTTAATTTACAAAGTTCTATGTACCGTTATACCGTGGACAAATCCACGAAGCTCGAGATCGCTGAGAGCTGCGCCGCGCACGAAAGGGCAGAGAACCCGTACCCTGAACGGTCCCAAAATCCAAACGATGGCCCTTAGTCTCTTGTTGTTTCCCTTCCACGTACCATTTACAGGCTCTCGAGCTTCCTACAATCATCGCCAGAATCATATATCATTATCGAGTGCAAGTTTTGAGTCAGTCTGAACTAATGCTGCCTTTTTACTTCAAAAATGCAGTGCTCGCTGAGACTTAATCACTACTTCTGCTCTGATCTGAATCACCGTCTTCGCCGATATATCACCGTTCTACAGCAGTACTACACTCCGGCTGAAGAGCGCACTACAGCGCTGCCTATGAGAGTATGATCTAAAAGCTTTTAACACTGAACATATTCTTTTGTTTTGCTTTGTTCAGTATTTATTCGCACTCAACGACTGTCATGCAAACGCACGCCGCTAACTTGTCGACTGTTACCCTTGCTATCACATATCCCCATTTTACAAGGGCTCATGATTCGTAGTAGACTCCTTTGCGATATGCTTGTTGTAAATGCCACATTACATTCACACTGTTGCGAACTAGGGCTCGTCGATTGATTTATCAGAACGGCGTTGCTACAGTGGTGTTGTATGGTGCCGGCATAGGGATGTGTTGATTTGATGGCCATGCATATCAGCAGGAACAGCCGATAAAGAGCCACGACTGAATACTCTGGTCTGCTCGCAGTCTGGTGCGTCTACTTCTGGTTACTGTTTCGGCCGATTCATTTTCCAGAGCCGACCATCGCGCAATATCCAGGGTCGCACAAGATGTCAATCATGTGATGCCGGATTTCACGACGAGCAGCGGCGTTGTTGACGTCGACTGAAAGCGGTAGTAAGCAACAATGCGGATCGCGCGATCCGATCGTACGTCATCGTGCAGGAATCAGCGGGCGGTAATTGCCTCGGCTCAACGTCGGGCGCGGGGCAAGAATAGCAGCAAAATGGCCGGAGTGAGTGTTTTGGACAGGGGATTTCGCCACGATCACGACCGAATCATTATTTGAAAGTTACACCACTAGAAAGAGGCGAGGCAGTAGTATATCATCAAATTTTCAGACAGTTCAAATTGAGAAATATGGAGTCGGGATCAAGCGCCAAAGACAGGCCATTTTCATCGATTTTCGGGCCAATCCGACTCACTTCCGGCCTAATTCCCGCCCCCAGCGCCTCTTCTGCCCGCTTTTTGCTGCCCCTGGCGCCACAGCCATCTTGGCAAGCTTTTCTGGAACGTTTCCATATGTCGAACGGTGTTTCCAAACCGCCTCAAACCTGCGCTTCGTGCACTTTTAGCGGACTTTTCGTGGCCGCCGCGAGGCCGGAATTTGAGTTTCGTTCTCGCCTTCACATGCAAGAACGTGATCGGCCTAATGTTCCTCCGCTCTCGACCCCGCTCGTGTTTCAGAAATGCCGTCCTGGCCCGATTCAGAATTTCTGGCGAGAAATGACCTGAAGCAGCAGCGTATCCCGAATATTCGGGGTCAGACGACCCGCCCACTTCGTCCGGCTGTCTCCCAGCCCTAACGAATGCCGCCCCCAGCCCTACAGCCGGACGACTATAAGAAGAGCCCGTCCCGCCCGCTTCCCCCGTCTCCCCTCCCCATCCGCCGCCGCCTTCTAAGCTTCGCGCTTATAGCAGCCGGCCCCCTCTACTGCCGCGCTTTCCCGCCTCTCTGCCCGTCATGGCTTGCAGTCTTCGGCCTTGCCGACAGCCTACCACCAGCTTGCCTCTACTTCTACCTCTCATGACATCCCTTCTCTCTCCTCCTCCTACCTCTCCGCGTTGATGACTACTTGCATCCGCACCTCACCGGCTCGGCAGCCTTCTATATCTCATGGCGACATCTTCATGCGACCTTCGGCGGCGCTTTTCTTGACCTCTCCGGGATCAGGGCGGACAACTATTGTTACGCTTTGTAAGTCTATCTGCACTTCTGCTGAAGGACGTTCTAACTTCTGCAGCTACATTACGCTTCTCGTGCTCTCTTTTTCTCTCTTCCTTTTTCTTGCGTGCTCCCGGACAGGCGACTACCTCGAGTGGCACGCGTCTCGTTTTCTGACGGACCGCAGCAGGGGGTTTCAAACGGAACCTTGAGATGGCTTGGATCGGTGTCGTTTCCTCCTGATCTGATTGTGCGCAGTTGTGATCCGGAGCGCCGGAGTTTAGCCTTTGTTGTTTTGCTTTGCGATTCAGACAGCTTTCTCAGTAACGGCAGCGGTCGCAGCTGTGCTTGGCGCGAAGACCTCACGAGTTGATGCCAACGCCACCCTGCTCCGGGAGGTGCTCTTCTCAGGTTGCCAGTCTTTTGACCTTTCACGATCGTTGG
>JAJLTV010000047.1:0-108403 GCA_030568405.1 Myxozyma monticola
AACTCACAAAGTTAAGGTTTGTCGCGGAGCAGAATTCAGTCTAAAAAATGCAGCGAACTAGATCAAAACAAAATTCGGCCACTTTTCGGGTTGTCACGCTGGATGCAACTCTCGGACTTACTCATCAAGCGAGGTTCATAACTTCAGATATCCATCAGAAATACATGAATATTGAATGCTTGCACGGCCCAAGTCCTTGCGATCACTGTCAGTACATAACGAATTCAATTTACACAGCTGATCACTAGTTGATCCTAAGAAGTTCTGCTCATATTTGAAGCAATCGAAGTATGGTTAACTCTGTCGTCTCTGATGTCGGTACACATCGCAGCTCAAACGAGTCCAGCGACTCGGAAGACAAGCATCCCAGGTATAATATCATCGAAGAACCAGGCGCAGAAGACCCGTATTTATACTGCGTCGGCGGCTATCATCATCTGGAGATTAACGATTACTTGAATGACGGCCGATACCAAGTGATTCACAAGCTTGGAGCCGGTGGGCACTCTACCGTGTGGCTAGCCCGCGACTTGCAAAATGCCTGCTACGTGGCATTGAAGGTTATCATCGCAGCAACCAGTCCCGACATAAACGAGACTAGTATTCTGAGTGTCCTTGAAGAAGCACAGGCTAAATCGGGGAGTGAAATTGTTTTGCCGGTCATTGATGAATTTTGGGTTGTCGGCCCCAATGGGAGGCACAGGTGTATTGTCACTCCGCCCGCACACATGAGTCTCCGCGATGCTATGGAGGCTTTGCCTGGGACACCGTTCCAGATTGAAGTCGCGCGGTCAATAATTGCTCAACTCATCCGCGGGATAGCCTTTCTGCACAGTCAGGACATTGTTCACGGTGGTATGTAGTCTTTTTAGAACTATATGGGGAACTTTTGACTGAATACATTCCTTACTAGACCTGCACATGTCTAACGTCTTACTCCGTTTTCCCAACTCTCTGGATCAGTATTCCGTACCAGAACTGTACAGGAAATATGGAGAGCCTGTTTCAGAGCGTGTTTATCAGTACGATGGCAGGCCTTTGCCGGATGGCGTACCTGACCATATTTTCCTGTGCGGTAAGTTGATCACAGACAGCAAGAATGTTGCCTTGGGAAATGACCGAATTGTTCTTTGCGATTTTGGACTATCTTACAACCCGCACACGACTCCCCAGAATGTTTCATATGTTAATGCTACATATCGGCCACCCGAATCCTGGTTATCAGACGAACCACTTTCGTTCCCTTCGGACATTTGGTCGCTTGCCTGTTGTGTTTTCGAGACTTATGGCTGTCGTCCGCTGTTTGATATGGGTTCGTCTGACGAGGCGGAATGCATAACCGATATGGTTGAGACACTGGGAATTTTACCTCCTGAGTGGTGGCAGAACTGGGAGGCAAGGTCAGAATGGTTTACGGAGAATGGCGACATGATCGCAAATATCCGGAATTATCACTCTTACACATGGGACATGAGATTCAAAGACATGATTGTGGATCCTCGGGCCCGTCGCAAAATGGCCGTCATGACGGAGAGCGAAAGGACGGCGTTTGAAGCGATGGTTTTGCCAATGCTGGCTTACCGACCGGAAGAACGGCCGACTGTGCATCAGGTGTTAAATTCGGAATGGATGAAAGTATGGGGACTGCCAGCGCTTGCAGAGAGTGATCGTATTGCTCAGTCTGCTGTGAAGTAGACTATATCTGATGATCTACATTCTACAATTCTACTTCTTTTATCTTTAACTTCAGACTTCAGTACTTCACGTAAATGTAATATGAAATTAGGAGTATAACTCACTTAGCAATAAATCTTACAATAAGAACTACAGCTATCGCTCAATCTTCCTGCCATGAGAAACCAACTTCCCGATGGATGAAGTTAAGGTTTGTCGCCGAAGCAAAAAACGTGAAGGATTCGATTTGGTCACTATTATAGTCCTCACCCACTCCCGAACATTTCTCACATATACCCTTTACCAAAGAAGCAATAGTCAATAATTATAAATATTTTATTTATAAACACAGAGTCACAGACTGACGCCGTCAGACATATATTTGAATGCTTGGATTGCTTGCGCGCTCCAAGTCCTTGGGAGTTGCGATCACTGTCAGTACAAGCAACTTGATTCACACAGCCGAGCACTGATTCCAAGCGGTTTTGCTCGTACTCGAGACGATCGAAGTATGGTTAACTCGTTTGTCTCTAATGTCGGTACAGATCGCAGCCCAAATGAGCCCAGTGACTTGGAAGACAAACCTCCCGATTATATGTATATTGAAGGCCCAGGCGCAGAAGACCTGTATTCATACTGTGTTGGCGGTTATCATCCCTTGAAGGTAAATGATTACTTGAATGACGGCCGATACCAGGTGGTTCTCAAGCTAGGAGCTGGCGGACACTCTATTGTATGGCTAGCCCGCGACTTTCATACTGCCAGATACGTAGCAGTGAAGGTCGTTATTGCTATAACCAGTTCCGACATGAGCGAGACTAATATCTTGAGTATTCTTGATAAAGCACAGTCTGAATCGGGAAGTGAGATTGTTTTGCCCGCCATTGATGAGTTCTGGGTTGTCGGCCCTAATGGAAAGCACAAGTGTATTGTCACTCTACCCGCACAGATGTGTCTGTACGATGCTATGGAGGTTACGGGTGGGTCTCCTTTTCAGCTTGAAGTCGCGCGGTCTATGATTGCTCAACTCATTCGTGGGATAGCGTTTCTGCATAGTCAGGATATTGTGCACGGTGGTATGTAGTCTTATTATTGGAACCATATGGACCTTTTGACAATGACTGACTATATTTCTTACTAGATCTTCACTTGGGTAACATTTTAATCCGTTTCCCCGACTCTCTGGATCAGTATTCCGTACCGGAACTGTACGAGAAATATGGCGAGTCCCGTAAAGTGCCCGTTCGCCAGTTCGACGGTAGGCCCTTGCCGAATGGCGTACCTGACCATATCTTCTTGTGCGGTAAGTTGGTCACAGACAGCGAGAATATTGCATTGGGAAATGACCGAATTGTCCTTTGCGATTTTGGACTATCTTACAACCCACACACGACTCCCCGGAATTCTGCTGCTGTGTGTGCTTTAAATCGGGCGCCCGAATCCTGGTATTCTGATAAAGCGCTTTCGTTCCCTTCGGAAATTTGGTCACTTGCCTGTTGTATTGTCGAGCTTTACGGCTGCCGTCCGCTGTTCGAAATGCCTTCGTCTGACAAGGATTATTGCACGGTCGAGATGGTTGAAGTTCTTGGAATTTTACCTCCCGAGTGGTGGGAGAACTGGGAGGCAAGACCGAAATGGTTTACTGAGACGGGCGAGGTAGTTGAAACTAACAAGACACACCGCAAGTATACATGGGACATGAGGATCAAAGACAATATTGTGGATCCTCGAGCCGAGTACGGATTGGGAATTGTGACGGAGAGCGAAAGGACGGCGCTTGAAACGATGGTTTTGCCAATGCTGGCTTACCGACCGGAAGAACGACCGACTGTGCATCAGGTGTTAAATTCGGAATGGATGAAAGTATGGGGACTGCCAGCGCTTGCAGAGAGTGATCGTATTGCTCAGTCTACTGCGAAGTAGAATGCGCCTGCTTCTTTAGATTAAAGTAATAATTTAACTAAGTCAACTTATCAGTTAGACTTAGTTCTGGACTTCTAGTATATTTCTTGCTAGCGCTGGACTGGCAATAGAATTATTGTATCTATTAATGCGAAAGGATGATGTCGCGTGCTTAAGTGAGCCCAAGTGGGAACTGGTCGCGGTGTGTTTTTAAATTTTGACGCCCAGCAATCTTAACCCAGTTCGGATTGCAAGCGAACGTGAAAAATGGTATTGGATGACAAAAATTTCAGACGATAGCCACTAGTCTCAATAAGCTGCGATCATGAAGCGAGGAGTGTCGGGATGACTGAGGAATTACGCGGGTGCCGAGATTGTTCAAATGCATACGCTCATTGCGAATTGGAATGCAATTGGCATCATTCAAGCCACAATAAAAACTCCGTACGCAGTTCTGCAGACTACAGTTCCGGTAAAAATGGGTTTGTAAGAAAAGCAGCCAGTCCTGGCACGTCCACGACGGCCTACCGCGCGAGCTGACGGCCGATCCGGGGTCGCTTGAAAGGGCGGTAGAGCGCTCCCTGCATTGGTATGCACACGGTCCATGTCCGCCAGGGTATTAACGTAAGACGGCAAATTGACAAGAAGTCGGATTGAGCTGACAGCCGACTGGGCATGAACATAGATCACGACTCAAAAATGAAGGTCTGATTCTTGAGAAGCGCGCTCTGTTAAGGTGTATAGGGTTTATAGGGTTTAGGAACAGCAGACAACTTACTTTTTGTCGCCGCTGAGGAAAATTTGCTACGATTTGGTCGCTTTTCAAGTCGTCATTAGAGTAAGGCACTCAAGGTACACCGTACAACTAGCAACTGAGTAAACTAGCGAGACTTATAATTTTAGTCTGTTTAGATATCACTTATCAGTCAGAAATACTTGAATATTGAAAGTTTGCACGGCCCAAATCCTTGCAATCACTGTCAGTACATAACGAATTCGATTCACACGGCCGAGCACCACTTGATTCTAACCAGTTTTGCTCATATTTGAGGAAACCAAAGTATGGTTAACTCTGTCGTCTCCGATGTCGGTACAGATCGCAGCTCAAATGGGTCCAGCGACTCGAAAGACGAGCCTCCCAGGTATAATATCATCGAAGAACCAGGCGCAGAAAACCTGTATTTATACTGCGTTGGCGGTTATTATCACCTGGAGATTAACGATTACTTGAATGACGGCCGATATCAAGTGGTGCACAAGCTCGGAGCCGGCGGACACTCTACCGTGTGGCTAGCCCGCGACTTGCAAACGTCTAGATACGTGGCAGTGAAGGTTATCATCGCGGCAACCAGTTCCGAAATCAGCGAGACCAATATCCTGAGTATTCTTGAGAAAGTACAGGCTGAGTCGAACAGTGAGATTGTTTTACCTGTCATTGATGAATTTTGGGTCACCGGCCCCAATGGGAAGCATAAGTGTATTGTCACTCCGCCCGCACAGATGAATCTGCGCGATGTTCGGGAAGTTTCGCTCGGGATACCATTCCAGCTTGAAGTTGCGCGGTCAATGATAGCTCAGCTTATTCGTTGGATAGCGTTTCTGCACAGTCAGGATATTGTACACGGTGGTATGCAGCCTCATTAATGGAGCTATATGGAACTTTTAACTGACTCTGATTCTTACTAGATCTGCACTCGGGTAATATTTTAATCCGATTCCCGGACTCTCTGGATCAGTATTCCGTACCAGAACTGTACGAGAAATATGGCGAGCCTGTTTCAGAGCGTGTTTATCGGTACGATGGAGGGCCTTTACTGGATGGCGTACCTGACCATATCTTCTTGTGCGGTAAGTTGATCTCAGACCGCGATAGTATTACATTGGGCAGTGACCGGATTGTCCTTGGCGATTTTGGACTATCTTACAACCCGCACACGACCCCCCCAGAATGTTTCATATGTGCATGCTGATTATCGGGCGCCCGAATCCTGGTTATCTGACGAACCGGTTTCGTTCCCCTCGGACATTTGGTCGCTTGCCTGTTGTATTTTCGAGATTTATGCCTGTGGTCGGCTGTTTGACATGGATTTCGGAGATGATGATTATCACACGGCCGAAATAGTTGAGATTCTGGGACCTTTACCTCCTGAGTGGTGGCAGAAGTGGGAGGCAAAGTCGAAATATTTTACAGATACGGGCGAAAGAATTGGATATGACGAAACATATCCCCCTTATACATGGGACATGATATTCAAAGACTTGATTGTGGATCTTCGGGCCGAATACAATAAGGGCGTCGTGACGGAGAGCGAAAGGACGGCGCTTGAAGCGATGATTTTGCCAATGCTGGCTTACCGACCGGAAGAACGACTGACCGCGCAGCAGGCGTTAGATTCGGAATGGATGAAAAAATGGGGACTGCCAGCGCTTGCAGAGAGTGATCGTATTGCTCAGTCTGCTGCAAAGTAGAATATATCTACTCTTTTTTAATTTGAAGTATAGCTTGTTATGGTAAAATGTAACTATGATATTAGATCCACGACCTTCCTAAATGCTAATTTACGTCTATAAACCCCCGACCCCGATCTCCCCTTTTTCCAAAATCAACACTATCGCAGCCCAAAGAGCGCCTTACAGTTCTCGTACACGACATAGCTAATACTCACCGCCGGCGCGACTTTCAGCAAATTCGGCACCAACCCGCGAAACATGCCCAGGTACCCTTCATTCTTCACGGTCTTGTTAAACACATCAATCATGCCCGTGTACGTCTGCGGATGCGCCGCGGTGCCCTGGGCTTGTAACCGCGTACGCAGGAAATTGATCGGATACACGACGCTCGCGCCAACCGACCCGCTTAACGCGCCCATAGTAAGCACGACCAGGTTCCCGAGCTTGACGTCGCTTTCGGGAACACCGTCGCGCTTGGCGGCCGCCTTCACGTAGGCCCGTTTCATGGCTTCGAATGTGCCGAGATCTAGCGCCGCGTAGGGGAAGATACCGCCGATTCCGAGGATGATGCCGCGGTAGTATCCTAGCAGCCCGCCTGTGCGCCACATGTCGCTCGCGGTCTTGAACATTAGTGCGTTTCCGCGAAGCGTACTGGACTCGGCTTCACATTGTATCCGACTTTTGTCATATTAGCCTCAAGTACTCTTCCTCGTAAATTTCATCTTGTAAGTACAATTGGGGGGAACTCACAATTTTAAAGTGTCAACAGGGTATACAGAGAACTGTGAAATCGCACCACCGATACCGCCGGCAACAAACGACGACACGCCAGACATGTTTTCAACCGACGTGCCCTCAACCTCCGCCAGTAATCTCTTTGACGCTTCGAATGATCCAAACTTGATTGCTGATTCCGGGAATACTTTCAGCACATTCAGCCTGTTTCATCTTATTAGTCTTTAATCTTTAAATGATGAAACAACCGGGAAATAAACAAGAAAAACGCACCCGTTTCCAACGAAAAAGTTAGTTACGCCGCCATGCCGCCAAATCGTACGTACAGCCTCGACTAGCGGATTGTGTGCTGCGACCGTAAGTGGTTTCGTGGGTATCGCGGCTAACGAGTCGGCCGCGGCTCTCATTGCGCTCTGCGCGCCTGTCTGTGCGATCAGGTATACTTTCAATCTAAACTTTCATTAGCTTTTATTCCGAAATAAACTCAAGCATCCAGACTAACCTGTCAAAAGGAGCTGTCGCGGTCCGCGAGATGGCGCCCGCGATACCTCCAGACAGAAAGTACCCGATCCCGCCCAACGTCTCGTCACTCAGAAACACGTCACCGTCCGACGTAATCGGGTTCGAATCGATAAAATACCGATACGCGGTCCGCAAACTCATATTCTTGACCGGAATAAACAGCAAAAAATCGCGCCATTCGGCAAACGACACGGCGCCGTCGTTGTCGCGATCCATGGACTGGAAAAACTGCTCGAGCTTGCTGTCGGAGACTTTGAGACCGCTGGATTCTAACGCGGCTGCGACTTCGCTGCGGTCGAGACGGCCGTTGCGGTCCTTGTCGACGGCTTGGAATAGGGCCCAAAGATGGTCCTCTGTGCGCTCGACGAATTCGAGAAATTCGGGGTACTAAAAGTAAAATAAAACCGTCAGCGCGTGAATTCCAACAAACAGAATACCAGAACGTACTTGAATAGTCTTATCCCCACTCTTATCAACCAACGAAATAACCTCATTCGTGATCCCATCCGCAAACTCAAGTGCTATAACCCACCGACAAGTCAGCCCCATACTTTTCCAACACCAGCAGTAACAAGAACAACATACGATGATTCGTCCGATGAAACCCTTCCTTGAGCGATTCTTTATCCAGATATCCCTTTTTCCGCGTATCAAGTTTCTCGAAGAGCTGTTGAATCTGCTTCTCCCGTACCGGGCCCGACACCCGGTAATCCTCCGACTTTGCCGGCATCTCTCTCTCTCTCGATCTCTCTGTATTTCTCTACTCTTCAAATAACCGAATAGTGAAATTCAAAAAAGAAAGAATAAACCCAACAAAGACCGCGACGACGACCAGCGTTTACGCGACGTGAGCTGGCTCGAAATTTGACGCGACAATTGGCTTCTCCGATATCGCGGGAAATAAATTACCACAGCTATACGCGCTCGATTCTCGTGCGAAGTTTTCCTTGTCCCAGTAAAGAAAGAACAAACACGACAAAAGATAGAAATAAACAAATAAAAGTGTACGCTCAACAAGAATTAAAAAAACAGTAGCAAAATATATATAGACAAAGACCCCGGGTTTTTCCTGCCGTACGTGACGTGTAGGAGCACGAAATATCCAATCTCGAAACCATGATTTGATTTCTTTCGAGCTGGCGCCGGGTGCAAGGTCGGCGCGGGTTAGGGCTCAGACACGTGCCGGCAAGATGATCCCGGCCGTGTGCCGGTTCGCTGTTCAGCGGGATCAGGGCCAGGATCAAGAGAGCGATGGGTTGTGGGCTACTCGGGTAAAGTGGCGACTGGCGAGTCTCTAGTCTATACTGTCGTCTACTTGACTACGAAGAATGAGGGCGGCAGGATCCACAGGATACATTCCGGACAGGTCGATAAACCCACCCAGACAGTTAACGATCAACCAATTCCGCGACGCTGGACCCAAAATATTTAATTTTAATTTGCATCAGACATAAGTTATCCGTCAAGAGTACTTTCTTAGAACTGTGACAGGAATCAGGATATTTAGATTAAAGTCTGGAACGCGAAGGTGACGCGTGCCAGAAGTGCAAAAGTGACGTTCGTTTTCTGCATCTGTCACACGCGTTTTGTTGTCGTTGTCCCCCTTTCGGCAGACAAGTTCGCACACGTGGCGCGTCTAGACTTTAAAAATCACCGTTTTCTCCGCTTATCCGCAGGTTAAACTGTCAAATTGTGGATATGGTATTTTGTGAAGTAATAAACGATCCGAAAAGGCAGGAATCGGCGCGCTGCTGACGCCTTGCCGAGCCGTTGCCGTGACAACACCGGGTGGCGGTCCGCCGCATGCGGCAGCATGTACACAAACACAGCTGGGAATTAAACTTTCCTCGGCGCGCCCCCGAGCTTGTTTATTGGATCTAGGTGTTAATCTCCAAAACAGAGACGACCTCATCTTTCGCCTCATCTCCTGGCTTACCGGCTTCCCCCTTTTTTCGTTTGTCGGAGCAGCCTCACTGCTTTTGTTATTTGTTGTTCGCGGACGATTGTGTTTATTAAGATTGTCCCCTGCTGCAGTGTGGTGCATGTTCATTGCGTTATAATCTCCTTTTTGTCCCGGCTCTCTACCACCAGCTCCTGCAGCGAATGCCCTGTCGAAGGAAGTGACGCGCTTCCGTCCCTCCCCTCCCCCCTGTCCGAGGCACATCGTGATCAGCAATGCCAGTAACGCGCTCATCCGTCCGCGCGCTCGCGCCGACGCCTATTTCCGTTCCTGCAGCGGCCAAGACGCCGAAGAAGACGGCGACGGCGGCGGCGGCGATCGCGGCAAACAGCGCTGTGACGACGACAACATCGACGACGTCGACGTCTGAACGCAGACGTCAGTCGTCGCTGCGATCGAGCCGGATCTCGCAAGCGAGCTCGACCGCGAGCACGACGAGCACGAGCGCGTCCGGGAGTTTGAGAAAGAAACGGACGTCGTCGTTGGCGGAGAACACGGCGTTGTTGAATCGGTCGTCGGTTGAGAAGAGGGATGTGGTTGTGGCTAAGGCGGTTCAAGCTCAAGCTCAAATCGGGAGAATCGGCGATGAGAATTCGCCGGTCGTGGTGAGAGTTAAGGGGACGCCGACGCGAGGTGGGTTTGCAAATGGGAAGGCTGGTGATGCGAGCGACGATTCGTTTGAGAAGGCGATTATTTGGTCGGCGAAGAAGCAGCGGCAAAAGCAGCAGAGACCAAAGCAGCAGCAACAACAACAAACGAGGCCGACCATAACAACAAACAGACAGCCTTCCGCAACGTTACCAGTCTCAGTTCCAGTTCCAATTACGGTTCCGGCACCAGTCCCAGTCCCAGTCCCAGCATCTACGGCTACCAATGCAACAACTACAGCTTCTACGTCGCCCACAGACACGAAAATCACGTACTCGCCAGTATTCGCAGCCATCATGGCCGAGGGCCTCAGCGAACCCAACAAGGCTCCTCGACGCGAGCATGTGCTCTCGCCAGCAGCTACGGCGACGTCATCAGCGCCAACGCCCGGCAAAGCAACCCGTCCGCTGTCGTTGCGCAGGCATAACAGACCGGCCAGCGTGATTGATGCGCGGCCAAGTCCTGCAAAGACGACCGCGGCGGTGCCGTTTGCGTTTGCGACGGACGCGCGTGCACGGAGAGCGCCGTCGGCGATGTCGCAGCAGACGCAGATGACGCAGCAGACCCAGCAGACCCAGCAGCAGCAGCCACGGACGCTGGCAAAGAAACGCAGCGCGTTGTTTGAGCGCGAGAAAGCGGTCAAGAAGTCGCTGAGCAATCTGAGTCTGCGTAGTCAGTACTCGGTCAAGGAGCCGGACACTGTTGTTGCCGCTCAGGTTCAGCAGGTCCAGCAGGTTCAACAGCAGCAGCCTGTGCTGGAGCACAAGAGCTCGCGACGGTCGCTGTTTTCGGCGCTGTCGTTTTCGCGGTCGCGGTCGAATTTGAAGAATCCGGAGGCGCCGCTGTCGGACGCGCGAGGACGGCGGTATCAGCCCGGCCAGGCTCAGCAGGTGCAGCAGGTCCAGTCAGTTTTGCAATACCAGAAAGTTCAACGAATCGAAGAAACCCAGGCAGCCAGTCCAGTCCAAGAGGCTGTTCAGGTCGAGATGCAGCAGCAGCAAGCGCAAGGCGCGCCCTGGCAAAAGGAACAGCACTCGCAGAACGGGGCCGCGATCATTGCGCACATGCAGGCGCTCGACATTGCGCCGGCGGAGAGCGCGATGGCGGAGCTCGCGCGGCTTCGGCAGGCCGCGGACGAGCAGGGCCGGCGCGCGGTGGAGATGTGGGCGGCGTCGCGGCGGCCGGCTTAGTGTATTATTAGTGTTGTTACATTATTGTTTTATAAGTGCTTTACTCCAGTTCTAATGTGTTTTGTATTTTGTGTATTCTGTATGTATCAGCATTCGTATGTTAGTGTGTAGTATAATTCATGGGTTGTGGTAATCAAGAGCTCGGTCGAGAAGCAGCGCCGCGCACCGACGCTTTCACATGGACTCGGCCGGCAAGGCACAGCCTTCCGCTGCCGCTTCCACCGGAAGTGATTACGCGACCGGATATCCACCGGATGCGAACACAGATGAACATCGTTACATTGCTTCTCTCTTTCTGTAGCTCGCGAGATGGAGCCTCTGAACATAAACGGCAGTCGACCGCGAGAGATCGTGAACCGAATTCCAGCCCTGCAGCCCTGCAACTCCTGTAAGTCACAGTCAGCCGCTTCAGTCTTGCTTCACTTCTTCAGCCCGCACACTGCAGCTCTGAACACCGAAAAACTAGCTCATACTAGAGTTTGAGGAACGCCAGCCATGACGAGTTCAAGAGTCGCTGATGATTTAATCACGAAAAAGTAACGCAGCGCAGGCAGCCTCGGTCCAGCGACTGCAACCAGCGCCCGAGCCGAGGTTCGCGGCGGCGCAGGGACGCAAAGCAAAGCCCGGTTGCCGGAGCTGGTTCGATTCTTGCTCAGATTCTGCATCAATTATCCATAATCAGTAGTATTCTAATACATCAGAGAACAAGAACAGCTGTAACAATTAACAAACAACAACTATTGATTGCCGCCTCAGTTGCTGGCAGCTTTAGGCGTGCGTACGCGAGATCGAGCCGCTCGAGCTCGAGCTCGACGCGTCGCAGCGCAGCGCGTACGCGGTCCCATCGCAGAGAAATCGTAGACGCCAGATACTGATACTGATACAAGAGGAGCGTGCTTACTGCTACTGCTTACTGGTCTGCTTACATCAGAAGATCAGAAGATCCTACATTTTTGCTCTTTCTATTCTTGCTTCTTCTTGATAGTAGTTGATACGGCAATCGGTTGCATCATGCGGACTATGATCAATCCAGGGCTCTGTCCGAGCCCTGCATCCAACGACAGCTCAAGTGGCTCATCAAGACCGAAACCGCCGGGACTCGCCGAACCGCAAAACTCGGCGCCGGTTCCCTTTCGGCAACGCTCAGGCGGCAATGGAAGCTGAACTCTGCCCTGAGCACTGAGCACTGCGACTGAACCACTGACATAAATACCCTGCCGCGTCCTGCCGGTCTTCTGTACTTCTCTTCTGCTGCGCTTCTGTCACTACCCACTCTTCCCAGGCTATCACCCTAGTGATCTTACTGAACCACCATGCTCGACCCAGAGAAAGGCTCCACGTCCTCCCACTCGGCCCCCGAGACGCCGACGGGCGAACTCGACCTGACCCCCGTCGCGACCTTCGACCGCAAGTACGCCGAACGCGCCGACATCGACGTCGCCTCCATCGTCTCCTCCCGCACCGCCTCTCCCTCATTCCCCCCTCTCGACTGGGACGGTCCAGATGACCCGCTCAACCCGCACAACTGGGGCGCCGCCCGTCGCTGGTACTACACCTTCATCGTGGCCTGGATGTGTCTCGTCGTCACCTTCGGCTCGTCCATCTACGTCGCCGGGTCCGAGTACATGATGTACGAATTCGGCGTGTCCCGCACCGTCTCGCTCGTCGGCCTCTCGCTCTACCTCGTCGGCCTGGCATTTGGTCCCGCTCTCGCTGCGCCCATCTCAGAGTCTGTCGGCCGCAACCCGGTCTACTACACCTCGCTGCCCATCTCCATGCTCTTCACCGCTGGCGTCGGCGAGGCCCACAACATCGGCACCGTTCTCGTCTGCCGTTTCTTCGCAGGCATGTTTGCCTCTCCCGTGCTCGCAGTCGCTGCCGGAACCATTCGCGACCTTTGGCCACCACACATGCTGGGTCTCTCAATGGCCGGTTTTTGCCTCGCGCCCTTTGCTGGTCCCGTCCTTGGTCCCATCATCGGCGGCTTCCTGGTCGAGCGAAAGCCATGGCAGTGGACAATGTGGGTCCTTCTCATGTTCTCGGCCGCAATCTTGCCGCTCATTGCCACTCTGCCCGAGACCTTCAAGCCTGCCCTGCTCAAGAAGCGCGCAATCAAGCGCGGCATTCCATTGCCGCCCAAGATGGACCCGAAGGAAGGCCTCAAGCTGATCGTGCAAGTCACCATGGTCCGCCCCTTTGTGCTCCTGTTCACCGAGCCTATCGTGTTTGTGCTCTCAGTCTACATGTCCTTCGTCTTTGCCGTCCTGTTTGGCTTCTTCGAGGCCATGCCATACATTTTCACGGCAGTCTACGGCTTTTCTGCTGGCCAGCAGGGCCTGACGTTCCTCGGAATCGGAGTCGGCCTGCTCATCGGCGCAGTATTCTACGTCGTCCTCGACCAGCGCGTGTTCATGCCAGCCATGCTCTCAGGAAACCCGCCGCCTCCCGAGTCTCGCATGCTGCCCGCCAAAGCCGGTGCCGTCGCCCTGCCCATCGCACTTTTCTGGCTCGGCTGGACATCCCGCGCCTCAGTCCACTGGATCGTTCCGATTCTCGCAGGCGTACCCTTCGGCTTCGGTCTCATCCTGCTCTTCTTCACAGTCATCAACTACTTCGCGCTGTGCTACCCAGCCATCGTCACCGCCTCCGCCGTCGCCGCGAACAACATGATGCGATACATCCTCGCCGCCGCGTTCCCGCTGTTTACCATCCAGATGTACGAGAAGCTCGGAATTGCCTGGGCCAGTTCGCTGTTTGGCTTTGTCGCGCTCGCGCTCATGCCGGTGCCGTGGCTGCTCTCGCGGTACGGCGCCAGATTACGCGCTGCGTCGAAGTACGCTGCAGAGTGATATGTTAAAGTGGATCGTTATTGGGGGAAGGAATATGGGATAGATATGATTATCGGCGTTTTCGCTCGTTTTATGGACTACTGGCTCTAGAGATGTAACTACTATACTTTAATGCAATTAACTTAATCTACACCATGCCGCCGAGCCAATCCTCTACGCAGAATGCTGCATACTCCGCTGCCGCCGACTCTTACTAACATCATCCAACGCAGTCGTGTTCGTCTCCCCCAAAAACGCAGCATGCCCGCTCCCGTCCACGATCTGCTGCGCCAGATTCACGACGCCGCTCGTGATGTAGCTCCGCGATCCCGACAGGCCCGTCATCACCGGCTGCGCCACCATCCTCGCCAGCTCGCTCCTCAGCCGCTTCAGCTCGCCCCTGTCGCGATCGCGCTGGCGCGCCGCTGCGCCTGCGCGGTTTGCTTTCCGGTTGTTTGTGTTGTTGCTTGCAAACTCGTCGTCGTCCGAGCCAGCGAGGATCTGCTCGGCCTCATCGGAATCTAATCCCAGATCCTCAGCCGCCTGCCGCATCAGCGCCGAGTCGCCGCCGCCCCTCTGCGTCTTCTTCTTGTTATCCTTGCCGTGCTTCCCGCCGCTGCTACTGCTATTCCCCTTCACTGACCCCTGATTCTCAAGCACAGTGATCTCCTTCGCGAGCTCGACCCGCTCTGCAAGCTGCTTAACCACATATTTCTCAACATCAAACGTCTTCATATCCTTAACCTTCCGCCCCAACGTCTGCGCCATGCGCTTCAACTGCCCAGCCTCGTTCGTCGCACACAGCACCATCGCAACACCAGCCTCATCTCCCCGCGCAGTCCTGCCCGACCGATGCACATACATATCCGCCGACCGAGGTAAATGATAATGCAAAACATGCTGCACATGCGGGATGTCGAGACCCCGCGCGGCGACATCGGTGGCGATTAGCACGCCGCGCGTGTTGGTCTTGAAACGCTCGACCGTGCGGAGTCGTTGTTTCTGAATCATGTGCGAGTGGAACGCGACGGCGGGGATGCCGAGCTCGGTCAGGAGCTTCGCGATCCGCTTTACCGCATCGATGCTGTTCACAAACACGATCGTGCGCCCGGGATACTTTAGCAGGAAAAAGTAAAGATACACGTCCTAGTTCGGTCGTTAGCACTTTGTCCTGTTTTGGCAGCTTCAAAATAGCCCACAAAATAAAAAACTATTCTTACCTTCTCCATCGCGTCGCACATCATTACTCCCTCGACGATATCCCGCTTCACAGCCTCGTCGGGATTCGTATCCACATACTGCGGCGCACCTTCCCTGAAATTCAGCTTCTCGAGCAAGTACGCCATCGTATCCTGCTGCCCTTCGATATTGTTGCTCACAAATTTCGTCCGTTTCTTCTTTTTCCCGTTTGATTGTTTCTTCGGCGCAGCCAGTTTCTTGGTCAGATCTTTCTCAAACGTAGCTGAGAATACCAGCGTCTGGCGTGAATTCTTCGCTCGTGGCTTCTTTTTCGGCTTGCTCGTCGTCGTCGTTTCGTCGTCCTCGGATTCACTTTCCTCCGAATCAGACACGGCACCCCTATTTTGCCCAATCATATCCAGAATCTCATCCATCTCCTTAAAATGCCCATCCTGCAACAACCGATCCGCCTCATCCAACACAAGCACCTCAACCCCACTCAACCACGCCTTCAACCCTTCCGTATCCATCGACAACAACTCATGCAACCGCCCCGGCGTCGCGACAATCACGTCCGGAAAATACCCCAGCTGCCGCTTCTGCTTCTGAATCGCAAGGCCGCCCGTGATGGCAACCACGTTCGCCGTAGTATACTTCGCCGCGGACGCAAGATGCGCGCAAATCTGCGTCACGAGCTCTCTCGTAGGCGCAAACACGAGCGCAGACGGCGCCGGCGCGGTAGCGTACGCGAGATCTTTTTTATCCCCTCCATTGTTATTATTCGCTAAAATCCGCTCCAGAATCGGAAGCCCAAACGCAAGCGTCTTGCCAGACCCGGTCGCTGCTTTTCCCACTAAATCATGCCCATCGGCAATCAACGGGATCGCAGAACTTTGAATCTCGGTCGGCGACGTAAACCCAAGCTCGGCAAGCGCACGCAGAAGCGCGTCGTTAAGCGGATAGATATCAGTCCAATCCGGCAACACAATCTCCTCAAGATCGCCCAGTCCCGTAAAATCATTCGCGCCCGCTTCCGCAGCAGCTGCTTCAGCCGCCCTGCGTTTCCGGTTTTCCTTCTGTCGCGCGTCGCGTTCTTGGTGTTTTTTCTTCCTCGCTGCTGCCTTTTCCGCTTCCCTGATCTGCTCAGCTGTATCCACCTCTTTCACTTCTTCGTCCACCTCCTTTTCCACTTCAACGATCTTGGCAGGCTTTACCTTCTTCGCCCGCTTAAACCGCACAATCCGTTCACTCCCACCAAGAACGTTATCATACTCAACATCAACCCCATCAATCTCCTCGAATCCCATCAACCCTTCCAAATCTCCAACCCGATCAGGTAACGACACGGATTTCCAAGCAAGTTTGCTCGCATCTAGAAATTTTCCCACATCCTCATCATCGTCCTCCTCCTCGTCGTCGTCGTCGCTGGTAATATCTCGACGAACGCGCTTGCTTGCACGGTCTGCTGGTGCTGTGGAGGACGTCTTTGATGATGCGCCGCTGTTATTGCCGGGCTTTGCTTTCCGCTTCACGCCGAATACACTAGCTGCAGCACCTTTCTTTGCCATTGTTCCTGCCGATTCTTAGAGAAGTGAGGCTCCGGATATATATGTGTTTGCTCGATCGCAAAATATGAGGGAGACCTGCAAAATAATAACCGTGGTTGGGAGTTTTTTTTTTTTTCGAGAAATTTTGATCCGCGACCCCTGAAATATCACGTGAATCTAACAGTTCAATTAAGCCTATAATCTAGCTAGCCATCCAGCTTCGATCTTTCGATAGATCGTCAACATCCTTCTACAATTAGTAGACAAGTACACAGCAATAAATAATAAAGCACCCAGGTGGCGCAATTCACAAAGAGTCGAGCCATCAGGAATATTTCGCATATTGTCACGTTGCCACGGCAATCGGACGTAACACCAGCTCGTCCTGGCCATCTCTACGAGAACTGTCATCGTAGCCCTGTCTGCCCTCCGAATTCATAGCAAACCGGATCGTAAACCCGTTCTGCTCCATGATATCCATCGCTCTGCTTATCTTAATCTCTGTAGGCTGTAATTTTCCATAATCATGCCGATTCGCAAGCATGTACGCGATCCAGGTCTCGTTCGCCTTTAAACTGAAATGAAGATGGCGTAATGGCGAGTTCATCAGGGCGTACAACAGTCCTTGCAGTTCAGCTTCGGGTTCGGTAACCGCACCAGTTGCTTCATGGCCGTACACATTTCGGGGATCATGAGAGCCGTATGAAATGTCGAAACTGTACTTGCGTGACCTGGTGTACAAGATCTCGCTGGCATCTATAAACACAACCAGCGGCTGCAGCAAGAGGCCCTGAGAAATGCAGTTTTCAACATCAAATAATTCCCAAGTCTCTGGCAATAACTGACAAGCATGGTCATACTCCTGGATCCTTTCAGACTCCCGGACATAATACTCCAGTGCCTCCTCAAACGTCAAAAAGCCGCGATGCAACTGACCAGAGGATCCCAGCGTCTGCGCCTGAACAAACTGCGACGAACAGAATATCCCACGCGTCCGTCCCCGAACGATCCCATAGTACTTCACAAGTGGACCTCCAAACATTATCTGCAGGTTATGCTCCTCATATCTGACGTCGCCATATTCCATTATCCGATCCAACCGATCCACGTAGGCCATCTGTCCTAGATACCACTGTCGCGCTTGATCGATATTGTCGACTATAACCGCGTCGCATGATGCAGGATAGTAATCAGCAAACGGTATGCTCAGGTCGTAAGCTTCTTTTGCGCGGTCGGGGTCGACGTAGATTCCGTGCTTGGGACCTTTGATAAACTTTGTTAGACCTCTTTCGACGAGCCGATATTGAACGAGAACTGACCGTGCCGAATGACAAAGAAGTAAATGTCGTGATCCATGGCTGGATTGCCGTATATCTAGCTCCTGCAGTTGGGCTCCGAATGCAATTCATGGGTGTAATCGTTGTTGGATCAGTCGCGGTAAGTGTATCTCGCACCCTCGCACGAATCACTCGCGCCTTCGCCCCTGAACGAACATTCGCCGCGACCCCCTAATTTGCAGACAGCCTGCATCAAAAAATACAGGTACATTTTCTGCCAGTTGCTAACCGCAGTGGAAAATCCCGTTGGTTCATAACTATATACGGGCATAATATACCTCGGATTCGGTGATTTATATCGGATCTGAATTGAGGTGATCGAGTCCCAGACTTTTTGGGAGAGAAATCTTAAATTAATGGCCGATTGTAGCGTTTTGAGAAAGCCCTGCGCTGCTCTTCACGCAGCAAGTTATTTTACGCAGTTTTTACTGTCGAAGTTGTCTCATGACTGGCCTGATTCAGTGATTACTGATAAGCGGATAGCAGGATAATAATTCATATATATTCGACCTAAGTAAAATACAATTCAACACCGCCATAACCGATAGGATTGGGATAAACATCCCATTTGCATAGCCTTTGACCTGCTTTCCGCTATCATTGTACATGAAGACCAATTAATCTCGTGCTGAATCATCGATCTTCAGGTGTCCGTAGGCCAGATGTCTCGCCTAAACATATCCGACCCATCTGAGACGGGCAATCTCTCTCTGCTTTGCCATCGTTGACGAGCCGAGCACAGCTCTATAACATTTGCCGAATTGTGGACCAACCAATCCAATAGAATCCAAAGTAGAAGCGGGTGTTTCTGAATTCGAGCAGTGCGTACCGCAGTTCACAGACAGGCGACAAGATCGTGAGGTAAGCGCTGCCGCTTTGAAGCGTCGCAAAACCGACGTAAGCTGTCCTAGCTATTGCATCCCCAGTGCCGACTAAATCACCCATCAACCATTTCGACATCAAGTGACGTAGATGGAGCATGTACTACGTCTGCACCTTCCGTTTTCGCTTCCTCGGTCGAAACAGCGCCGCTCGGTCCTTGCAGCTCTTGAAAGATCTGTTTCACAAGCTGCTCAATCTGCTGGCCCAAGTTCTCGTTTGCGGGCACTTTCTCGTCGACGTACTTATTCACATTCCCAAACGCAGCCGATCTATTAACAGAGCCTTCCAACAAAGCGGCTGCCTTTCCTCTGTTTCGCGCCGCGAGCGATGTCGCAGCCGTGTCCGACTCAATCTGTGATTCAATAGCTGCGAGAAGAGCAGAATGCGTTTCCTACCTCAAGATTAGCATTAATCATACAACGCAACAATTACGAATAAGAAAACCATACGCTATCTTTGAATTCCGTGAAGAGCTCCTTACGAAGATTATCAAAAAGCCCCCGGCTCTTGAACACGGCCAAAATATCGTCGACGGTGATTTGCGGCGCCGGCGCTGTCTTTGCTGGCGTTGCCTCGGGCATTCTGTGCCAGCTGCAATATATTCCAAGTAGAAAAAGATGACACCGTATGTAGAGTGACCTTGAAGTAATTCTTGATGCTAAAGACGACGAAATTATACAAGACGGTTTTGACTGAAGTTCTGTGATATGTTCCGTGCGGCTGGGACGGTTGAACCTGTCATGATTAAAGTTTGGCGCGGCGATAAACAAAGACCAGAAATTAATCCCAACCTCGATCAGCGATCTCATCGCATCAACAAAGCGCTGCATTCTGGTTCTTTGGGTCGAAGCAAAGTAATACAGATCATTTTCGACAGTATTTTATCACTCCTTATATTGAATAGAGTATCTGGATAGCGTGACTACCGGGGATGAGTGGTAAGCACAGCCTTCTGTGAATTCAGGCACTGTTTAGATCTAACATTGTACAGTTATACGAGCAAAACATCAACACGAATGACGTCCTTGCACACAACCTGCGAATGATCTGGTCTCGAGATGCAAGCCGCTTCTTGCGGTTTGTGCCACCGCTTAAAACGCGGCGACGCTTGATATATACAGACGGCAAACCGGCTGGTGGTGCTATTTCAAGTATGTATCGGCATTTATCGAGTCAGCACAGCTTTGCTCACGCTGACACCTACTTACAGGACCACGAGCGCGATCAAGCGTCATATCGTCTATTGTAAAGGATTCGATTAATCAGCCGGCAGCTGTGAACTCCGTGGACGAGATCTTTGTCGACAAAGTATGGGGCTCTCCCAAGGGACACATGCATGCCGATCTCGACATCGATGCTATGGTTAAGAAATATGAGAACCAGCAGAAGAATGTTGAAAAGAAACCAAAACGAAAGTACACAAAGCGTACAAAAACAAATGTCGAGGTTGATCTTCTGGCGTTAGCCGCCGAGAGGGAGAAAACCGTTCCGGTTTCTTCGAAGACGGCATTAGAGAGATTTACTCCTCCCGTGGATCCGACTGGCGAGAACCGTTTTAACGAAGTTGGAATTCAACAAATTTCACGCACGCTACATGATCAACTATTTCCTAAAGGGCCAACGGAGCCATTCCCGGACCTCGTGAAGCTTTCAAAGCAACATTTACACAGCCACGAGCTTCTGGGCAAGCAAGCAGACGTACAACCCGCTCTTTCAGTTGGACTACCGCCGCTTCAAGGCGACTCTCTTGACGAACATTTTTTCAAGCTTGGGAAACACATTGGCGAACCGTATCTGACAATGGCAAAGGAGTTTTCAAAGGTAGACCAGGTGCCCGAACAGCCTCAGAAATGGGTGGTGCGTTCCGGCTGGACAAAGTACGTTCCCGGTAAAAATCCTACCAAGGTTAACTATCCTGATGCCGACTGCTTGGTATTCGACACCGAAGTATTGTACAAAGAGTCCCCGTTTGCAATCATGGCGGTCGCTATGTCAAAAGATGCATGGTATTGCTGGCTGTCCCCTTGGCTGCTCGACGAGACAGAAAATTCGAGGCAACTGGTTCCAATGGGTACTCATTCATCAGAAAAAATCATCATTGGACATAATGTCGGCTATGATCGCGTACGCGTCAAAGAGGAATATAACTTCAGAGCCTCAAAAGCGATGTTCCTGGATACAATGTCATTGCATGTTGCTTCTAATGGAATGTGCAGCCAGCAGCGACCGACATGGTTGAAGTTTCAGAAACGCGCAGAGCTTCTGGATGAATTGATCTCTGATACGGAAGATATAGAGCTCCAGGAGTCTCTCGAAGATCTCCAAAACGAAGAAGTTGAAGAGCCTTGGGTTAAGAAGAGCGCCATCAATGGCCTCGCGGCTGTTGCGAAATTTCACTGCGGCATTGATGTTGATAAATCAGATCGTGATTATTTTGGCGTCCTTGATCGTGAAGGAGTACGCGGCATGATGCAGCAGCTGATCAACTACTGCGCGAAGGATGTACACACCACACATTTAGTCTATCAGAAAGTACTTCCTCAGTTTCTGGAAGTTTGTCCGCACCCTGTATCGTTTGCTGCTCTTCGACATCTCTCATCAGTTTTTCTACCTATTGATAAGACATGGACTGAGTATATTGCAAGTGCGGAGGGCAAGTACCAGGAATTATTGAAGGAGGTCGAGGCTAGACTGATTAGTCTAGTCGAGGAAGCTGTCAAGCTGAAAGATCAGCCTGAGGTGTACATGAACGATCCATGGCTTAAGCAATTGGACTGGACTATCAAGGAGATTCGTATGACAAAGCCAAAGAAGAAGGGTGAAGAGCCGAGACTTGCAAAGAATCAGAAGATGCCTGGATATCCTCAGTGGTACAAGGACTTATTTGCCAAAGCGGGTGCTCCGATAGCTGTTACTGTCAGGACTCGCGTTGCGCCTGTGATGCTGCGACTATCTTGGGAAGGATATCCTCTTGTATGGATCGACGAGCATGGCTGGACTTTCCGGGTTCCAATTGACGAGGCCGCCAAATGCGAGGAAAAGAATTACGTTCGCTGCGACACGAATAAGAGTGAGAAACTTTTCATCATGGATGACTCAGGCGGTGCATACTTCAAAGTTCCTCACAAGGATGGTCCCACTGCTCGTTGCGCGTCACCTCTTGCAAAAGGGTACCTTCAACACTTTGAGTCAGGACTTTTGTCGTCGGTATATTCCTACGCAAGAGAAGCTCTTGAGATGAATGCTGCTTGCTCCTACTGGATTAGTGCCCGCGAACGAATTTCTTCCCAAGTTGCCGTATGGAAGGAGGATACGAACATGGGAATATCCGCTTCTGCAACTTCTGAACGTGGTCTTGGCATGATTCTTCCGACAATTATTCCGATGGGTACAATTACTCGTCGAGCTGTGGAGAACACGTGGCTCACTGCTAGTAACGCGAAGAAGAACAGAGTGGGTTCGGAATTGAAAGCTATGATCAGAGCGCCAGACGGCTATAAGTTTGTTGGTGCTGATGTGGATTCGGAGGAGTTGTGGATTGCGAGTCTGGTTGGAGATTCGCAGTTTGGAATTCATGGAGGTACAGCAATCGGGTGGATGACGCTTGAAGGAACGAAGTCGAACGGGACAGATTTGCATTCAAAGACTGCAAATATTCTGGGAATATCGCGAAATGACGCTAAAGTCTTCAACTATGGTCGGATATACGGCGCCGGTTTGAAATTTGCAATACAACTTCTCCGGCAATTCAATCCTACCATATCCGATACTGAAGCTAACAAAGTCGCGACTAAACTTTACGAATCAACGAAGGGCGCTAAATCGAGGAGACAATCAAAGAGATTCAGGAGGGGACCATTTTGGTATGGTGGCACCGAATCATTGATGTTCAACAAATTGGAAGAGATTGCGAATCAAGATATTCCAAGGACTCCGGTATTGGGTTGTGCAATAACGGAAGCTCTTATGCGGCAGAATCTAGACCGGTCAGTATACATGACGTCGCGAATCAATTGGGCTATTCAGTCTAGCGGCGTTGATTATCTGCATCTTTTGATAATCTCCATGGAATATCTGATAGAGAAATTCAAGCTCGACGCAAGGTTGTGTATTACCGTGCATGACGAGATTCGGTATTTGGTTAAGGACAAGGATCGATACAAGGTTGCAATGGCTCTTCAGATAAGTAATCTGTGGACCAGAGCAATGTTCTGCGAACAACTTGGTATACACGACATACCGCAATCTTGTGCATTCTTCTCCGCAGTTGATGTCGATACGGTGATACGGAAAGAAGTTGACGTGAGCTGCGTTACGCCGTCGCATCCTTCTGCAATACCGCCGGGAGAGTCGCTAGACATATCCCAATTACTCGGCATGACAACCGCAAAGCTGAAGTCGAAACGAGAAATTGATCTAAGTTTGATCGATTATAAATCGCGAACACCGGTTTTTGAGCAAATGGAGCATCATCAGCAGTTGCTTGTCAAACAGCTGAAAGAAGATGCACCAGTGCCAAGTAGCGACTTAGGCTATCTAAGCGCTCAAATAAGCAGGACCGGGCTTCCGACATATCGATAACATCCGATCATTTGTCGCTTGATTTTCTCTCACAGTCTCTCATTTCAGTCACTCTTTCCAGTCCTTCATTTAGTTGATTCGTCTCAGTCATTCATTACAGTCCCCGTCGTTCCTTCAGTCACTTATTGAAATTGCATCTTCGTGATTTTGCTTATTCACTCATTCACTCGAGCAAGTCCATCACCTTCATTTTGTTTTTATAGTTGGTATCGTTCCGCGTGGTCATTTTTGTTGTATCGGTTGTGGTTTTATTATGATAGGCAGGAATTTCTCATTGGTGAGGGTTATATGATATAGTTAATGGGCTTTCCACCCGTTTATAGTTATGATTTTAGTTGTTAAGTAACTTATAACAATTAGTTATAGTTAGCTACCTTTTGTACGATGTTTCGTTATTGTTTTTATTGATTTTTTGAATTCTGAAGTGTTCCCCATACCGATGCAGTTTTCGAGTCTGCTCACGTCTCGAATATAACATTTAGTAGAATGCGCTCCATCCTAAGTGCTCGTCAGTATAGAAAGACAACATAAAACAGTTCAACCTCACTCACCACAGTAGATCACAGCTAAATTACGGGTATCCCGTGCCTCATAAATCAGCTGATTAACAACGGCATCAACGCTAAGAACACTCGATAGCTTTTGACCAACAATCAATAGTGCTCGTTCTGCCTCGGATTCATTTTCAGCTGCGTCTTTCTCAGAGCCGGTAGTGACAGTTGCGTCAGATGTATTAGGCTTGTCAGAGTGACGACTGCTTGCAGACTGTCGGGTACGGACAGCAAGAGACTCATCTCCATCTTGAAGTCGTTTCTTTCGTAGCGGGGAGATTGTCCTACGATAGATTAGTAAAACGACAGCACTAGTCCCTTGCGTTACTTACCAAGAGTACAGAGGATCGTATTTGAGAACGTCCAACACTGTCATAATATTCTCGGCTTCTTGGCGTAGTACTTCAAGCATAAAACCACAGCATCGTCTAAACACGCCTTCAGTGCCGCTGATCCCCATTCCGTCAACGATATCCCGTGTCAGTCTGAAAGGAACAGTCTCAGGTACAGTCAGCACACGACCTTGATCAAACGCGACTCCGAGATCAATGTGCACAGGTTCGCCCGACTTCGAGTCCAGCAGGATATTATTGCAGTGCCTGTCTCCAAGACCGAGAACACTGCCAACAATAGAAATCGCAGCAGTACCACGGGTGTATGCAGTCTTGCTCTGGACCCACAATCGAGGCTCTCGAAAACGTTCAATGAAAAAATATCGAAGTACGGGGCGAACATTTTTCTCAATATCTTTGTATACTGCCACTCTCTCATCTGCAGTCTTTCCTTGACAGTCTCGAATCAACGTGCGGCACTTGAGAGAACTCAAATCACTGGGATAGTAGCGCTCATGCAACGGCTGAACCACTTCAAGAAGCGGAATGGTATTTTGAACAAACTCAATAATTCCAGCTGAATGGCTCAATGGGATTACTTTGTAAGTTCGAACACGCATGTTGCGCTGCCTTGTAGATTCGTTTTTCAGTAGGAAATTGTTGACTTGCTCAAAGACCTGCTCCATGATCGCATCCTGTCGTAAATCGTCGTTTCCGCCCTTGATCTTTATGCACGTCAGTCTCCAAAAAGCATCAAATATTTCCAAATTCTACATACCAGCATCTTATATACACCACCATCATCAGTTTGAAACACGCATATCTTCGGTCGACTCACTCCCGACGCTAACCTAACGTCCCTGTTGATAGACACAATTTTATGAACATTCGAATAGTCGCGACTCGCACGAATAGGAATATGCATAGTAGGCGGCGGAATACCGATATCAGGAAGGGAATTCTGCCACCACGCTCTATCCGGAAACAGATCAGTATTAAGGACCTTCCGTCTGTCTGGAAAACTGAAATGCGCGACTTTCGTCGATTTCTCGCTAAACTGTTCGATCGGATTCAGATACTTCGCCGCAAAAACACCGTCTGCTTTCAATGTTGCCCAAAGATTTGTAGCAGCGCTTCGTCTGAGTACAGCAGCGTGATCGCTCTTCTCTCCTGCCCCAGTCTTGAGCGCGTAAATCTGATATAAACAATGATACGGGTGATCGTAACAGAGCTTCGTGATGATTTTCCACAGCACAGACTGGAAATCCGTCTTTGGTTCCTGAACGAGACGCGATGACAGCTGGTTAATCCACCCTGCAAGTTTTGCTGTCGGAATAGAATCTGACAACTCTAGCGTGGCTCGATTAGCAAGATCGTCCGCCGAATTAGCAAGCCACAGCGAGCAAAACCGAAAACTGTCCTCGTTGTACTTATCAGAAGACGCAATACTCATCAGGTAAAATGTGATGCTCTTATGCAAAAACATATCACGAGACTTTAAAAGTCGTTTGTACTCTCGATCGTCAGAACTGTACATCATCTTGACTTTACCCAAATGCGATTTGATCAGTTTTTTCTCTCCTGGAGCCGCCTTTAGCACAAGCTTCTCCAGCTGCTCAATCTCAGTAATCTTTTGAGATCGCAGTCGCTCAACTCGCTGAAATTCCTCATTATTTGAGGAACTCTTTAGTTGGCTGTCACAAAAGACGGCAAACTCGTGGTAAACATGTGACTGTAAGGGCCCGTCGTCAATTTCGCCGACCTGCGAAATAGCCGGCTCCAAATAATTCTTGTAAATGTCATCCGGCCGCTCTTGTCGCGCAGCAGATACCCAGCGAGCCTAAAATCCGGAGGTTAGCAGTTAAATAGAAATTTAGGAATCACACACTCACCAGTGTAGCTAACACCGTAGCCGACCCAACTTGCAGCCCATTGAACGATCCCTTAGCAGATGGAACTTTAAGTGCAATATCTCTCAACATCAAAATTGCCAACTCTCTATCTCTCTTATCCCACAGTACGTTCGACGTCGCTAGCGTATGTGTCCGCTGAAGAGGCTCCTTGTACTCCGATCCACTCAAACCTGCAGCCAAATTCTCAAACCTAACCGAAAGCGAAATAGCTTTCTGCAATTCTCCATGATGTAGCATCGCTTCAGTGACACTCTTCAAAGATACAGCAGCCGCCACTCGTAGTTGCTCTCGGAGAGGCGTGAATCGTTCAAGCTCGACCTTCGAAAGTCCGTCGAACATCACATGTCTCGCTAGCAGCAGGTCCTCAGAGAACTCCACTCTGGACAATAGTTAGTACGAATAATCTGTAAACGAGCAGTGACAACAAACCTAGTTTCTTCTGCCCACTTGGAACGACTGTTATGTATCGGTAACAGACTAAGAACCGTCTCTGAACCATCCACAGTCCAAATCTCATACGCTTCGGCCAAAACCGCAAGTGTTAATAAAGCCTCACGCACGCTTGTAGCTGTATTGACATTGACATTGTCGTTGCTCGTCAGGCTCTTCAATATCCCGAGACTTGGCTTGCGAACCACACTATCAATTGAAAAAGACGACAACAACGAAGATTGAGGCGGATTATGAATATTTTGCAAAAATTCATAGACCACGGCATTCTTGGAAATCGGCTCGGTTGCCGTGACTGGAATATCCCATTGTCCAAGTTTCCAAGCAGCCTCGTAAACTCGATCAGGAGCCGTAAATTCGGCAGACATACTACTGCTCGATAAGCCCATACTAAGCCCATTCAGACCCAGATTTGAAAACGAGTCAAAAATCCCAGCAACATCTTGCTGCCTTCGAGTGCGCGATATATCATGCACACTGTTATCCAGCATTGCTCCACGATACGACAACGCTTTCCACCCGTCCCGCTCAAATTCGGCAAACTCGACAGCAGATTGCAACGTGGGAGCCATGCGGACTCCATAAAGCGCATCAAGATCGTTCATGCCTTTGTAGATTTTGGTGAGACTCTGCGAGAGATTATCTGCCCTGGATTCAGAACTCCAGATCAACTCGCTAATCAATGATGCTGAGCTGTACATACGACACACGAGTGCTGCTTGTAACATCGCATGAAGATCGAGTCCATGAATACACGTCATGCGTTTTCGAAGATCCGTTTCTCCTGGCATCGGCATGTTCTGCAAAAACACGAAAGTCTGGATCAAGAGAGACGCATGGGAAATCGAGTCTTCAGAAATCGATCGGAACGTATCGTTAAACACCGAAGTGATCTCCTCAGACCTCAGCCCAGCATTGACAAAAGCATGCATCAAATGTCGAAATACTTTGGCCGCAAATCCATCCGCATTCTTCACCACGTTCGCAACAATAGCGTAAAGCGATCGATGCTTCCGTTGTAGCGCTGTACAGACTATGCCAGCAACCCTGCGCGACCATGGTGCAAATGCAGTATCGGTGGGGAGGTCGGTTGACAACAGCGCCTTAGACTCCCATGTTACATCAACTTGGGTAAAATTGATTCCTTCTCTGGCGTACGGCTTCAACACAGCCGATCCTGTAATTTTCACTCGGCCGAGATGGTAAAGAATACGACGAAGAGAAGACTCGGCTAATCGCACTATTTCTTGGTCTTCTGAATCCATGAGCTCCACAATAATACTGAAGACTGAATAACTCGGGATTGGCACACCGCTATTGCCAGCAACTTCTTCATCATCTTGTAAGAATTTCGGTAAGTGCACGTCAATTTGATCATAACAGTCCACCGGTACCTCTCCACTACACGCATAAGCGCGACCGCAAACACGAGAGACCCAGAGATTGAATTCATCAGACATCTCGTGCTCTTCGCATATCTTTAGCAATGCACCGGAAATATCAAGATACTCTTCCTCAGCCACAGACAGTAAACTCTTTCGGACCGTAGGCACATGCTCAAGTTCCAGCGCAAGAATCTGTAACGCAAACATACGTCCATTCGTATCGAAATATCCATTGTTGTTGATTACCACCATTTTGACATGACCAGCAGACCAACCCGGAAGACCCTTCGGCGCACGAGAATTGTAGTAAATAACTGAACGCAGAAGCCTCTCCGTAGAACGTACGGCTCTGATATCTCTCGAATACTCAGTAACCATTGAGTTCAAAAACTCCTTAAACCGTTCGAGTGATCTCACAAAAACAGCATCTTCCAGCTTCTCCGGCTTGCGACGCTCAATCTGTTGAATGTACAGCATAATCTGCATCACAAAACGGATAAAAAGAACTGGTTCTGTAGCCAACGCTCCTCCTTCCAGCATATAGTTCACAATATCAAACACATCCAAAGGACAATCTTCCATGTATGGCAGTACAGCTTGCAAACACATTTTCGCCATGTACGGCTTTGTAGACTCCTTCTCCATAGCAATATGCATTTTCAGCGTCCGTAAAAGTTTGCATCGCTGTCTCTCGTTCGCACAAGCACTAAAGCCATCCAAAATTATTCGAGCGATATAAACGACAGAGCTAGGCGACTGAGATCTCACGGACACTGGCGCACCAAATATTGGCTCAAGCTCGTTGATGGCACGCAAAACAGTATTCGGAGTGTGGTACGGCTGATTCGGTTGCGGCAATAACAGCGTAGACCGCGGCGCATATTTATGGATTGATCTCCATTTTGTTGCAGCTTCTGGAAGACCCGCGCCAGTAATCTCAGCCTCCGTAATATAGCGAACGTCCATGATACTGTACAAGACTGCAATTGTCGATGGAATGCGCTCAATGGCATACTCCTGGAACTTCTCTCGTCCGTCCAACTCATGGATTAACACCTCCGAGACCTTGGCTATGATTCCTCCTTTCACGTTGATTTCCTCGCCCTGCTGATCCAAAATCTGAGTAGCCACCATATACGCCATAATTCTCGACAAACATTTCAACAATAAATCTTTAACTGAAATGCCCAGCTCTTGGGCTACCTGGCCTATATCCGACATGGCATCATCCGAGTATCCAACAAGCATCTGACTCGTGTACTCCTCAAAATTATCGCAAAGAAAGTCGTATTGCGACGAATATCCAAAGATCTCGTAGTTCAACTCTTGAAATCCGTGCTCGTCCATCCAACAGCGTATGATCTGTGAGGAATACATTTTGAATAATTTTCCCGGGCTCGACAAGCCCAAATCATGAGCAGCCATACGGAAACAATACGCCGCATGCTTTTGAAGCCTCTCCAACACAATCAACTCAACTAAATGATACACAGTCTCTCGTATAACCAAAGGAGATGAGCCCATTAGCTTTGCAATTGTAAATACCAAAACAATACTCGCTTCGTGGTCATTTCTCAGGTCAACGCAGTTAAATGACTCGCGAATCTGATCGTAGAGCTCAATATGCCGGTCAAACGGATAGCTTTTCAACAGAACAGGCAGTAACGTCGCCGTGTGATACTGCACTCTCATATCAACATCCGTTGGATTTTGAAGCAAGTACGGCAGCGCATTGGACAAGTCCATATCGACTTGATCGTCTCCGACCTCAACCATGAAACTAAGCAGCAGATCGGCAAGATAGTACCGGCACAGATAAGATCCCAGCTTATTATCCAAAACAATCATCGTGAGCCATTTGACCAACTGGGCAGAAAATGCGTGTATATCTTCCGTCGCGGAACTTCGGGCCCACGATTTAACAGTTGCAGTCAACACTTTTTCGTAAAAGACAATCGACAGCTCCGATCGCTCGTACTCCTGCTTTCCGAGATTCCTCTTACTAGCAATTCGCAAAGCCTGATTAAGTAGCGCCCCGAGTTCACGTCGCGCAAATTTTCGTTCAATAAAGCTCAGGCATACCGGTAAGTTTACGTTCAGTACAGGCGCAGACAATCCCTCAAAATATCTCAAAATCCCCGCAAGTTCAGCATCTTCCGAACCGTTCGAAGTCGCACTGACAATTGCACAGCGTATATATGTGACCGCTTGATACTTCTGAGCGACGCTGCTGATGAGAGCTGAATGCCACGATCGCGGAACTTGGTCAAATTCAAGCATTTTGTGTTGACTTTTCCCAGCGCCTGAAACTTGTGCAAAATCTTGATCGCCATCTATGTCTGTAGAAACGGAGCGCGCAGACCGCGTCAAAAACAACGCTGCTTCCAGATCCGAACACAGGCCATCTATCGCTCTCAACGTTTTCCGCTCGCTTTGTCCCAAATCAAGATAAGTCACCAAATGCGAGAGTTGCAGTATAACGTTCTCCAAAAACTCTGTAGTCTGTGTGCCAGCTTCAAACTTCAAGCGGACCTCCTTTATAATACACAAAAGCGGCGAGCTCTCTGAAGAAAGGATACGTCTGACTTTTAGCGGCATCTCGATACTAATAGCTGAGAGCCACATGGTAGCCAGCATTGCGATGTCGAACGTGTTCATATCGATATCGTCTGTCGATCCAGACAGCTGGCTCAAATTACCCATCAAATCGTCAAGCAAAGCATTGAACTGATCAACAACCGAATCTTCTATTCCAGAAGAGTATGGTAAACGAGAGACTGCAGGCATCGATGACTCAGGCGTCAGCTTATCACTGTTTCCGGGCCGAATAAACAAATCAACAGCATTGTCGTCTACATGAAGCTGGTACAAAAACTGCACAACGCTCAGAGACTCGAATTTGCAAGGCAGTTGTCCCGGAGGCAGGTCGCGCTCGATAATATCGTAGCCAGTTAAAATATCTCGTCCACAACATCGCAGCAAAATATTTGAGATGGACTTTAATTCCACGCCTCGTAACCACCGTTCGTGCTTGCCTCGCGGTCGGGAGCCCGATCCTGAAGCAAATAATCTTGAGAAGACCCATTTGACTACACGATCTGGAATATTCACAACTTTTTGAATTGATGCATGGCGATCTTGCAGCGTCAAAATCGTATCCCATAGACGAAGAGATGACTCGGATATCTCTGACGGTCCAATAGTCTCCACAGATGCAGCCATGGAGTCGACAATTCCAGAAACTTTGGTGTATGGAACCAATTGAAGACGCATGAGGCGCTCAAGAAGGTGACAACTCGCAGCACACGTTCCATGGGATGCCATACGACGATGGCAAATCTCCCATATATCGTACCATTCAGAAGAATACTCCAATGACCGCAACTTCTCTTGTCTTGTAAGCGAGGTTAACGCAATCATGGCCCAAGATGCAATAGCTGTATTTTCCGATGTCAAAGAGGCGCGCAACCTAGCCAAACACGTCGCAGATGAACACACAATGGAGTCATGCAGCGCAAAAATAAATGAAAGCAGTTGCAGCAGTGCTATCTGGTGAGACTCGCTAGACTCCTCGATTTGTGAAATTATCTGGTCAACGCACGAAGTAGTACTTGGAGTGTCGACTACTGTCGCAGAGCCATCGGCATCGATAAGACGTCGTCGCTTCGCAGGCGGGGGAGCTGTGTGTACTAAAAGCATGTTAGTATTTACTCAACCTAAAGTGACGGAGACGTACTATTACTTGGCGTTTCAAAAAGTGTGTCGTTCAGAAACGGGTAAGACTTTGCAAGGATCATAAGAATCATCCACGGTACGACACTCCTCTCATTGGCAATTCGATAATCGGGAGTATGCAGCCACGATATAGTTCCAGTCCTGCTAGGTCCAAGAACAATATCATCCAAAGATAGAAAATCCCGCGTGATTCTGCTCGAGTACTCCTCAAATATAGCATGCATCAGGTTCCGCAGAGGCTCGTCGTCACTCATTGGAAAATTCATGAAACCGGGGTAAAAACAAGTCACGGTGACAACCAACTGCTCTTTCAAGGCTAGAGTCTTAGCATTCCACAACTGAGCAACAATAGGACACAGATCAGAAATCATTTGCCCGTAAGTATCCAAGGAGTTTGTCATGACGACGGTCAGGATCTTGTTCAAACAGTAGAACACACCCCGATGAGCGCCAGTCTCGACAGTGTGGCATTGTAAAACGCCTAGCAATGACGAATACAGATACATTTTGAAAGATCGCCGAACTAGAGGAGCAGCATCATTGCGATTGTTGATGTGCGTCGAATCAAGCTGCATACAATTCTGTCTCGACGAATCAAGTAGGCGTTCAAGGCATGCCACTAATTCCAGCGTTTCTGCACTTATTCGCCGACTTGTCTCTGCCTCCGCAAGCTGGGTGTTGGCATCCAATGCAGTCGCGCAGAACTCGGCAATCTTATCCCAGTCCTCGTCCGGCATGTGCTCCAAGTGCGGCGCATGTCCACATATAACACGCAGAGCGCGAATATAGTCAAGCGGGACCGGGCCTAGCATAGTTCCATCTGGATATACCGTCTGCACGATATGCTTCGTTAGCGCGCTGATTGTCTTTGTGCGGAAGACTGCGATTCCCTTCTCGACCGTGGCGCGAAGCACACTTGCCGCCAACGAAAGCCTCTCAACAATCGGGGCGGTCTTGATCCCTTTAGCGCGCACATAGTGCTTGAGCTCTTTGATGACGTATTGGAAAATGCCTTCAAAGAGTTTGTGGTACGCCTTGTCGTCGATCTTGGATATTCGCGAGCTCGTGATGGTGCGATACAGCGCTTGCATGCCATCTGCGCTTTCTTTGACCTTGTCCGACACTATCTTAGCTATGAAAAAAGTCAGTAACCATCACTATTATCATCTCAGATCAGTGAAACGTACTATACAGCACAAAGAGCTTGTCATCCTCCATTGCGAGCTGCGTGTAAGGGCTTGATGTTGTGCAGTTGTAGGACCATGAGCACAGCTAGATCTGGTCGGCGGCAGACTTGAAGCCGAGCCAATATCGTCGTACGCTCGTACTAGTTCGCACAGCTCATTCAACACGGATCAATGCAAAGGGCAGAAGGACGGCGTAATTGTTGTTTTCCGCCCGGGATAGGAAAGGCGCGACAATTATTGCGACAATTATTTGACGCGCTCGACGCGTGCTACTTTCAAGCCCGCGGCCAATGAGAGCAGCGGTACGAAAGCCTCGTGTAAACATTTTAAACTGGAGCATAAAGCACGGCCCCTGAAAATGCACCCAAATAGAGTTTAAACATCGTCTGGTCTCGCTCGATCACCATACATCGCGAAAGAAACTGCTTCTTGATGGAAGTTTCTCTGGACTCTGACTTGAAAAACCTGCTTGAATACATTCGGTTTTACGATAGATACCGCTTCTGTCACAAGCATGACATTATTGACAGGTGACGTCTGACGAGACACCGCTTTCGAGCCACGGTCGAGGGCTAGACCGCGGTGTGGGACGCGACACGACGGCAAGCACCCAAGGCTGTCCAGTCAGTGCCATATGACCAACTAATTGGCTGCTATCTTCCATTTCCGTCGCAGCCTCAAGTGGATTCTCGGCAGTTTCCGCGCCCGAACTCTTCAAGCGGGGCATTCTTGCACTTTGGGGACGACTCAAGCCAATCAAGCCCTTGCGGCAGCCCATAGATGGCTGTAAACGGCAATAGGTGCGGCCAATGGGCTTCGGCGTCTTTCACGCTTCTACGCAGAAGTCGACGCATAGAGTGCAGATGTCAGTGGCGGACACGTGCTTTGGCGGGCTTGGAAGGGGTGTTTGAGGTTTGTTTGGCGGGATGGAGGAGCCTGGGACGACGATGGTGGGACGAGTTTGGAGAACGAGGAGGCGAACAGAGACGAGGAAGCGGGATCCATTCTCCACGAACAGCGCCAGGAATGGAGTGCAACGTAAGGAACCAGAGTATAAAATACCCGTGGATGGACAGCTATTAATTTTGATATTTATATACGAGTTTTACGAATTCCTGCCGAGTCGTTCATGCGGTGGCGGCGCTGCTCGTTCTCGACTGACGCTCGTCCTCGGAGCCGCTGCCGCACCACGAGTCTAGTTTAAGACCGGCCAGTCTCGCTGTTTCTTTCTTTTCTCCTCTTTGTCTTTGTTCTGCTCGCTGTTCCGTCTCTCGTTCCGTCCACTACAATGCCGTCTCTATCTCAGCTAGCCCTCTTAACCCTGTTAGGCCTGGAAGCGCTCGCGGCAGCCGAAACCGGAACCTGTCCGCTTGGTACTGTCCAGTCCACGTTCATGACCGATCTGCCGCTCTACTCCACGCCGCACTACACGCCCGATCCTAGCTACTCCCAGGCGCCTATCCGTACCGACTTCTCCGTCGCGTCCTTCGCAAAATGGGGGACCGTGACCGACTGGCGAAACGCAGGCACTTCGGCTCACGTGACGTCGCGTCGCGGCCCGCTCACCTTCTGCGCTATCGGCGACAACTCGTTCTGGTTCCTGGGTGCGGCAAAGTCTTCTGCGGCTTCTTATCTCACGTCGCTCGCAATTGCTGAATCTCCCCTTCATCTGACCTATGCGGACGACTACGCGAATCCGGCCGGCTCTGACGGCTCCTACGACTTCATCCCGATTTCCGACGAAGAGACCTCCGAGATCCCTGTCGTGCGAACCAACTGTGCCCTCATGGCATCCACGACTGCAATCCAGTTCTGGGAATCTTACGTCGACTCGGTCTCGCGCGGCTCGTTCATGGTCGTCTACAACCTCGACGCGTCCACCAGCACCCTGACTGTTACGCGGCCCCAGGACCTCTACTCCGCAGTCGCCAGCTCGCAATACGCCTGGGGCGTTTTTGCGACAATGACCGTCAACCACGTGGTCTACATGTATGCGCTCGATAACACTTACGGAGCATCACAGGACGTGCATCTCGCCTCGGCACCAGCTTACACGGTCGCCGACAAGACCACCTGGCGATACTACTCCGCCTCCACCAAGACCTGGTCCACCACTGAGCCGCTGGCCACCGTCCGCCGTCAATCGGACGCTGTCTACTCGCTTTCCGGATCGAACAAGTTTGCTATGTCAGCCTCGGCGTTCAATGCCGGTGGCTCCATCTTCTTCTCCGAGTACCACAAAGCCTACCTCTTCATCTACGTCTCCACCGCAAGCCCGACCTCCTACATCATCGAGTACGCATCCACTCCCGCCGGCCCATTTACCACGGCAAAGAAGGTCTTGCGTACCGACTCCGTCAACAACATCAAGACCGCGCTTGCCACGCCGGCCATGTTCAGCACTGACGACTCAGCCGGAAGCGTAGGCAAGAGTCTCTTGATCACGCCTGACGCCGCAGGCACGCAGTACAACGGCATTGCTTATAAGCTCAATTTTGCTTGATTTGCTTTTTGCTCTTCGCTGTGTAATGTGTTAGGTGTAAGATGGGGCTTGTGGCTTTGGTTGTGCATTAGATATTTGTATTAGTAAAGTAATCCAAAATTATGTAACACGCGAGACACGCGCGTAATCACGTGACTGTCACATGACCCAAATACGTGACGAAAATATCGATCGACGTACAAATCACGTCCCGTAAATGACTACTAAAAGTGCTTCAACCTCTGCCAATCTGTCATTTCTCATATGAAAGTTTCCTGTAGTGTTTATTCTCGTTTTTCTTCTTCTGCTTTGCGCACAATGAGCACGGTCTCAGGATTCTCGAAGCTGTCTGTGAAAGACCAAGATGAATATATCAGGAAACAAACTGCTTCTATTGAAAAATGGTGGGCTTCACCGAGATTTGCGGGTATTCGGCGACCTTACACTGCCGAAGAAGTAGCTCGTAAGCGCGCTACTTTAGACCTTCCGTCATATCCGAGTTCAGCTCAAGCCGATCGCTTGTTTGCGCTCTTTACTGAGCGCGCCGAGCAGGGCCTTCCAGTGCACGCGTTAGGTGGGATTGATCTGGAAAAGACAATGAAGATAGCAGAAAATCAGGATGTTGTGTATCTCTCCGGAACAGATTTATTAAACAAGGACACGCCTAATCTCAGTGACTATCCGTACGACACAATTCCAAACCAGGTCGGCCAGCTCTTTCACATGCAGCAGGATCAGGATAGTCAAACTGATGATCTCAAGCCAATCATTGCAAATGCAGATGCTGGTTACGGCGATATCCCACGTGTCATGGAACTCGCGAAGCTGTTTGCCGAGCGCGGGGCTGCCGCGATCTACATCGAAGACAAATTACACGGCGGGACTACAAGCGGACACATGAACGGGAAAGTTATTGTACCCGCGTCGACGCATGTTGCTCGCTTGAATGCCGCACGCATGCAGTGGGATATCATGGGCTGTAATAATCTCCTCATTGCACGTATTGACGCCGTGACACCAGCTTCAATTTCCTCGGATATTGACCCTTCCGACCACCAGTTCTTCTTTGGTGCAGTATTCCCAATAGAACCGCTCGCGTCAAAACTTGCTGCAGCTGAGAAGAGCGGAGCGACTTCCGATGAGCTCAGCAAAATTGAGGACGATTGGTTTTCCGAGGCAGAGCTCCTCGATTATGAGGAACTCATGCGACAGGCACTCGAGGGGGAGGGCCAGGAAGAGTTTGTCGACCAGTGTCTGGCCGAGATCAAAGGACGTACCATTAGCGATGCGCGCAAGATTGTCAAGGGCTACTTACCAAATCCAGACGCCAGGCATTTTGGAGATAACACCCAGCCTGAACTAGTGGATCTTGACGTTGAAGCGCCCCGTTCGCGCGAAGGATACTATCTCTACCGCAGTGGACTGAAGCCCGCTGTCAATCGTGCTCGGGAGTATGCACCGTATGCTGACATGATTTGGATTGATACCAAGCGACCGAGCCTTGAGCAAGCGCGCGCCATCGCAGCCGCTGTGCATGCAAAATTCCCAGGAAAGTGGCTCGTGTACAATATTGCGCCGTCGTTCAACTGGAAATCACATGGGTACACTGACCAGAAAATCAAGGACTTGGTCTGGGAACTGGCTAAAACCGGGTTTGTGCTGCAACTGGTCTCGCTCGCTGGAATTGACCTGGCCGCAACCAACATGGACGAGCTATCAAAACAGTTCAAAACAGATGGAATAAAAGCAGTCACTGACCTAATCCGTATCCAGGGGTTGAAAGTTGCCCGAACTAAGTATGACGGAAATGCGTCCTGCGCGCAATATCTCGATAGTATGCTGAGGCAAGTAAAGGGTCATAACGATCCGACCGAAGATGACATTTGATTTGTAGCGTTGCTATCGGCACATGTACTGTGCTCAAAATGAAATAAATGTGAACTTTTCAAGAACAAATGAGAAAGATGTGAAGTGTCAAGTGTGAACTGTGAGATGTGTGGGACTTCATCTATTAGGAAGTCATGTTTCAAGTAGAAGATCCCTTGCAGACCCTTGGCATCGCATTGCTGTAGTCTGTACTCCGTAATCTGTTATTATCTGTAGGAATCTGTTAATTGTTATCTCAGTAATTCACTATATATATTAGGAAACTAGAAATTGGACCAGAAGTCTTGATTGAATTAGGTAAATTCGACAGCGTGCGTTAGCAACGTGACGTTTTAGAGTTTTTGAGCCGCTCGACGCGTCGCGCCAAGTTCTTGTTATCCCCAAACCACCACTACCGTGCCATCATATTCACCATCCCCCCTTCTCGCCATCCGCTCCGGAGAGTAGAACAAGGAGTCAAGGACCACGCGAGAACAAAAAAGTGATAAAATCTTTTTTTGCAATACTTCTGCGAATCTTGACTTGTACGCAAACAAGATCGCTCCAACACAACACAAGTCGACGCGTCATGGCACCTATTCTCCCCACCGCAGGCTGCGTGCCTGAGATTCCTTCGGTCGCCACAATTTTAGAAGAACACGGAATTAATGGACTTGATGAAACGATTGCCTACGATCCGCGAAAGTTCCGAAGCTTGCAAGAGAAGATGGAGAGAGCATTACGCAAACTGGACTTGTATTATCCTCCGGCCAAGTCAAGGACGCGTGCATCGCTTTCGCCTCTTCCGACACAATGCGTCGCAGTCACGAATTTCACGCTTGATGATTTGAAGAAGTTGGAAAAAACGGGATTACGAAAGAGATTACCGAGCTTCAAAGCGACGATTTACGAGGATCACAATCTGTTGATTGCGCGAATGACAGGCGGACATAACGAGGGAATTTTCTATACGTATTACCGGAAGATGCTTTCTGACACCTTTCACGCGTCTGGTTTGTACAACAGAATCGCGACCGAGGACCTCGCGGGATACAATTTGCAAGGCGGGATATACCGGGAGATTGACGCGTGCCTTGTGACTCCAGATATTAAGTATCCGCGCTTAGTTCTAATGCTTGGAGCGGACAAAGATATGCGCACGCTTCATCGAGCGGCAAGAGAATGGATTGAAGGCTCGAACGGATTGACGACGATTGTACTTGTGGCTACGGTCAATGCCCAGAAGGCGTACGTGACGCTGGAGAAATGGCAGCAGAGTTTTGATATGATTCGCTATTCCAAGGGCCTTGGAAATTATTTCCATGCGTTTCGCGACCAAGGAGTTAAATCTTTCATGAACAGGCCTGATGGACAGGACATCAAATATGCGAAGCCTGTGGTGGGAGAATATCATCTCAGCTTGCCGCTTTGTTTGATTGAGAATGAGCCGATCGAGGGGGAAATTGTCTTGTATGAGTGATGTTTATTTCTTGCGAGGCCCTATTGCGAATGTCCTCTTTTTTTGTTGTTATTTGGAGTATAGTCTATGGGGTTTGCGATTTAATTTCAGTTGGTATAACTTATCGGTGAATGCTCTACAGGCTGTAAAGGTTGGGCTGCGGAAGTGGCCGTCCGGATCAACCAACCCCTGAGTCGATCGAGATCCAGGCACTGCTCGCTCGATTAATAGCTACGCCGAGCTACGCGGTCATCAAGACAGATAAATGTATGATAAATCGCAAAAGAGATACGAGTTAGTCGAATTCGGAGCAAAGGCCCGGGTTGAGTCATTGTCAATCTATAATCGACAATCGTAAGGCTTCCGCGGGGCTTTAGGCCGCTTTACAGTAAATATAACTTATTGTCTAGACCTCAAAATTGCGCGTTTGGGAGCGGGCAGGACGCGTCGCCGATCGACGGTATAAAAGTCCTCACTCCTCCCGGTCGTCCGCTCTCTCTTGTTTTCTCTCGATAACTCGATTCAATGGGAATTGTGGGATTGCCTATTGTGATCGATTATCAAACCGGAATGCGGTTGTATTTGATGGCTCGATTAATGATCTGTACGCAATGGATCTGAAGCGGCTACTGTCATAGTGCCATTAAGCCGCGCTCAACTGAGGCACCGCCGGCGCGTACGACTATATAACTCGATACCAAACTGAACACAGTACTGCAATCCGCAAACAGTTACAGAATGCTGAGTGCTGACACTGTTTGAGCTTTAAATCGCTCTGTTGATCTGTTCCAAAAGGTACGAGAGAAAACAAGTCCGCGACTCCTCGAGATCATTGATAAGATCCGGCGTGTCACGCACGAAGACCGGCAGCCATGCTCAGATTCACCAATTCCATTCATCAGATCACTTTACTAGCCTCCAGCCATGCAGTGCTCTGTCAGCCAGCTCAGTGGCAGGGTCTGCGGTATTTTTTGTTGTCGTTCCCGGACTAAGAGGAAGCGGCATATCTTGTCTCTTCTAGCTCGGCCTAGGTCCGCTCGATTTCCAGTCAACAAATTGCGGATTAGCGATTGGATTTCCAACACTTGAGTGACTTGACAGTTGATGCTTGTCAGACAAAGACTCGTCCACCAATCCATACCACTTGTGCTGAGTTGCCGTTGAAACTTGGAACTGGAAACGACGGAACCGCCGAGCCAAGCCAATTGACTCTTAAGCCAGACAAGCTCTGCCCAGCGCGATATTCCTAGCACTCAGCAGTCTGCAGTCAGCTTGACATCGCGTGCTTGGCTCGGTCTAGGCCTCTTATATATCGCTGCTCCGGAATTCCGGCTGATGAGCTTACTGTGAGTTGAGCTGGGAACCGGGCGCCGCACGCCGCACGGGCCGCGGAATTCAGGGGCAACTCCAGCACGTGGGGCCTTCCTTTCGCTGGCGGCCACTCGAGCGGCCAATTGCGCCGGCGCAATTACGGAGAGCTGATTGAAGTATGGCGGCAGACGGCAAGGATCCGAGGGAGGAGGGTTTGCAGTTTTCAGGTTACGGCCATGGACCATGGCAAGAGGAAATGAGGCCGTGAAATGAGACCGGAGACGGGACAGAGTAGGACTGAGAACAGAGAGCAGAGAACGGAGAACAAGAAGAAGCAGAGCAGTGTTGGCTGCCTCGAAAACACAACCACCAGAAGTCAGTCGTCCACTGTTCACTCTCGTATCATCCGCCCGTGCGCTGCAATCAAGCATCAGATCCGAGAAAACGAGAAAAAATAAGCACCGTCGGTGGTCTCGACGCGGTCTCGACTTTCGACGCCCTCCCCGGCCCGCTCTATAATTGCCTGCTGCCCCCGGCCGACTACATGCCCTCTTATTCTTCCGCCGCTGCCTCAGTCTCTGCCGCTGCCTCTCATTGCTATCTCTAGCCTCTCCCACACCTCGTCTCAAAATGAAGTCCGCCGTGAACTCCGCCGTCCTGCTCCTCGCAGCCGCCTCCGCCGCCTCCGCCTCGGTCTACAACGTCACCGTCGGCGCGACCGGCTACAGCTTCGAACCCAACTCCGTCACGGCTGCCGTCGGCGACTACGTCCGCTTCGTCTTTGTCGAGGAGACCCACTCCGTTGCCCAGTCCACCTTCGACTCGCCCTGCGTGCCCCCCACCGACTCCACCGGCATCTACTCCGGCCTCGTCACCGTCACCGCCGGTGCCGTGAGTGCCTTCCTCTGCAATTCTCTGCCAATATTAGTGCCATTTCTGACTTCTTAAAGTACCCCGAGTTCATCATCCAGATTAACAACACCGACCCGATCTGGTACTACTGCACCGAGTCCGAGTAAGTACTCCATATACTACCTACCGTATTCGGCCAGCCCAAACTAACAGCCCAGCCATTGCCAGGAAGGTATGGTCGGAGTCATCAACCCGCCCAAGAACCAGACTCTGTCGACCTACACGACCGTCGCCGCCAACGTGGGCACCTCCGAGACTCCCGCCGAAGTCTTCGGCAACACCACCATCTCCAACGACTCCAGCGACTCCTCGTCCTCGTCCTCGTCCTCGGTCGCTGCCTCCTCCTCAGCCGCCACCTCAATGGCCACAAGCGTCACGACCACCGTCGCGTCCTCGTCTGCCGCCGCTTCCTCGACCGCTGCTTCTTCCTCCTCGACCGCTGGCGCTGCGTCGGCCTCCAACGTTGCCGGCGGTGCCGTTCTGGCTGCTATCGTCGGTGCCGGTCTGCGTATGATCACGTAGGCTGCATCCAATTAGATCTTTATAGACGTTTGTGCTCGTTTTCTTTTAAAAGTATCTAAAAATCCCATTCAAGATTCTCCACGTCTTCACGTGACATCTAAAATGGAAACTCTAAATCTGCACGTCGGACGTTAAAGCACGAGACGCGCTGTAGCACAGTCAGGAGACCAGCAAGTCGTGCGAGCCCGTATAATAAAACAGTCTCCTGCAAAACCGGAAACCTGAATTGTTATTTACTCTTGCAATTGGTCCATACACGCCATACCAAATGGAGTACCAAATAGCGGATCTGCTCAGCAAAACGCAGTCGCCGGACCAGGACGCGCGCATCTTGGCGGAGAACCAAATCAACTATCTCCAGGAATCCGACGGCGACAATCTCACTACCTCTCTGATCCGTGTCTCCGGATCCGATGAATTTCAGCTCCCTCTTCGTCAGTCTGCGCTGTTGGTGTTGAAACTCACAATCTCAAAGAAATGGTCGCTGCAGTTTGAACAGTTTGTCGCGCCGCCGCTGTCCGAGAACATCAAAGCCGGCGTTCGCAGAGAGCTCTTTACCATCTTGCAGTCGCCTGAGCGGAAACTGAGGGCCTTGGCTGCTAACTTGGTCTCTAAGATCTCTAGCTCGGATTTCCCAGACGACTGGCCAGAATTGTTTGCCGATCTTATGCTTCTGCTGAAGAGTGACAAAACGGAAGCCATTGAGGGTGCATTGCTGATTCTGAAAGGTATTGTGCAAAACTAATTATTTCTGTTTGCTTTTCATTTTTTACTTACAAATCAATAGAACTTCTCGACGATGGATTTACTTTCGACCAATTTGCGTCTATTGCAGGACCGGTCCTCTCAGCCTTACTTGCATTAGCAAAGTCAGATTCAGTACGTATCTGTTACCATTTCTGCATAAAATCCTACTTACCAACGCGTACCAGATATCACTGTCCATAAAAGCAACAGTCATTGACGCCGTCAGAGCCTCGCTAGCGTTTTTCAACCAAGTCAAGACCGAAGGCAAGGACATGGCCGATTTTGTGCTCAATGCAGTCGAAACCTGGTCTGCAGTGTTTGCCGGCATGCTAACAATTCCGTACTCGGACGAGTCTCGAGAAAATGGGCTGTTGGCGTTAAAGTACAACACGGTCAAGGCGATTGCACAGATGCAAGCTACGTTTCCGACAGAGACACAGCAATACTTGGTCGACCGTCTTTATCCCGCCGTATGGTCAGATTTCGCTTCGGCTACAGCTCTGTACACGGCCCTCTATACCGATCCGGAGGTTGACGAGGATTTATCTGACCCCGAAGGTGCAGCGCGATATGTCAGGCTTTTACCGCTGGAGGAGATGGAATTTATTCGTACTTGTGTGCCGAAAAACGGAATCAAAACGTTCTTCAATAATCCAGAGAATATGCAAGTGCTCGTACAGCTTACTGTGCTTATGGGACAAATTTCGACCGAAGACGTTCGTCCTTCTGTGAATCTCACATATAATTTACTTGACTGCTAATCATAATCAACAGGAGGAAGACTATAAGGAAGATCCGAACATTTTTGTGATGGAAGAGCTTTCATTATCGCCAAAATACACTTGCCGGACAGCAGCCTCGGATATGCTACTGGTGAGAAAGATTCGTTGCTTGATACGAGGATCTTCAGATATTAACAACTGTCTAGGAAGTCAGTGATCACTCGATCGACCTGCTAACAAGAGCTCTCACCACACAAACAATAATGTTAGCTGGAAACAGCGCTCCGGAATCGTGAGAAATCCAATTAACACAATTATGTGTTGTTTATTTCTAACAGCTTGACAGCTATCGCGCTCTTGAGTCTTCTCTGTTCTTACTCGAAACCGTGCTGGTTCAAGATAGTCAATTCGGGCAGCAGCTGGCACCTATAGTTGATCAGCTTACTCAAATCATATATAGCGGGATATCAAGCGGTGAGTAAAATTTCCTTGTTCATCTTGATAAGAACATTTGCTAACAACTCAGAAAATGTCTATCTCCGTGCTCGTTCATTTATCTTCAGTGGAACTTTCTCTCGGAATCTGAAGGACTCAATATCACAGAGCGGTCTAGGAGACGAACTCTTTGATTCAGCTCTTGCAAGTGCCTCATCCGACCCCAGTTTTATCGTCCGTGCATGCTGTTTAGTCGCCGTCCAACGCTTCGTAACAGCTTATCCACGGAGTCACAACATCGCAACCCAGAACGCGATCGTAAGCGGAGTCAATTTACTCGTTCCTGAATCCGCGGACGAGACTCCATCGCTTCTAGTCGATTCACTCGAAGCTGCGATTAAAATCGCACCAGATCTCGCAATTTCATCCGACTCTCAAATCATCTCGTTACTATTTTTGTGCGCTGCCAAGGACCCGTCGAATATTCAACTCACTTGTGATACTTTTGAAGCATTTGAGTATTTGGCGGAAAATACGTCAAATGCGCATTACCAAATGTTGTGTCAAACGGCAATGCCGCCGCTTATACAGGGACTTAATCCTGAACCTACAGATGACGAAACTCCCAATGCTACGGTTTGTTACCTGATCCCAACTCTAGTTGTATGAATATATGAGGCTAACGCATGATGACAGCTTATTGTCAATCTTTTGGCTATTCTCGTGGATCATGCTCCGTCGCCATTGCCTGCTGGATTGGTTGAATTTGTGTTCCCCAAGGTAGCCAGCATTCTTCTTACTTCAGACGACAACCAGCTTCTCCAGGTATGTCTCTTTTGCTCCATATTTGACCTTATAACGGCGTTTAACAAAAACTAGTACGGTACTGAATTGGTGGCTCATATCATCAAGCACGATCCAGAACAATTACGGAACTGGAATGATATCCAGGGAAAATCTGGAGTGGAAGTTGTATTAAACATCGTGGCGCGCTTGCTGAACCCTGCAATCAGTGAATCTTGTGCAATGTGTGTCGGTGAAGTCGTCAGTGAAGTCGTTGACAAGGTAATCATTCTCTTTTTTTTTTTGCGATACTGCTCTGCGAATCATCATGCTGACAAAACTAGTATGGCCGTGATCTAGGAGATTTGCTAGGTCAACTTCTATCCGCCACAGCTCAACGTCTTGATACAGCCAGCAATCCCATGTTTATCCAGAACTTGGTCCTCGTATTTGCACACATGGTCACAATCGATGCATCCGGCGTGATCAATTTCCTTGCTGAGGTCGAGCTTGAATCCAATTCCGGGCTCGTATCAGTAATTCGAGCATGGCTTGACAACTTCGACGTGTTTAAAGGATTCGTTGAAATCAGGCTGAACGTTACTGCACTTTCAAAGTTGTACGCGTTACATGATTCGCGGGTTGAGCAAGTTCCAGTTCGTGGAGATATCATTATTGACGAACTTCCTGATGAACCGCACAAGATAATTACAAGATCTAGAGCTCGGAATAAACCGATTCAGTATACAATGGTTCCAGCACATGTCAAGATTGTCAAATTGTTGATTAAAGAGCTTGGCTCGATTCCGAGTGACTCGAATGTCGTTAGTCGAATGGGAGGATTATTGATTCCCGAGCAAAATGCTGCGGGGGATAATTCTGCTGATGGAGTCGCAGAAGAGGCTGTTGATGACGATGATTGGGAGGATACGTTCAACCCTGGAGCTGCTTTTGGTTTGACTATGAAACGTATATGACTTGTCATAGTTTTGATTGAGGAGACCGGTAGACTAACTTATTCTGATTTATAGAACTGCAGAAACTTGCGAGATCTGAGAGTTTTGATGGCGAAGATGATTCGGATGAGGACGACGACGGCGATGAAGATGAAACCGGGTATTTCGATGAAAAGGGCGGGGATGACGAGACAAATGTATGTATTTTACTATTACATTTTTCTAGCTTCTCATGTGGGTATATCAGCTAACGAGTTTAACTTTGCAGGAGACGTTAGTGTCGTTTTTCCAAGGTCTTTGTGCGTCGGAACGGGAGTGGTTTCAGGAACTGGTTTCGTCTTATTGTAATGAGACTGAGATTGCGATTCTTGAGAGATGGAAGCCGTTGTTGATTCGTGGATGAGGATTTTAATGTATGAGGCTGTATATTACGTGTAGTCCGTCTATCGAGTCGACAAAGCTCATGTGGACTGGCTATGTTTGTGAAGATAGAATCTGTATGCTGATAGAAGTTTAATTCCATTTAATTGTACCTATAAAAACCGCGTATGAAGACTGCCATATATAAAACGAGAAGAAAAAGAGTATAGAGACAGCAATTTGCGCGTAAAATATTAACCGAGGTCGAAGTAATAGCAAATGTAGATAATCGATAGCAACGACATAATTAATGAATCAGATATTCTCCCGTCTTGCGAATCGAGCTTGTTTCTCCATCTTGACTGCCCACAGAGCGGCACCGGTCATGTTTGTAAAACCAAAGAAGATACCAAGAAAGGGGATCTTCTCCAGGGGACCTCCGATCATTCCAAATCTATGTATATGTAACAAGGTCAGTAGATACACCATCTCAAAAGATTTAAATCTTCCAGCCACCTCCCCCAGGGGTATCATGTAATTAAGGCAAGGAGTATATTACTAACGTTAGATAGCCGCCAATCCGCTGGCGAACGAAAAGACGAGCTTTTCTAGGCGTAAGCTCCTTGATCTGAAAATACCGACGATGACTAGCGCTAGCATAATCCGTGCTGCGAATGACTGCGACTAGATAAGGTCCAACGACAGGAATGAAGCGGATCGGAAAGACGATAATCTGTTTCATAATCAAATAAGGCGACACGATGCGCTGGATAACATTTCGATAAGTTCGAACAGCCTTGCTAAAAATCGTATCAGGCTTGGGGTTCCCAGCTTCGTCCAACTTATCAGCCGTAAAACTGTCAACAAAGTCATCGAGACCTTCCATTCTGAGTACCTGGGTCGAATCAGTAACCATACTCCCGTCGGCGATCTGACAATGAAAACTAGCGAACCGTATCAAAAAGTTTCCGATGAGAGGCCTTAATAAACAGCAGATTTGAAATCATGTTGTAAACAAAAAGTGCTTCGGTGGATACGAGCATGAATGATGAAACGATCCCAAATGGTCCATTGAGGAATACAAATACGACTGCATGAGGAGGGTAGACAAGAGCATACCATCCACCGAAAATAACGGCGAAGAGTGCAGTTAAAGGTAGAAGCACTTCCAGTAACAATAGCCAAAGAACAGGATGCATTAAAAAGTAGAAAAATCCCTAAATCATAACGTGTCAACTAAAGTACCACACTACGACGATTCGTCGAGTGCAAGAAAATATTAGAGATCGGTACATAAAACGGATACCTGAAGGCAAACGTCGTGTAAGCGGTCCACGGAATCAGAATCGGCAAAAGCAAACGGTAGCAAATTCCAGAATAGACTGTAAAAACAATCGCTTCAACAAGCTTCACGGTTTTGGACTTGACTTGTGCTGCGACGTTCGCCGTGAACGATGTTAATGATTTCTTTGGAAGCTTGAGTGCTTTCGATATGCCGGCGCCAATCGAAGGCAGTTTCATTGAAATAGGCAAGAGACGCATAATGAATATCTCGATTCTTGAATACGTATACCAAAAGTAAAGGCAGTAATACTCAATGCGTTAGTGATATGTAGAAGCAGCTGCTATATAGCCAATGGTGTACAGAGTCGTAAAGTCGCGTCCATGCGTTGTGACGCTTTATTCGCTTTATTTTGAAAACATTTGCGGTCACGTGAAAACAACACGGTCGCGTGAACATGCAATTATTTCATGATTTTCCCACGTCACGTACTCGATCGTGCATCACACATGTCCATATAGCTCATATCTAGCTCATACCCGGCGGTCCAGCGTCTTTTAGAAGCAATATAAAAGCTCTACAACTTCATCGGGATTCTAGTTCATTTCCCAGACGAAAGACTGCTTTTTCAGTGACTCTTTACGCCAACGCATGTGGTTGTGACTAGAATGCTTCTGCGCGCTCGCACCCGTGGAATGGTTCTACGCAATTGCGCTTGCATGTCTCGCAGCTGCACCGGTGATCCACAAGAAGCGTCGTTTGCCTACTTCGGATCTCAACGTTGTGAAACCCGTCACTACAAAACGCCAGCAAGAAAGAAGCCGGGTCTAAAGGCTCAGTCAAAGACGACAAAGAAATAGTCCAACGAGAGAGTCACCCTTCTATATTGCAAACCCGTGTGTTTAGGGACTGTCGACTTGAAGTTAGTGACCTTCTACTAGGACTCAATCGTCTTCATGCTGCTGCTCTCATGGTTTGGCAAGTCGCCTGACAACACTGCGTCTTCGGTTTATTGATTAGTAAAGTCAAAATCTGCCAATATCACGCTGCCGTGCAAGATTACTAGAGCGTAAAATTTGCTCGTCCGTATTCATTGCGTGTCTCCCATAACTCGACCTTGTGTGCTTGTAGAGTGTAGAGTATCGTGCTAGTCGCGGATCACTATCCCGTGTGCTTCCGTCGGACCGTCACACCGTCACACTGTCACCTCGACCACAATAAAAATACCCAATAAATTCCTGTTCTGCCCTCATTTGAAAATAATTGATGCGAATTATAAGTATATTATATTCGAGGCTAATCAAACCTGAACTGAATTGAGATATCTTGACTTGAGAGCATTGCTGCGATATGGTTGTGCAAGAATACTGTACACATAAGTGCCTGCAGGGTCTTCTTCGTGGGACCGCCTTAGATCCGCTATGCCCCAACCTATCGCACCACGTCAAAACAAATCAGAAACGCACTCGACATGGGCTTACCAAGCCATACATAGCTAGGGGACTTTGTCATCCGTTCTCATATGAGGAGTTTATGGATCTTTTGAAAACTCAGCTAAAATCCTCGACCGGGATAACGGATGTTGATATGTCTGGCTCCACGGGTACAGTGTTTCAAATATCGCTGGAATCACATGGATATACCTTTATTGGAAAGTGTGCTTCCAAGTGGTGCATTTCAAATCTGGAGCGTGAGAACAAGGTGTATCAAAAATTTGATCATCTTCAAGGCGACCGTATACCTGTGTGCTTGGGAACCGTTGACCTGAAGGACGTGAAGTATTTTGAAGACTATGACAACTCTTCCTTTTACTCCTATCACTCGCAGAGCCCGCTCATATTCATGCTGCTACTTTCGTGGGCTGGTAATACGCTAGATGCCAGGTCGTACGGCATGTCAACAGACTTGAAAAACAAATTGCGTGCACAAGTCAAGGAAATTATCGGCACATTTCACAAAGCCGGTCTGCTGCAACTTAGCATCAAGGATCCCAACATTATCTGGGATCAAGATAGAGAGCATGTAATGCTGATTGACTTTGAGAAGACTCGTTGGATAACAGATTCAGAGTATCAAGAAGAGGGGAGTAGACATTATCGAATCGGTCGCGATTATGAGAAAGTGTATGAAATATTTGGATACTACGCTTGAGATATTGAGTAATGTTGGCTGCGCGTTGTGTCATGTGTATGACAGTATGAACTATTGAGAAATGCGATTTGTGATATATATTCAAGTTTATGGTATTGCTGGAGCATCAATCCCTCATAAATTCTATAATTCATCCCTACTAAACCCTGGAGCTGCATAGTTGATGCGGCTTATACACGGAGCCATCTCCATGTGGAGTTTTTTTGCTTTTGAGCAAGTCATGCTAAATGACGGAGTTTTGCGATTGCTTGCTACTTAGTCTAAACCTAGAGTCAGCCATTCTGAATGTAATGAATTGATGAAAATTTATCGATCGAATATATTACAAATGTCATCGTAGACGTAAAAATTGATACATATGTATGACCGGTCAATCGATCAGCAGCATACAGCATACTACAGCCATTATACAGCTTGATATAGCGAAAACAGAAACTAGAGCTAGGGTGAAACGAGTAACGACAGAGCAAGTAAGTCAAATGAAAGAGATAGCAAGTAGATGATAGCAATTAGCGAAAGACGGCTGCACCGATTGGTGAGACACGTCACTTCATTCCGCGAGATTGTTTCTCCATTGTCGCTGCCCATAAAGCGGCGCCGGTCATATTCGTGAAACTGAAGAAGAGTCCAAGCACTGGAAGTTGTTCCAGTGGAGCGGCAATCATTCCAAATCTAGAAAGAAATACAAGGTTAGCTAGCGATTAACAAGACAAAGGATATCAATTCGGCAGGGGAAGATGAAAGAAAAAAGGTACTAACGTCATATAACCGCCGATCCGCTGGCGTACAAAAAGACGACAATCGTTCGGCATGAACCCCTTGAGGAAGAAATAACGACGATGTTCACGAGCTGCGTAATCAGTACTGCGAACAAGCGCCATGAGGTACGGTCCAAGAATTGGAATGAACTGAAGCGGGAAGATAAACATGTGCTTGAGAAAGACATAAGGTGATGTGAGACGAATGATGAATGCTCGATACGATCTTTGTAGCTTGAAAAAGATAGTGTCGTAGGCTTTTCCAGGGGCATGGCGGCCAACAATCTCACGATAGATAGGTCGGGAGTTATTGACTAGATCGTCAAGTCCTTGCATTACGAGCACCTATATCGAGACATTAGAATGAATCCAGAGGCAGAAATGAGAAAACAAATTGAATCGAACCGTGTCAAACAACTTCCGAAGCGCGCTTTTAACAAACAACGTTTTCGCCGCAAAGTTGTAAATCAGCGAAGCTTGACCTAACACGAGCATAAACGCCGAAAAGACTCCAAATGGTCCATTCATGAATACGAGTATCATTGCTTGCGGCGGGAAGGCAATGATGAACCATCCTACCAGTACGAGCGTGCCGAGAACTAGGCATGGAATAACAATATCGAGAAAATATCTCCACAAGACCGGGTGCAAAAAGAAGTAGAAGAATCCCTAAATACATTAGAACTTCCTGATACTTACAAGACAGGAGATCAGAGAAAACAGAGATCGAGTTACCGAACACGGATACCTGAACGCGCAAGTCTGGAGCGCCGTATACGGCAAAAGAACCGGCAAGAGAAGTCGATAGATAAATCCGGAGTATATTCCAAATATAAATGCCTCAATATAATGTATAATCCGATCCTTAATGCGTCTATACACGCTGATCGAAAGACCCCCGACCGTCTTGTTACGTATATTGGGAACCTTGTACATGGTCTCCCGGAACGAGACTAGCCGCAGATACATTGGCAAAGGAAGAAACCACATTGCGATATTGTAAGCTCCTGATGCTTCAAAAGGTCAAATGGAGCACGATTAGTTCGAGAATCAACTCGAGGGCCCTTGAGATTGCGAGATTCTCTGGGATTGGAATAAATAGTGCGTGAGACGCGTCGATTCGATCAAACATTTCAGAATTAGCATCACGTGACACATAATTGGGGTTTCACTAGGGTTTACAGGGTTTACAGGGTCTGCCACTGTTTTAAATCTGCCTAATTAGGAATTAAACGTGCATTACGTGCAGTATATGGCCTTAAGAGTTACATAGCCACTTACCATGATTTATTAATTGTAAATTTGTTGATAAAAACTTGCATTAACGCAGGACTTCGCACACAACTATTCAGAAATGTCAACAGTCAAATGATCTGAGGCGACACACTGAAACGCGTAAAATCCAACTCAAAACGAGCAAAAATTGTGGTTGGTGCCCGACCAACCGTTATATAACACATATCCCACTAATTCCCATGATCTCAAAATACCAAAAACAAAAAAAAAACACGAAACTGTACACTGAAGACACAATAAGATGCACAACACAAACACCCGAACCCATGGACTGTAGACGTCCTTCCCGCCAGATATGATTTTTTTCCCTGATTCCGACCGAGAAACCTTTAATTTATAAAGGTCGTCGGTTCAAGAAACATGATCCCAGTACTATATACAAACGTTCATAGTAAATGCTGCTGCTTACGCAGAGGCACCACCGACACCAGCAAGGTACGCCAAGTACCAAGTCAAACTGGCGCCGCCGTCCAAGTAATCCGTGCTAAAGCTGCTTCCGGAGAAAAACTCGTAAGCAGATTTCGGATCGTACAGTCCCTGGTTTCCAGCCAGAATTCCTCTCCAGCCGTCAGTGACGTCGTCCACAAGGCCCTCAATAATGGTATCCCACTCTTGCTGAACAAATGTAGGCCCTCGGATGAAAGACATGGCAGGGGTAAGCGGCAGCATGTGAATTCCCTGGATGTACTGAGTCAGAGTACCAAAGTAGGTCGTGTGATCAGCTTTGTTCTCAAAAAGCTGCACAATCAGTTAGTACGGTTTCAAGAATTTCAAAACAAAGAAACACTTACAATTCCGGAGACCTTGTTGGCAATGATGTTTGAAGGCATGATGGTGTTGTCGTCGCTCAACAGAACGTAATCGTTCATAGAACGTTTCTGCATAGCCAACATCATAGCGCCTCGAGCCTCCATAGACGAGTCTCCAACAACGCTACCCCACATCTTCATGGCATACGCGTGATGGTAATCTTCCGAAGATGACTCCTGGTCCTTACCGTCGGACGACAAGAAAAGACCCTTTGCAAGCGAATGACCGTAGTACCACGAGAACGACCGTGACACCGGGAAGTAAGTGTCCTCAGAAGACGGGTTCGCGACGTCGCGGACCAGAGAGTTGACGTACTCCTTGTTGTCTGCAACCCAAGTACCACCCAGCTTATTGTCGATGTACCCAATAACAGCGGCCGCGTGGATGTGGTATCCGTAATGGAAATGATGGTCGTTGTAGTAAGAAGCGCCGTAGTCTGCAAGATCATGGCCTGAAATCATAGCGCCAGACGAAATGATTCCCTTGTATGTCTCATCGTAGTACAGCGGGTAGATCTGAGTGTTGTTTGCAAACCGGCCAAAAGCGTCCTTGAGACTGGCCAAGCAGTACTTGGTAAGCGCCGTATTTCCCAGAATATCGTGCGCAACGTAACAGATTGTAGCAAACTTGTCAAGAATCTTGCCGGCCGAGTACATCGAGTTGAGGTCGGTCATCGTCGCCATGTCCTGCTGCGCCTCAGAAATGGCAGCCTTGGAAATCAGACCGAGAGCGGCAGACGTGTAGTTTGCGGAAGCGCCGGAGATGCTGGTCCATGGAGCAAATCCAATGTCGGTCGGGATAGACTCTTGAATGATAAAGTTGCTGGTCGAGTATGCAGTTGCAGTTCCGCGCGAAAGTGCAGAGAGAGTGAAGTCTAAGCTCTTGGCCGCGATAGAAGCAGTGAATGAAGACACATGATGCGGCAGAGCCCACAGCATCAAAGCGCCAGCATTGTTTGAGCCAACAGTATCCCAAGCAATATTGATGATACCAACACTTCCAATCGCACTTCCAGACACACTAGCAGAGGTAGCGTACATACCAGCATGGTCATCATACGCATCCTCGCTTCCGCTAACAATCTTTCCAATCTGCACAACGACACCGTCAGCCGTGCCAGACGCTTCAATCGTGGTCGAGTTTGTCAAGGTCAACTTGAACGTAGTTGAAGAGCTCGGCAGAGTGGCGTAAATACCCCAGGTAGTTCCATCGCCGAGAGCAGCGGTGTACTTAACAACGTTTGTGCGCGGGCTCGTACCAAGCGTGAGCGAGTCGACACCAACGAGCGAATCAAAGCGAGGCTGAAGACCCTTGTAGATACCAGTAATGAATCCAGCTCCCTGAACAAGAGGAATATCAAGCGTTCCGCTTCCAGAAGACGGCGCCATGGTGATGAGCACTGACATCTGCTTGGTCTCACTGAGAGCCATGGTCATATCGGCATCAAACCCAACAGCAGACAACGACATTGAACGAATACCAACGGGCGAGATGAAGTACTCCACGGGATCAGCGGATGCATCAGGGCCGTAAGTCTATATAACAAGTTAGTTTAACTGAAACATGTATTTGTAAAAGTGAATTAAAATACTCACAAACTGGCTCTTATCAGTCTGACTGATTCCAAGACCATAATCTCCGCTCGTGCCACGGTTCCACCAGACAGAGTACGGGTACGGGTACGCGGGCTGGTCACAATTTTCGAGATACAAGTTGGTGTAGAAGTTGTTTGTCGGGATGCTCGAGCTGGCGATAACGGAGGCCGAAATTCCGACAGGCTGAAGCGGATGCGCGGTAAGTTTCGGGAAGAGAGTGCTTGGTGCGGATGTCTCGATAGGCTTAAACATGTCGACGGCCGCGCTCGCGTCAACAGTAGCGGAAGAAGATGAGGCCACAATTGCTGCGGCGGAAGACGACAAGGCGCTAGCAGTAGTTGCCGACGACGTAGTAGCAGACGAAGTTGAAGGCAGTGCCGAGGAAGTCGACGACGAGGACGAGATCGAGGTGACGGACATGTTCGAGGGCACAAAGCTGCTAGACGAGCTCAGCACCACAGGCGCCGCAGACGACGACGAGACGGTGAAGGTAGAGAACGAAGTGGGAACAGCGGCGGCAGAAGACGAAGCATCGGCGGCAGAAGTCACAGACGACGATGAAGTTGTAGAGTCGACGACGATAGATGACGAGGACGACACAACCGACGGGGCAGCCGGCGCAACCGAAGACGAGGAAGAAGAAGAGAACGGTGCGACCAAAATCTCAGAAGACGAAGAGGACGAGGACACGGCCGACGAAGAAGTCGGGACGACAGCAGTAGTCGGAGTCGACAAAGCCTCAGCCGGCAACGACGCGCTCGCAGTCACAATCGAGTTTGTCACAAGCGGGTTGCTAGTCACAACACCACTGGTCTCCAAAATTGAGTAGACAGTTCCAGTGACGGTGGTGGTAACTTCCTCCGTGAGCACGACCTGCACGACTTCCGAGGTCACTTGGACGGTCTGGGCGGTAGCAGTGACGGTGACCGCGTCGGCGGTGGCTTCGGCTGTAGCGTACTCCGTGACGAGGATCGGAGAAGCCAGGACGGCTGGGGCAAGTGCCAGCGCACCGAGGACGGCGCTGAGCTTGACGGCGATACGCATGTTGAACGAGAGTAGTTAACGATAGTGTAATAAAAGCAAAGTAAAGAGTGTGGGTGATAAATATATAATCAAAAAACAAAAGGGACGAAGCCCGTAAAAGAGGGTGGGTGCAGTGCAAAGAAAGAGAGACAAAGAGAGTGGTGAAGAGGAGGAAGAGAGGAGCGGAAGGGGAAGCGGGCGGGTTTATAGGCGCGGGCGCGGATTCGCAAACGGACCGCTCAAACACTCAAACTTCCCGACGCCGTCCACACGGGCCCGCGCTAGCAGCAGATCATTCCAAGAAATCTCCTGCTTGACAGAAAATAGCACAACGAAACCATCAACGCTACCCGCCAAACCGCACCAGAACGCGCAGACCGTGGCGCCGTTCCGCAGAGTTTGTTTACAGATTCCCGCGCCGGGCGGCGGTGAGGCGGGGCGCGCGGCTCGATTGGGTCGGGGGCTGTGCGGCGCTGCTTAATGCGGCAAGTGCCCCTGAAATTAAGGGTAAACAGAGTTCAAGGCGTGGCGGGAAGTAGCCAGATGTAGCGCGTGCGGCTTCGTCTGGTCTCTTGCTTAGTCTAATCGAGATAGACCTGCGAGCATGCTGGTCGGACCTGGACGATCTATAACTGTTGCGACTACTGCAACGTAGATTTAGATTGTAGATATATTACATAGAGAACTAGAGTGGCAAAGCGGTAGACTCAGATCATGAGATGTACGAACCATTGACACGAAGTGAAGCCTCGTGAAGCAGTATAGTTCTCTGTTCCAACACGACCAATTCCACGACAAAATAGCACCCAGCCACCTGCCTCGTTGGGTGTCTAGATCCTAAAGCGCGCGACCAAGGTCGTTCCAGAAAACCAAAAACTTACCGGAAGCGCTTGGCCGCGTCATCTTTTAACTGTATATACGGTACCGCAATTACGCTGTTCTCCGCGCTATGCTGAACCAAAAAAGTAACATTCGATTAAACACAATCTCAAAACTATATCGTTACAAAATTCCCTAAACTTCAATTGCAATACACCAATTTTGATGTCAAATTCAATGTCAATTTCCTGCTCTCTATGTAATTCACTGTCCACCACCTACTCCGGCGGCGTACGTAAGATACCACGTCCGACTAGCCCCGTCATCCAGCCACTTTGACTGGAACAAGTGACTTGCAAAAAACGAATAACTCGCCCTCGGATCAAACAGCGCCACGTTAGCGTACAGCACGCCTTTCCAGCCGTCATCCACCTTCGCAGCCACGGGCTCCAAAACGTCGCGCCATTCTTCGTACGCAAAGTCCGGGGATCGGAAGTAGGACGAGATCGGGGTGATCGGGAGCATGTGAATGCCCTGGATACACTCGATTCGCGGCGAAAAGTACGTCGTGTGGTCGATCTTGTTTTCAAACAGCTGCAATTGTTAGCCTTGTCTTCGCGGTTCTCACGGTTCGCACCAAATATAACTCAGTCAACTCACAATTCCAGTAACCTTGTTCCCCAAAATCCGAGGATCCTGAACCTTGTTGTCACTCCTCATCAAAAAATAAGTCTGGAACGACCGTTTCATGATCGCCAGCATCATGTCCCCCCGCGCCTCCATACTCTTATCGCCCACCACTTTCCCCCACAGCTTGATTCCGTACGCGTGATGATAATCCTCCGACGTACTCTCCTGATCCTTGCCATCGCCGCTCTCGAATAATCCTTTCGCCCACGAATGACCGTGGAACCAGTCAAACGCGCGTGAGACGGGGAAATACGGATCTTCGTCCGACGGGTTGCCCACGTCTCGCACGAGCATGTTGACGAAATCCCGGTTATCATACACCCAAGTTCCGCCCAGCAAACTGTCGATATATCCAATAACCGCAGCCGCGTGAATGAAATACCCGTAGTGAAAATGATGGTCATTGTAAAACGTGTTTCCAAAGTCCTCCAACGGACTCCCGGTTTTGAAACTCCCGCTAGAAACAATTCCCTTATACGTTGTGTCGTACACGAGAGGATTCTGCTGAGCGTTGGCCACAAACACGTGAAACGCGGAAATCACTTTCCCCATCGCCGCCTGTGTCATCTGCGGATTCCGCAAAACCTCGAACGCGACGTACGCGATATACGCAAACTTGTCCAGCGCTTTCCCGCTAAAATACATCGAGCTGAGGTTCGTCATCGCGTTGATATCCTGATCGAGCTCTTCGCACGCGGCGTTGTATATCGCCGTAAGCGCCTCGTGAGTGAACCTGCCCATGTGGCCCTCCATTCCGGGGATACTCGTCCACGGCGAAAATCCAATCTCGGTCGGCAACGTCTCGGTCATGAAAAAATCGTTGGTCGAGTACGCCATCATCCTGCCCTTTGTCGTCGCATCAAGTCCGAATCCGACAGCTCGTTTCTTCATGTGATCAGCAAAACTGGCAACATGATGAGGTAACGCAAACAGAAGCAGTTTGTCCGCGTTACACGCTTGCCGCGTCGACCAGTTAATCTGAACAGTACCCTTATTTCCAGCCGCCGTACCCTTGAGTTGCGCTCGAATAGCGTACTTGCCCGCGTGCGCGTCGTACGCGCTCTCGCTTTTCATCGGCATCCGTGCAATCTGCACGACAGCGGACTTGACTCGCTGCTTGGAAATAATAGCGTTCGGTCCGTCCTGAGTCAACACGATCTTGTCGCCTGTCAGCACAGCAACGTAGATAAGCCACTTTGTCCCGTTGTTCAGGTTCACTTGAAACTTCTGGACGCCCTGCCTCGGCGACGGCCGTTCGGCAAACCCGGTAATGGCCGGCACGGACGAGAAGCGCGGGATCAGGTTAAAATAGAGTCCCGTGACAAAAGCGGTGCCCATGACGATCGGCACTCGCAGAACTTTCCCCGTGCCGTGGATGTCGCCCGGCGTGAAGTTGGCGTTGACGGAGAACTGGGTCATGTCTGTCAGCTCGAGCTTCATGCTCTTGTCGAACTCGAACGCGGACAGCGACAGGTTCCGCACGCCGGCTGGGTGGAAGTAGAACTGCGCAGGTTTGCTCTTGTCGTCCGCATCTGGGCCATATACCTAAATATCGTCAGCATCCAAGCCAAGTTAAACCAACAATCCAAACCACGACGCACCCGCTTCTCGGCATTCGTCTGCGTGATACTAAGCCCGTAATGCTCCTCTCGCCGCTCCCACCACAGCACGTACGGGCACATAAACACGCCCTGGTCCTGGTTGCCCAGAAACAGGTTCGCGTAGAACTTGTTTGTCGGGATCGCGGACGTCCTGGACTCGTCGCCCTCGCCGGCCGGCAGCCGCGCGATGCTTTTGGGCGGTTGCGGGTGCGGACGGCGGGCGAAGCGCGGATGCGGGGCGGTGGTCGCGACGGGTTGGAAGAGCTCGACGGGGGCCATGGTGAGTATACAAACTATGCAGTGTTTGCTGAATCGACGATACAAGTTATATCTAAAACCTGGACAACTTCGACTGTTTATGGGCGTCTCGAGCCGTTTTGACTTGCACGTGTGTTTTAAGTTGCAGTGCCTGCGCCCAGCCTGCGCCCCTGGATATATGCCGCTACGTCATAAGAAACGCCGGTTTGTGCATCAAACTAACTTGAATTTGATATTGGTAAAAAATAGTCTATATATGCAATGCAGCTCACCCAAAATGAAAATGCCAATCAAGCAAAATAAATGAAAGAAATTATGACCTGCGCGACGCAGCCGACAGCCGTGACCGCTTGCGAATGCTCTCGCCGTACTTGTAAAATAGAATCGGAATCGGCGCCGCCACAAGCGCGACACACCCGACAAGCGTACTCGCCCACCGCGGATTCAGGCTCGTGTACATCTGGTCCGCGAAAAGCGGGAACGTGGCGCCCAAAATCGAGCGCAGGAGCGAGTTCGCGGCCAGCGCGGACGCCGCGTACATCAAGTACGTGTCCACGAGGTACGAGAACGCGGAAAGAAAGACAGATACCACGCCGAACCCGAACGGGATGCCGCCGAGGACGGAGACGATCCAGTGCACGCCCGGAAGCGAGCCCCAGCCGAACCAGAACACGCCGATGGGCAGCGCGAACGCGCCCGGGATCGAGTACGGCAGCCGGCCTTCGGGAAAGATGCCGCCGTTGCCGTGTTTCTTTGTGAGTTTGATGTAGAGCGTCGTTTGCGCGGGCGCGGTCGCGATGGCGCAGAGCATGCCGATGCCGATGCCGAGGAAGGGCAGACCGCCGTTTCCGGAGCCCCAGCCGCGTTCGATCTGGTACACGATGGGGTAGGCGATGAAGTTCATGTACAGGATAGCGTAGATCAGCGCGCAGTAGAGCGCAAACAGAAACACGATCGGCTCGGTGAAGAGCATCGAGACCGGTCGCACGATGCTGCCGCGCAGCAGAGCAAAGTGCGAGACATGGTTCTTCTCGTGGGCCGCGTGCAGGTTCATGTTGCCGGTTTCCTTGCGCAGGCGGGCTGCTTTGCGCTCGAGAAGGGTCTTGCTGTAGGTCTCTGGCACGATCATCATGACGACAAACACAATGCCGGCCATGATCAGCACGACCCAGAACGACCAGCGCCAGGAAACGAACTCGGAAAGGTATCCGCCGACGATAGGTCCCAGCACAGGTCCCGCGAACGGCGCGGCCGTGAAAAACGACATTGCGGTTCCCCGCTCGGCGGGCGACCAGATGTCTCCCAGAGTGGCGCCGGCGTTGGACAAAGGTGAGGAACCCGCGATTCCGGAAATCAGTCGGCTGACGAGCAACGTGGCAATGTTCTTGGACAACGCGCACGGGATCTGGAAGATCATGAACGGGACCCAGGTCACGCGGTAGACAAAGTTGCGGCCGTAGACTTCGGACAGCGGCGCGAAGACGAGCGGGCCCAGGGCGAACCCGAGGATGTAGAAGGTCAGGCCCAAGGTTGCGACGGTGCCGCTGACGTTGAACGAGATGGCGATGTCGGCCAGGCCGGCCGTGAAGGCGGAGGACGCGAAGGCGACGCAGAAGGTCGCGACGGCCGCGAAGGCGGTGAGCGCCCATTCTGTATTGTTAGCCATCCAATTGCCCGGGGTTCAGCTTGATTAAAGAAAATACACACTCTTCGAGTTCGGCCAGTTGAACGGATTCTCAGGATCGTCAGGGCCGTCCCAGCCCACGACGTCCGGGTTGATCGAGTCGATTCGCGACATGCCGCGCTGCAGCTCCTCGAGCTGCTCGTCCGGCGACATGTCGACCGCGCCGGAGCGGATGCGGGCGAGGTCGAGGCCATCGTCGTCCAGGGCTTGTCGTTCGGGGTCGGAGGCAGACGCGGAGGCGGACGCGGATGCGGAAGGAGGAGCGTAGAGCGCCTTCTCGTCGAGGTCGACGTCGCGGTCGAGCGAGGAGGACGGGCTGGCTTTCTCGGATATTGACATTGTGCAGTTGCTCAGTCTCACTGCTATCAAGGGTCGAGTATATAACAGTTAACAATCAACAATTAACAAATAGCAAGTGCAGAAGATGGAGAGATGCAGCTACAAGGAGTCGTCGTATATCGTGAATACGTGGGGCCCGGTGCTTCCTAATCAGCAACAATCGGCAATTGACTGCCCGTGCTAACTACTTATGTCGGCCTTCAAACCGGCAACGCGGCACGTTTTCACGTCGCGAACGGACTTAAAGCGCGGAAAAAGGCGTTTCGAGGGTTTAAGCGCGGCGCCACGAGTCTTTGTTGTATTGTTATTGATTACGAATACGTCTAAACCCGAGTCTTCGTCGTCTGCTTCGTCTTCAGTCTTACCTTGACTGCATTTATCAATGCAACTACCACCTAATGCGGCAATTCCCATCCCTTATTCCCTTTACAGCTTCTCAATTGCCCTCTCAGCTCTCAGCTCTCACTCGACTCCTCAACAATAGCAACACGGTCAGCAGCAAACACGGCCCAAGACTCTTCCGCTTAGGGTTCGCCGCCGATTGCCGCCTGCGCCCCTCGGCTTTCCCGGCGCTAGCCGTTTCCGGCAGCCCGGCTGTCGGCGGGTGTTTACGTTCTGCCACTCTTGGCCATTCAGTTTCTAGTTCACTCGTATAAGTTACAGTATATTCATTAATTACGACTTCCAAGAAGCCAACAAGTAAGTAAACGCCATAATGCAGCAACCCACAAACAATGCAACTTTTCTATCTTTACTATGCATGCATGCAATCAAGTGAATCCAGCAATCACTTGCTCGCGACAGTCAACCGCGACCGGTTGCGAATCCGCTCGCCGTACTTGTAAAACAGAAACGGAATCGGCGCCGCCAGCAGCGCGATCCCGCCCACAAGCGTGCTCGCCCACCGCGGCGTGAGACTAGTGTACATCTGCCGCGCAAACAGCGGGAACGTGGCGCCGAGAATAGACCGCAGGAGCGAGTTCGCGGCCAGCGCGGAGGCCGCGTACATCAGATACGTATCCACCAGGTACGAGAATATGCCGAGAAAGACTGTAACGACACCGAATCCAAACGGAATCCCGCCCAGCACGGAAACGATCCAGTGCACTCCAGGCGTGGAACCCCAGCCAAACCAGAAAATGCCAATCGGAAGCGCAAATGCGCCCGGGATCGCAAACGGGAGACGGCCCTCGGGGTATACTCCGCCTGTGCCGTGCTTGGCGGCAAGCTTGACGTACAGACGGCTCTGCGCGGGGGATGTGGCAATGCCGATGAGCACGCCGACGCCGATTCCGAGAAACGGGAGACCGCCTTTGCCGGCACCCCAGCCGCGCTCGGCCTGGTACACGATCGGATATGCGATGAAGTTCATGTACAGCACCGAGTAGATGAATGCGCAATAGATCGCAAACAACAGCACAATAGGTTCAAAAAAGAGCATCGACACAGGTCGTACGATATTGCTCTTCAGCAAAACAAGATGCGAAACGTGGTTGCGCTCATGAGCTGCGCGAAGATTCATGTTCCCCGTCTCGGCTCGCAGACGCGCAGCCTTGCGCTCGAGCAGAGTCTTGCCAAACGTTTCGGGCGCAAGCACCAGCGCAATAAACACAATCCCAGACATAATAAGCACGACCCAGAACGACCAGCGCCAGGAAACGTATTCGGACAGGTACCCGCCGACGATAGGGCCCAGCACCGGTCCCGCAAACGGGGCGCCAGTAAAAAACGCCATGGCCGTGCCGCGCTCGGCCGGTGACCAGATGTCGCCCAGAGTGGCGCCCGCGTTGGACAGCGGAGACGAGCCTGCGATGCCGGCTAACAGACGGCTGACGAGCAGAGTTGCAATGTTTCTTGACAACGCACACGGGATCTGGAAGACCATGAACGGGATCCACGTCACGAGGTAGACAAAGTTGCGGCCGTAGACTTCTGATAGCGGCGCAAAGACAAGCGGACCAAAGGCGAATCCGAGGATGTAGAAGGTGAGTCCCAGAGTTGCCACGGTCTCACTGACACCAAACTCGACCGCAATGTCGCTCAGACCGGCAGTGAAAGCAGACGATGCAAAGGAAACACATAACGTGGCCGTGGCCGCCAGCGCCGTGAGCAGCCATTCTATTCTTGTCAGTACACGTCCTTACTTTTTGTAACTTGTCAAAAGGAACTCACTCTTCCACTTTGGCCAATTAAACGGATTCTCAGGATCATCAGGCCCGTCCCAGCCCACAATCTCGGGGTTCAACGAGTCGATATACGACATGCCGCGCTGCAGCTCCTCGAGCTGCTCGTCCGGCAGCATGTCCGCCGCGCCGGTGCGTATACGCGCGAGCTCGAGCGCTTCGTCGGCATCCTGCTTTTCGGGATCAAAGATCGTTGACAGTTTCGAAGACGCGCACGCCGTGGACGCGTCCGAGTTGGCGACCGAGTCCGAGTCGAAGTCGGACTTGCATATCGAGGGAATCGGCGAGAGTTCAGCGAGGCCGGCCATTGTATCAGAACACTTCGATGCAATAACTATGAATGCAGTAATGCAATGCAATATGAAATAATGAAGAACATCGCGAAGAAGGACGAGCGCGGATATTTATAAACCGCTGCGGTTTCTCGAGACGGACCGGCCGCGGCAACGAGCCGTGGATTTTCGAATTTTCCGGAGAGTTTTGCATATTTTTGGTTCGCCACGCCGCCCATTGCCGCGAAGCTTAATTGACCCTGTGACGTAGTCTGTAACCTAAACCCTATGACTCTACAAACCCTACAAACCCTGCAAACCCCATACACCCTATAGCTTTGTAAACCCTACAAACCGCCGCGGACTGTGCGGCTGGTGGCAATGCTCTGCCGCACGGCTGCGTTGATCCGTGGAAGCTTCGCGTTCTCGAGCATTACGCGTCCCGTCAGCTCGGCCGGCTATAGATATAATACAAAGGGACGTTGTTTGTTCACACAACTACATACAAGCCACTCCAATACACGACGAAATGACCGGCCTTCCTGTGCAGCTCTACGTGTACGACCTCTCGCGAGGTGAGCATCAACCATCTCATGATGCGATAACAAGACTCACTAACACTCATCAGGTCTCGCGCGGCAGATGTCGATGCAGCTCGTGGGAAAGCAGATAGGTGTGTTCTATAAGTTCTGTATTCTTTGAGAAAGTAAATGCTAATACGATCAGACGGCGTATGGCACACGAGCGTGGTCTACGACGGCGTCGAGTACTACTACGGCGCCGGCGTGCAAACAGCCACTCCCGGCTCGACACACCACGGCCGACCGCTCGAAGTCGTCGACATGGGCACAACCGCGCTTCCGTCCGAGGTCGTCAGCGAGTACGTTGCCTCGCTTGCCGACATCTACCGCGCCGAGAACTACGACCTGTTCCTGCACAACTGCAACAACTTCTCGCAGGACCTGTGCCAGTTCCTGGTCGGTCGCGATATCCCGAAGCACATCACCGGGTTACCGCAGGAAGTGCTGAATACGCCTTTTGGCCAGATGATGCGCCCGATGATTGAGAACTCACTACGTCCAATCACGACCGCGCCGTCCGTCCCGGCTCAAGCACCGCCAGTTCGCGCCCCAGCTGCTCCAGCTCCATCCCAGCCAAAGCCATCACCATCACAATACGCGGTCCAGCACACAACGTCAGCAGCCGACCTCGAAACCGCAATTAAAACCAGCAAAGCCTGCACAGTCTTCTTCACATCCGCGACCTGCGCGCCCTGCCGCATGGCATACCCCAAATTCGACGAACTGGCAGCCGAACACGGCGGCCGCTGCACCTTCATGAAGGTCGACATCAACTCTGCCCACGACATCGCGCAGCGCTGGCGCATCTCAGCCACGCCGACGTTCATGACTTTCATCTCGGGCGAGAAACTGGATGAGTGGAAAGGCGCGTCGCCGCCGACGCTGGAAAGTAACGTCATGATGCTCCTGCAGGCCGCGTACCCGCCTCACCCGCACCGCCGCCTGAGACTGCCGAATCTGCTCGGAACACCTAGCACACCGATGCTGTTTACTCGAATCCCGCCGCTAGACAAAGTTGCCGCGAAACTGGCCGGCGCCGGGATTGCGGACGAGAGCTTGGCTCGACTTTTCGACTTTGTGCGAGAGAGACACGAGCATGGCGCGCGTGAGGCCGCGGTTCCGGATTTGCACGCCTGGGCTGCGTTTTTGGGTGCTCAGCTGCAAAGCAAAGCTGATCCAGAGACATTGTTCCCGCTTGTTGATATATTCCGGCTCGCGGCGGCAGACACGCGGGTTGCGTCCTGGTTCGCTGAAGAAGCTGGACTACAGACCGTGCGGTCTACGGTCGCATACGCCAGCGCGGACGGCCGGCCATATCAGATGCGGCTTGTGACGTTGCAGCTTGTGTGCAATTTATTCGGAAGCACGCTGTTTGCGCATAAACTCGTCACGGATCTGGCTTCCGAGCTCGCGCAGTTGGCCGCAGGTGGATTACTAGACGAACACGCGAACGTGCGCCTTGCCGCGTCTACGCTGGCTTTCAACATTGCCGCGTACGGCCAGCATCGCCGTGCGGAAGCAAACGAGGAAGTCCTGCTGAGCAGCGACGTCGGCGTCGAGTTGCTGGTCGCGTTAATCGAGGGTATCGCGCGGCGCGAGACCGAGTCCGTGCCGACGCTCAAGCGGTTACTGACCGCACTTGGTCTTGTGCTTTACTGTGCACCGATGGAGGACGGTGAGGTTGGGGCCGAGGCGCGTGAGATCTGTGACAGTCTTGATGCGCGCGAGGTTGTCAAGGGCAAGAGCACGCTGGCGGAAGGCGCGCTGTGCGACGAGGTTGCGCAGTTGCTTGCGCGCCCGTAGAATTTTGTTATAGATTTCTACAGCTGACTACAGACTAATATACACCAAGAATGTTCTAACGTAATTGTTGCCCATGTTTATCAATCAAAACCTATCAACAAGTACAGTAAGTAGCATTGTAGGTAGTGCGCCATCGATGTCGAGGTCGTAGGTTTGAATAAAAATAGGCCGTACTTAGTTCTAGGGTTTTCAGGGTTTAGGCTGCGGCCGCGTGCTGCAGCAGCGCGGCGCTTCGCCGTAAATTCACGATCACGACTCCTTGTTCGCTATCTTACCCACCACGTCCAGCACCCTCCACCGCTCCTCCATAGATCCCCCCTCACCCCACCCACCCCACCACATCCTGTCTGCCGCGCGCTCGTCGTCCATGTCGTTCCCCTCGGCGTCGCAGGACGCGGCGAACGGCATTCGCCACCGCCCGCCTTTCTTCTCGTTCCTGTCGTTTCGCACGCCGCAGGACCCGGACTCCACGCCGCCCTCGCCGCCGTCCTTTGGCTCGGGACTGCTCGACAAGCTGCCGACAATGGCCTCGCCCGGAACCACTACTAGATACAAACCCGTCTCATTGAGCCAGGCATTGCGGTCACGGCTCGGTCGGACGCTGGCGGTCGTGCTGCTGGTCGTCGTGGGACTCGTCGTTTATCTCGCCGGCGGACCGAATATCTCGCGCATTTTCAGTATGTTTTTTTTTCTTCTCGATTCTCTCTGTAATAAGTGTTTTGATGAAGTAGTTACTAACAAATACAGCCTCCTCGGTCAGCTCCCAGTACGCAGCCGAGTCCGCGGCCGAGGCAGGCGCGCTCGGCACGTGCGCGCGCTCGCACGACGGCAAGAAGCCCGTGACGCAGTACGCGCTCATGATCGATGCCGGCTCGACCGGCTCCCGGATCCACGTCTACGAATTCCACAACTGCCAGGAAATGCCGGAACTGGTGCGCGAGGAGTTTAAAATGATCCAACCAGGCCTGTCGTCCTTTCCCGACGACCCAGCCGCCGCGGCTGCCAGTCTCGACGCGCTGCTCGCGGTCGCGGTCAAGGAGGTGCCGGACGAGTACAAGGCTTGCACGCCTGTTGCGTTGAAGGCTACTGCGGGACTCCGGCTAATTGGGCCGGAGAAGAGCGAGAAGATCCTGGCGGCCGTCCGCACGCATCTCGAGAAGGATTATCCGTTCCCGGTTGTCCCCGGCGACGGTGTCTCGATTATGGGTGGTGCGGACGAAGGCGTGTACGCTTGGATTACGACGAACTACCTCCTGGGTAATATTGGCACGAAAGAAGATACTCCGACGGCAGCAGTGTTTGATCTCGGCGGTGGATCCACACAGATCGTGTTTGAGCCGACTTTCCCTGTCTCGGCTGCCGGCGTGCCTTCCTCGATGACGGCCGGTGACCACAAGTACGACCTCAACTTTGGCGGCCGGCATTTCACTCTGTACCAGCACTCGCATCTGGGATACGGACTGATGGAGGCCCGCAAGAAGGTCCACGCGGCCGTGCTGACGGCCGCGATTGCCGCGAACAAGGAAGTCGTGCCCAAGGTGGTAATCAACCCATGTCTTCCGCCTGGCATGACGCGCGAGGTCGAGATCGAGCTGTCGGAGACCACAAAGGTCAAGGTCAACATGTCTGGACCGTCCACTCCTTCTGCCACGCAGTGCCGGTTCCTGACGGAGCAGATTCTGCAGAAGGAGGCCGAGTGCGCGGTCGGACCATGCTCGTTCAACGGAGTCCACCAGCCGAGTTTATCCAAAACGTTTGCGCACGAAGATATCTACATCTTTTCGTACTTTTACGACCGCACATACCCGCTCGGCATGCCTCATTCGTTCTCGCTCAGCGAACTGCGCGATCTGACGGGCCGGGTCTGCCAGGGAACCGCCGGCTGGGACGGGTTCAGCGCCATCTCGGGCGCATTGGCCGAGCTTGAGGACAGACCGGAGTGGTGTCTTGATTTGAACTTCATGGTCGCAATTCTGCACGCGGGCTACGACATCCCGCTTGAGCGCGAAGTCAAGATCGCAAAGAAGCTGAAGGGCAACGAGCTTGGATGGTGTTTGGGCGCGTCGCTGCCGCTGCTTGACCAGGGCGCGGCCGGATGGACTTGCAGAGTGAAGCAGGTGGCTTAAAAGATGTATATTTATTTAGTGAACAATAGATTTGTTATCGTACATATTCCTATCTTACATATTCCACTCATAAAGACTTATATCATAAAACGCCCAATGGCTTCTGACGCCACCGCCCAGCGAGCAAACCCCAGGGCTCATTCTCATGAGGAACAGCCGTGTTGGTAGCCTCCTCGCTCGTATTAACAGCCAAATACACACTCGCCGCCTTCTCGCGCTCCTCAAACTGTCTCAACGTCGCTTCCAGCGAAGTTTCCTCGCTTCCACCTTTCCGCCGCTTGCGTCTGCTCTCAAGCATACTGACCTGCTCCTCGTACTGCTCGAGCAAATGGCGCTCGGACTCGTCGCAGTCGCCATACTCAAACGCGTACTCGAGCAAGCCCGAAAGCGAGCGCTTCGGCGGTCCGAGTCCGCCGCATTCCTTTGCAATCATGCGGAACGGCGGCGCATGTTCGCTCGCGAGAAAGGACTTGAGAAAAAGCGTCGCGCTCATGACGTTTTCGTCCTTGGAGGTGATGAGACCAAGTGGCTCAAACTCGTTTTTCATGTCGTCGTCGGAAACGGAGTTGTCCGAGTCCGGCGACTGAGAAATGCGCCAGAAGCAGTGGCGGACGAACGCGAGGGCTGCTGCGTCGGGCATCGCGGCGAGGACGCGTTCCTGGAGCGCGATAATGTCGTCTTCGTCGCGTCCGCGGACGCCCCGGAAGGAGACGAAGAGCGAGTTGCAGAAGGTTTCCGTGTCAACCATAGTACTCCGACTGAGCGCGCTCACGACCTGCACATATTCTTCCGACCTGGTCTTGCCTTCCCTCGTCAGCGCATCGAACCGCTTCAGCAGATCACCCGGCTTCCTGCAATCCAGCTCCTTGACCAGCACGCGCAGCCGCGCCAGCTCCGGCAGCCAGTAGTGCTCGTACAGCCAGCCGCGCGCAACCCCGGCAGCGACGCCTAACGGGGTTATCTCAGGCAGGTGCTCGTGGGTACACGCGTGCCGGATCTCGACCAGCGACACGGGCATCGCGGCGTCGCGCGCGAGCACGTGAAGCGCCTGCGCGTATTTTAAATTTTGCTGCGCGTCGAGAATTCCGTTGACAAATCTGACAAGAGCCGACGACAGGGCAAGTCGCGCAGCGAGCGATTCCGCCGTCGCGGCCAGCAGCAGGGCCGAAGTGAGCTGCGCGGTCGCGTCGAGGCCGTATGGAACGTGTGTTCGCACGCTGTACGCGGCCGCCAGCGACACCGCTTTTTCTTGTGAAGCGGTTTCCATGCTGTAAAAGTCCGCCATCAGCGCCTCCATCTCCGCCAACGAGCAGTACGGCACATGGCGCGCGACAATAGTCCCGCCCATTTCGGTTGTGCTGGCTGTAAAGTGAAATTGCCGAAATCTTCACCGCGAGACGCGTAAAGCACTTTTAAAGTTTAAAGATTTAGAGTAATCACGTGATGCTACACGTGACCGCATTGTTCCGCTCGTTGCCGCGTCCGGCATCTACCACCACACTTCCTCCGGTTCTCCCGGCTGCTGTTCTACAACATACACCCTCCTGCTACTACTCCCTCAAACGATGCAGAACGTGGGTCCGCTTGACTACGTGTCGCTTGACTCGGACGATGCGCGCTCGACCTCGTCCGACGACACCAGCGGGGTCGAGCTCGTTGTCGATCCGCAGTACAGCAGCGGTTCGCGGCGACGACGCGCCTCGCTCGCTGATCCCGCGTCCGCGTCGCTAATGCCGGTCATGGGACGAAGTGGATGTTTGCTACATACCCTACTGGACTCGGAGCGCGAGTCTCGACGAAGATCACTCGAGCTGGACGACGTGATCGAAGGCGACGAGAGCGAGGACCAGGAACATGAACTGGACCAACAGGACCGACAGGACCAGCATCCGCAGCTACAGGGCCCACAGCAGCAGTACAAACTTCAGCAGCAGCAGAACAGACGACAAAGACAACCAAGACGCCGTAATGGCCACCGCAACTCCCAGCTCAGCAAGAAACAGCTCGCAGAGCTCGCGTTCAGCGTGCGCGATCTCAGCACGTATCTGGGCACGCTTCGCATCAAGATGCGCATCCGCAAAGTTGTCGTCGTCACCAAGATCTGGGACCGCGCGACGATCGTGTGTACACGCGAGTTTGTCGAAGCGCTGCTGAGTGAGAGCACTGTTCTCAGCGACGGATGTGCGGTCTACGTCGAGGACGTGCTCCGCGATAACCCGCTTTTCGACGCCGACACGATCGCCAGCACCGACGACCGCCTGCGGTACTGGACTTCTGAAATGTGCGCCGCGCACCCGCACATGTTTGATCTCGTCGTGACCCTCGGCGGCGACGGAACCGTGCTCTACACGTCCCGACTCTTCCAGCGCGTTGTCCCGCCCGTACTCAGCTTCAACTTGGGCTCGCTCGGCTTTCTGACCAAGTTTGACTTTAACCACCACGCCACCATTGTCCGGAAGCTTGTCAGTGAGGGCGTCGTGATTTCTCTACGCATGCGCTTTGAGTGCACAGTCATGAAATCCACGCCACACTCGACGCCGGACGGGATTCCACGAGACCTCTCTTCTGAAATCCTTGACACTGTCGAGACCGAAATGACACACACACCACACGGCACCCATTGCATTCTTAACGACGTCGTTCTCGATCGTGGCCCGAACGGCACAATGACCACAGCCGAACTCTACGTCGACGACCAGCACGTCACTACAGTCGAAGCAGACGGACTAGTCGTGGCCACACCAACTGGCTCAACAGCGTACTCGCTCTCTGCCGGCGGCTCTCTTGTTCATCCAGACATCCCGGGAATGCTCGTCTCGCCTATCTGCGCACACTCTCTCTCCTTCCGCCCGCTCATCGTGCCCGACAACGCAGTCCTTCGAGTCGGCATCCCGTACACCGCTCGAACGTCTGCATGGTGCTCGTTCGACGGGAAGGACCGCATCGAGCTCTGCCCGGGTGACTACGTGACCATATCTGCGTCGCGGTTCCCGTTCCCTATGGTCCAGAACCGCAGGCTGGGCAGTGACTGGTTTGAGAGTCTCAGCTCGACTTTGAACTGGAATCAGCGCGCGGTCGTGCAGAAGCCGTTTGATGCGTTGACCACTTCTTGATCTTGATCTCGAATTCTAGTTTATACTGTATTATACAATTGCAGATACATGATCGGTGCTACGTAAAATCATACACAATCACCTCGGTGCCGCTGCTCTGCTCGTGCTCCACCACGATCTTCTCCTCGTCAAACCCGAGAAACCCACCTTTCCCGCTCTCCTGCTCTCTAATTCTTACACTCTCAAGCACCCCTCTCCGCAAACACGTCGCGACATTCCACACCCGCAACTCTCGCCTGTCGCGCGAGATACTCACTGCCCGCCCGCGGGCATGTACTTGCACATCCGCCACGCCGGAAGTATGTCCCCAAAGCTTCAAGCCCGCGCTGATTGCGAGTTCAGAAGGCGTTGATCGGACTCTGTGCGCCACGATCGTGTTGTCTGCGTGTGCCGCGACTAGAAATGGATGCGCGTAGGCTACCGCTGTTGGCTGTGCTGTATTCGTGGCTGATCCACGGGGAATATATGCTGGAGACGAGGGCAGCCAGCTTGCCGCGCGTACTCGTTTTAGAGAACCCAGCTCAACATCAAGCTCAATCTCATGCAATGCAACAGTCCAGTCTGGACTCGCGAGCAGCGCGTGCGTGTACGCGACTGCGACGTAAACTGATCCCTCTGCCTTGCGCATAGCGAGCGCTGCGGGACCGCTGACTGTAGGCGCGCGTAACGTGGTGACCTGTTTGGCCTCATGCCCGTCATGTGATGATGAAAGGTGGTATATCGAAACCGCGCTGTCGCGGGTGTAGGTCGCGACGAATGGAAAAGTGCACGCGACAAAATCGACTGGAGAACCATCTGCTGGCGAATATGAGTGAGAAAGCACAAACTCCGCGCCGCCAGAATAAACCGCAAAGCCGCCCTGTTGAAATCCGACCACAATATCCGGCAAATCCGGCTGGTTTTGCGCCTTGTAGTCGCTCTCGCGCGCACACACCGCCAGTGCAGACGGAATATCAGGCATCGCCATCGTCGCCAGCATCTCGCCCTTTGCGCTCCACGCCCTCAGTCCGCCCACATTAGCCGTCACAATAACTCCATCCCCAAACCGCACGACAAGTCCTGTCCTCGGCTCTTCCGCGACCGCGATTCTCGCTACCGCACACCGTCCACGCTGCCAATTGTACCGCAACCTGTACAGATCCTTCCATCGTCGGTTCTCCGTGACCTCTTGCACGACGACCCGCTGCCGCTTTCGTGCCGGAAAATTCAACGTGAACAGCTGCTTCCACACCTGTGCGTCGTCTGCCAGCGCGTGAATTCGGCGCGAGACCCGTGAACATGCCGCCAGATCGCGCGCCGGAAGATGCGATAGAATCAGCAGAACGGCCTCGTCGCTGCAGCGCGCGAGGCCCGTCGGAGGCCGAGTCGCTCCGGGACTCGCGGTCCGCCGGCGGAAAACACGCCGAGACGGCGAGCTTGAGCTGTCCCGCTGCGTCCGTTTGGGCATGCTATTCAACTTGGCTCTGTATTGATCAATGTATATAGTTATTGTGATCTATATCCCGAATCGTGATGCAACAAAATCACGGGTCTGGCGCAGGGAGCCGCACGACAATCTTATTTCACGATAGTAAAGTTAACTACATTTAAATATGCGCCGCTAACATTTATACGACTCCGAAAATGGGCTGTTAGTGTTGCAATCTACTTGGAATAAGCCGTATCCCAAATCTTATAGCTCTCTTCAAACATCCACCGCTCGCTCTCATTCGGAAACGGCAGCGCTTCGCGATAAAACACGTCTCCAAGCGAGCACTCAGCGACTTGACCAGTCAACGTGTCGTCATCCGCAAAGCTCTGGAACGCGCGAAGGACGGTGGACATGGGAGTTACGTGCTCGCGAGGCATGCTTGCAATAAGTTCCTTTGGCGCTAGATTTGTCTCGACAAAGGCGGGCGCGATGCAGTTGACTGTGATGTTTTCGGGGAGGAATTCGGACGCGACGGAGCGGACTAATCCGACAATCTAGGAAGAGAGCTGTTAGCCACATGACCACCTCCAAGTTTGCGATAGAAGCAGTATGGCATACACCGTGCTTGCAGGCAGCGTATTGCGGATTTGTAGGAAACGCATAGAGACCAGCGTTGGATGCCGTAATGACGATTTTCCCACCTTTCTTCGGGTTCCGACGGAAGTAAAACGCCGCAAGCCAGAGCGAGTATATCGGGCCAACAAGGTCAACGTCCAGCGTCTTGAGATTCGGCTTAACGGGCCCTCCATCGGGTCCTTCGACGTCCTCATACAGACTCTGCCGGTCGTCGATTCCAGCGTTCGCAGCAACGTAGTCGACGCTACCGAACTTGTCCTTCGCAGCTTTGAAGAGCGCGGCCTGTGAGTCCCAGGACGAGACGTCGGTTTGCACAAAGTAAGCAGCTGAGCCCAGTGAGTGGGCGAGCGCGGGACCAGTCGTAGCGTTCAGGTCGCCGAGGACGACGGAGTAGCCTCGAGCGAGCAGGTGTTTCGTGAGAGCGAGACCAATGCCGGACGCGGCGCCTGTGACGACGGCGACGGGCATTATTGATGAAGCAATTAGAAATACAAGGAGAAAGAGGGATATGGAAGGTGAATGGGCACAGGAAAATGCCGATAGCGACGAGGCAAGGTTCTTAAGATGGCGGGCTTAGATGGTGTATAATATTGCCGGGATATCGACGCGTCGCACGCTGCTGCTGATAAGTGGGGCGCAGGCGGGGCTCGACCCCACATTGCTGTGTACATGCTTCCCGATCGGGCGGATCAGCTTATATCTTTGCGACTTCGCGACTTCCCGACTTCCCCACTGATAATCACTCAAAATAAAAATCGGTCAAAGTGAAAATTGAACATTCGAAAAACTGGAAATCATGGCCGACACGAATTCGAATCCCGACACACCGTTCCCGCTCGGCGAGTTTTTGCCAGCCGGCGCCGGGATCCTGCCGCAGAAGCCGCTGCCCGCGGACGCACCCGAGACGCAGTACCATCTCAACCACTTCATGCTGCGGATCCGCGATCCAAAAATCTCGCTGCCGTTTTACACCGATCTGATGGGCATGAGAATAGTTTTTGCCATGAACGCGGGCCCGATGACAATCTACTATCTCGGCTACCCGTCGACGGACGAGCATCGCGCGGATCTGGACAAGTTTGCGCTCGATACGCTGCCGGTCATGCAATTTACGCTTGGTCTGCTTGAGCTGTATCACGTTCATGGGAGCGAGAAGCAGGAACCGGGGTACTACAATACGGGGAATGACACCACGCGCGGGCTCGGGTTTGGGCATTTGGGATTTACGGTGCCGGACGTGCCGGCTGCGCTGGAGCGACTGACAAAGGCCGGCGTGAAAGTGTTCAAACCGCTAGGCGTAAGCACACGTGAGACGCTTCCGGTCAGTGCAGCAGAGGCCGAGATTGGAGTCGGATTGGGCGAACCACACGAGAACTACAACGATAAGTTTCGGCAGATTGCGTTCGTGCTGGATCCGGACGGATACGTTGTCGAGCTGGTGCCGCAGGGTCTATAACTAAACTAGTAGACGAAAAATGATTCTTTACAAAAGAAAATCTAATTAAAAAAAAATTAGAATTCCCGTAGTTAGGAAGATCTTGGGTATTATTTACTAGTTGTAACATGCCAAAATTATTTCTAGATAACAGTAGAGCTCACAACCTTTCGGTCCTCGCGCACAGTCAGCCTTAGCTGCGCACCCTTTGTCCCGACAACGCCAGCCCGCAGGCCGTCAGTGTAGAGCTCGTACGCGGGATAGTACCCGTCGACGAAAGCAACGACCTGCTCGTCCGTCATACCCCGCCCAGTCCTCTCCCTGAGCTCGGCTTCTTGCTGCAGCCGCCAGTTATACACGTACTCTGTTTTCTCGGCGTCAATATGCACAAATGCGTCAAACAAGTCCGTCATGACATTGTAGTCGCGCAGTTTCGCGTTCACAAACAGCAAGTCTGAGAGTCTGTGTTTCCACAGCGTCGCTCGTGGATGACCCGTCCCATTTGCATGTGCATCCACGCTCGCCTTCCAACGCTGTTCAACTTCCTCGTCAGATAGAGCTCTAAATCCAACGCACCAGCCCTCAAACAGCACGACTCTGACTTTGTCTTGATTATTCCCATTGACAGCGGTCCACTGAGTTTCCGGACAGCGGTCGCCCTGCCCGCCAAACTGAGACTTATCGTATTTTGGCACGTGTGTGGGTTTTCCATCTCGTAGTGCATCAAAAACTTTAGCAGCAAGAGTCATGTCGTGTGTCCCCGGTACGCCGCGATGCTGGATGAGTGAGTTGACCGGATCGGATGCAGCAAGCGCAAGCTGGTCCGCGTGAGTCAGATAAAGGTCGTCAATGGACCAGACGGCGATAGGGAGCGAGTATGGCGGAGTTCGTAAGGTAGATTCTAGCGCAGTGACCTAAAATTGTCAGAAAAGTTGTGCTATATGCCAGCGCCAACCGGAGGACCTACCAGAGTAGTCTTGCCGATGCCCTGCACGCCATTTAAACCGATGAAGAACGGCGGACGCGTTTCCGCGGGCGTAGTCGCGTGCACCGCGGTGTGCACCGCCAGGCGGTCTAGAATAAAAGGCACGCACACGGCAGAGCGGTCGTCAAGCAGAGCCATGGCGAGCAGGGGCAATTGTCGTCGGAATGCCAGTGTGGACGTGGTGTATAATTGTCGCGATCGGGGCTACTTTTGGCGGAGTATAGCTCCGCGGGCCACGAGCCCCTCAGGGGTGCCCCCACTTACGTTATCAAGCGCCCCCACTTAAGTTAGAAGCGCTGCTACTTAAGGCAACGAATACACCGCCAATCCACGACTTCACGACCCTCCAACTGCGCACAAACACCCGCCATGAGTCGCTTCATTGTGGATCCGCAGGCTTATCGCACGCTTGAAGGCAAAGTAGTTGTGATTTCTGGCGGCGCGAACGGCATCGGCGCCGCGACCGTCCGTCTGTTTCTCTCGCGCGGCTGCTTCGTGATCTTTGGCGACGTCTCTGTTGCGCCCGCCGAGGCCCTTCTCGCGGGTCTCGCAAAGACAGACCCAGCTGCGGCAGCACGCGCTCAGTTTGTGTGGACAGACGTGTCCGTGTACGATGACGTCGTTGCGCTCTTTGCTGCCGCGAACACGCGTTTCGGTCGCGTCGACATCGCCGTCAATCTTGCCGCGCTCACCGAAATCGGCAATCTTTTCGACCCGGACCTCACAATTTCTTCTGTGGCGGCAAAGAAACCGACAACAAAGCTTGTCGACGTTAACATGCTCGGATCGCTGCACTTTGCGCGCGTGGCGACCGTGCACCTCAAACACGGACAGGTCAAGGGCGACGACAAATCTCTCATAATGGTCTCCTCCATCGCAGGCTTCAAGGAGTCCCCTGGTCTATTCGTCTACCAGGCCACTAAGCACGGAGTTTTGGGCCTGCTGCGTGCCATGCGGAAATACCCACCCATCCGCGACAACATCCGCGTCAACGCAGTCTGTCCCTGGATGACCCTGACCGCCATGGTCGACGGGATCCGCGACGCCTGGGACAATGCCGGATTACCTTCTAACAAGCCCGAGGACGTGGCAAGTATTATCGCTGACATTGCCTGCGCACGAAACCTGCACGGCGAGGCCATCTACGTCGAGGGTGGTCGCGGCTGGGAGGTTGAGAAGGGCATTGATGCTACAGAGCCAATCTGGCTCGGCGAGGAACAAAGCAGAACTCTGGCAGAGGGCCAGATTGTACTGGGAGATGTAAGTGTTTCTGCTCTTGATATTGATATCCAGCTTTTGCTAATCGCACATATAGGGAATGGACTGGACGGACCGTGAAGGCGGAAAGGATTAGACCAATACATTGCATATCACATACTTCTAATACTCTTTCGGTATCACTTTATAGCTACAAACTTTCAGACTTCAGAGCTGGGAAATTGAAGAACTACATCTTGCAAAATATTGCAAGCTATTTAGTTTCGTAGTTGATTGCCAAACATCTCTGTTTGCCCCACAAAGCTCTAATTAACAGACGCCCCACATAAATTAGCCGCGAGATGTGCGGCTCAAAGGACTTGGCTGATCATGAGCCGATTCCCCGTGTTTTCATCTTCCTCATCCCATCTTCTCGTCCTCGAGTCGTGCATGAAAATTGCTATATAGAATCATCATCATGGCAGACGTCAGGCAGATACATCCAACAGTGACTAGTCCGCATCTTGGTTCCGTCACAGGTCTTACAGCGTCTCCAGCCGTCGACAAGTTTCTCGGCATTAAGTACGCGTCGATCCCGCAACGCTTCGCCGACCCCGTCCCATTTACTGTCCAAAATGCAGAGGCAACTACGTTTGGGTAAGTTTTAATTCAACGTAAAAACTGCTGGCCAGTAGTCTTGAGATACTAAAGCGACAGACCGCCTGCTCCGCAACCACCCGGAGGCTGCGCAGCCGAGCTAGGATATATCGGCCACTCGTTGCCTCTTCCCGCAGCGGAATCGCAACACTCTGAGCTTGAATGTCTAAATCTCAACATCTTCCGGCCCTCTAATACATCTCAATCTGACAATCTTCCTGTCATAGTTTGGGTTCACGGTGGTGGTGTTGTGGTTGGCGCGAACTGCTGGCCGCAGTTCGATTTTACGCGGTTAGTAGAACTGTCGATCAGCTGTGGACAGCCAGTCATTTGCGTTGCAATCAAGTTAGTCTCTCTCTTTTTTTCTTTAGATTAGCCGTGTAAACTAACAAGATAAGCTACCGACTCGGGCCGCTAGCACTGCTTGCCTCATCTGCTCTTCGCTCGGCAGGATTCACCGGAAACCTTCCGCTGAAAGACATCACGACTGCCTTCTCATGGATACACGAGCACATTTCAACGTTTGGCGGAGACTCTCACAACATCACTGCGATGGGTGAAAGCGCTGGCTCGATGCTGTGCACGGCACTATTGAAATCTGAGACGGCGCTATTTAACAGATTAGTTGCATTGTCGGGACAGTATTCGGCGCTCAGTTTCGAAGATATGAAAGTCCACGACGCCTTCTTCTCAAAAGCTGCCGAAACCGTGGGGTGCCCTCCCGACGCGAACGACACTGAGCGTATCAGATATTTGGAAAATGCGCCAGCTGAAGTCGCTACGCTTTCGATATTGGGTGCCGTACCTCCGATGTTTGTCACTATGGACAGTCCAAATACGCATCCATGGTGTGAATCAATCATAATCAGCGACTGCGCGCACGATGGCACGATACTGAACATGACTGCCAATCTCGAACGTCTCAAACCAGGAATCGCTCAATCGCTTCATGACCACCTTTTGGAACACCTAGAAGAATTTGCCGATTTAGTACTCTCAGCATACGACATCACACCAGATCAAACCGACTATGTTGCATTTTCTCACTTTGAAAGCCTCGTCAATGATATCTTCTTCTACGCACCCGGAATAATCGCAGCGCGGGCATGGCCCTCAAGCAAGCCTGCCTACGTCTGCCATTTTGCCGTACACGATCCTTGGTCTAAAAAGTCCCAGAAATATACACCGCACTCGTTTGACCTTGCGCTTCTATTCCAGAATTTCAGAGATGATCTTCCCGGTCCTATCGCCATCTTGAGCGAGCAAATCGCAACACTGTTTCTGAAGTACGCGAACGGCGCTGAACCGTGGCCTGCGTTTGGAGAGGGCGAGAGGAGTATCGTGTTTGACGATAATGGGATAGAGATAGCTGAAAACTTAGAGGAGGGTAGACCGGTGTGGAAGGTTATTGAGGCAGTTGGGTGGGATCGGATGCATGAAGTGCTGAAGAAGTTCATCTTTGGGTAGATAGGGTTTATAGGGTTATAGCCATTTGCCGGGGGTTTGAGTTTGTTTTAGAGTTTTCAAAAAATAAGCGACGAACCTTAATAGCGCGACTGCAGCTGCTGCGTCGAGACGTCGTTGTTTACATTCTGGTCGCGAACTGCGATTTGCTGCTCGAGTCTGATTGTGAGTTGGAGGATTGATAGAGCAGTGTACAAAGAGCTTAGAATCCCTTTATACCATAACCATTAATCCACTATACCATTATATACTGCCGCTGCGGGTCTCCACAAGTCCTTGACTCGAGCAACAGTGCGCCGTGCAGCTGGCGGCCGCGTAGCTGCGGCTGCTCCAGCTGCAGCCAACTGCAGCTCACAGCCGCCTCGAGCAAGACTCGTCTATATATTTCGATCCCCTTGCTCTCCATCTTTAGTCGTCAGATTCAGAATAATCCTCAATATCTAATCCTTGCGAACTCTCTCCTACACAATGCCCGTTGCAATCATTACCGGCGGCGCCTCTGGAATCGGCCTCGCGCTCGCCAAAGACCTACTCTCCAAATCATGGACCGTCGTCATCGCAGACACGAACGCAGAAGCCGGTGCTGCAGCTGTTACGTCTCTTGGATCCAGTATCACATTTCTCAAAACTGACGTGACCTCATGGACAGACCAATTCGAGCTCTTCAAGTCAACTTTCTACAAATTCGGCAGCATCGACTTTGTTGCCGCGAATGCCGGTATCGGCGACCAAGATATGGTTTATTCGCCGGTCGCCAGTGACGATGATCTGAAACCGTGGAACTACACTGCCTTCGATGTCGACTTGAAAGGAGCGCTTACAAGCTTCCAATTGGCGCTACACTTCATGCGCAAGAACCCCGGCGGTGTCGGGGGCCGCATCGTGTTCACTGCCTCGGCTGTCGGCTTGTATCCCTTTGCACTGCAACCACAATATTGCGCAGCAAAGCACGCTGTAAGTGTTTTTTTCTGCTGGTCTTTTTCTGTTCTACGTATGATCCTGCTAATATTACAACAACAGCTCGTCGGATTTACTCGTTCTGTCGCGACTCCTCTCGCCAGAGAGAAAATCACTGTCAACGCGATTTGTCCCGGCTTTGTCAAGACCCAAATTGTCGTACCTCTGCTTCAGAAAGCAATTACAGACGATTTCATGACCCCGATCGAGACGGTCATAAAGGCGTTCAATCAATTCATTGACGACGGCTCGCTTTATGGACAGACAGCCGAATGCTCCTACGATGAGGTCGCGTTGAGAAAGCACGTTGACTTCCTCAATGAGTCACAGAGGTTTGCTTCTCAGGATCTGCTGGTGAAGTATCTGACGATGAAGGCCATTGCTACTGCCGAAGAAGCAGCTGCTGCCACATTGCAGGCTTGATTTGGATCCTTTAATGAATTGCTCCGATTCTACAACGTATAACAATAAAAGAAGCTCAACTAGCTGAGAGGCTGAGCTGCTTAGCCTGCTCTTAGTTTTTCTGGGGCATTGAATTGATATAATTGCATATGGCACTGCAGTTAATAATGGCAGAATACTGAAGGTCCCGTTCATCTCGGCGAGTTCATAAAAAAAACGCCAAAACCCTCGAGTTAAGGCAATTTCAGGGGCTCAATCTTTTTAGGGTTAACTCAAAAATTGCCGACTACAGCCGAATTAAATATATTGCCGCATCGAGCTCACGAAGTTATGGAATCGTGAGCAGCTGATCGGGCATCAGACGCCTGGGCGGCCTGGTCGACCCATAACTAAATGTTCTTATAATCTCTGGGCTCTCGCATGAATTCAACATGTAGTCGTACACCAGCACTTGCTCAATTGCTGTTGATTCCTCTTGAGTGTCATTGAATCTCAGCTTTCTCCACCAAAACTGCTGCACAATGCCCGTCGCTATCGTCACCGGAGGCGCCTCCGGCATCGGTCTCGCCATCTCCAAGCACCTCCTCACAAAGTCCTGGAAAGTCGTCTTGGCTGACCTCGACCCTTCTATCGGAACTCCCATTGCCACCTCTCTAGGCTCTGATGCCTCCTTCGTGAAAGCTAATGTCGCATCGTGGACCGACCAACTCGCGCTCTTCAAATCAACCTACGAGAAATACGGACGTATTGATTTCGTTGCTGCGAACACCGGAATCGGCGACAAGGGAGATGTGTACACTACCTCCTCGTCGCCAGATTCAGACCCGGAACCTTGCGACTATACCACTCTAGACGTGAACTTTCGTGGCGCCATCAACAGCTTTCGCCTAGCACTTCACTACATGCGAAAGAACCCCGATGCTGCAGGCGGGAAGATCGTGTTCACTGCGTCATGCTTGGGACTCTACCCCTTTCCCTCGCAGCCGCAATATACAGCAACTAAACATGCTGTAAGCTACATGTTCCAGAACTCAAATGAGAATGTGCTAACACTATCATGCAGCTCGTGGGATTCACTCGTTCTGTCGCCCCGACCCTGGCACCAGAGAAAATTACCGTGAACGCTCTCTGTCCCGGCTTTGTCCTAACCGGCATCCTTCCGCCCGACTTGCTGAAAATGATCCCACCCGAGCACCTGACACCCGTTGAAACAGTCGTCAAAGCCGTAAGCCAGTTCATTGACGATGGTTCAATTACAGGGCAAACCGCTGAGTGCTCGCTCGACACGATTGCATATCGGAAACAGACTGAATGGTTGAACGACTCCCAGAAACTGCTCTTTGGTAATACAAAGCTCGCGCTCTGATTTCGATTTATATGAAATCGTGTAGTAGGTATAGATCTATTAAGTGCGTCCCAATTAAATTATTATATAGTCCAAAATATAGCTACTGCGCAAACCCAGCAGAAGCCGCAGAATCAAATCCCTGAAATGACTGCGCCAAACTCTCTAAAAGATCATTAAACAACCCCCGACTCAAATCAGAATCATCTCCATTAGAATTAAGATACGCACTCGCGCTACCATCAACCATCGGATCATCCGGATTGAACTCACTGCCATCTAGACTCGGCATCAAACCAGGACTGGGCATATTCTTCTTGTATCCGCCTGGATTAGCAATTGGCGGGTCCATTCCGGAAACTTGGGCATTTTGATATGCTGCAGTGACTTCCGACATGCTCGGAATATGGGCAAGATATTCGGGTGTCGTGAGCCCACTGTCCCAATGATCGAATGCAAAAGACGAAGTGCTGATTCCCATCCCGCCATTTGAATACATACTCGCAGACCCATCATCGGTAACGTTGTACGGCATAGACGTTTCTTCAACAGGCTGATTCACCATGGATGGTACTTCCATGATTCCATTTACAGCTGCAACCGGACTCGCAGCCCGCGACATCATAGAGGTAGAAACAGCGCCTGTCTGCTGTGGCGTCACGGCTCCGGTAGAATGCGTCCCACGTCTCAGATATTTGCGTACCTGATGCCAGAGTTCCTAAATCACGTTAGCACATAAACCAATTCATCTTATATCTAGCTTAATAAAACAAACCTTCAGTGCGGACACATATCGTTTTGCCATATCGCTCTGCGCAGAAAGCTGCATCTGAACATCACAGAGCTTGCGAGCTTTTTGCAAAATATTCTGCCGTTCCACAGTCTGCGGACGATGCGCAAGATACACAAACATGACTGTCACGGCACAAAAGACAACGTACGCAATATACCAATTCGATCCAGACAAATTGGCAAAATCGCCCATGTCGGCAACGCTAACTGCGGCACGAAGACATTCATCTTGCTGCGCTCGCATGCGTTCAGAAACTGTCTGTGGGAACTTGCGGAGCCCGTCACTATCTTCACCCGTCTGCTCGTATAAGTTCAAGCTCGGCCGATAGATCAGAATCAAGGCATGTGCATGTGCGAGATGAATCACGTCGACCTGGCGGGCGTATGAGAGTTTCAAGCTACCAGAGGCCGGCGTCGCACCCGCAGTGTGCAACCGCAGAAAAGCAGGCAGACCATATTCCCAATCTGCGACTTCTCGTGCAAGCGTGTCAATTATCGCTTCTTGCTCTGCAGCGTCCTCAGCTCGTGGCACAGAGGGCGACCGGTAGAGTCTGCGTAAGGCAGTACGCATGATGCGGGAAATCTTGGCATGCGCGATCGGAAGATGAATCAAACTCGGACCGGAATCACCAAAGTCCATAGACGCAAGCGCGTCCGCTGCAGCATCGCCGTTCGTACGAGCAACCTCCTTCAAAAGCGCATATCGAGCAATTGCAGGCCAATCAGCAGTGATGTCCTCTTCCGCCCAAGTCAGAGTCTTGCCGAGCATTGTGCACATGTACGTCTCCAGAGTATAGATTGCCCAAAAGCAGCGCTTGCGCAGCTCCAGCTCCAGCCTGTCTCGAGGTCGCCGATTAGGTCCATATACGGGGTCGCGTCTGTTAAGATCCAGATTCGTCGCAATGCTTTTAACAGAGACCAGAATGTCCCAAGCCGCTTTGACACGCGACGTGGTTAGCATGTACAAACACATGATAAACTGAGCCTGCAGTTTTATAATCATATCCTGTGGACCCTTGTCCCGTGCAAGCTCGTTCTGTGATATAAGCAGGCACTGTCTAGAATGATATTGCAACACTGAGCGCTGAGAAGACAAATTTACACGAGCACCGACAGGAAACTGGTATCCCATGGCAAACACGGCAAACATGACTGAGCAAATATTGTGGTCGGCAAACAGTTTCTGGCGCATAGCTTCCTGGTCAGGCGTGCGACCTTTAAAAGAGTCTTGATCTTTGCTCTCGTCAAAGTCGAACGGCGACGGATCCGCATGAAACCCCATGTCAATCCATTCATGAACTAGCGGACGATGTAAAATTCTATATGTCGGTGACGCGTTTTCAAAGTACCAAGTGGCCAGCTGATGCGCGAGTCGCTTTGCAGGTAACGCAAGGAACTTCGCATCCACGTCTCCGAGCCGGGTGTCATTAAACCAAAAGCTTTTCCAATCAAGAACATTGCTACTCTGAGCAGCTTCATTGCTGTCGCCGTGGCGCTTATGATCAGCTAATGGGACAGTGCCGGAATGCCTGTAGTCGCTGGTTGGTGGAGGCGAAGGCGTGGCGAGTCGTGTCTGTGTGCTTTGAGCGTAAAGCAGCGACGATGACTCGCCCAAGAAGTCAGAAGATCGCGGTGACTGCGGTGGTGGAGTGTGCCGTGGTTGTGGTCGCTGAGGAGACTCGGACCGCTGTATCTTGCGTCTGTCGCTGGAAAGCATGTTATCAATACCCCGCAAGTCGCGGTCAGTCTCTGCTCGCAGCGTAGAAAGCGAGGCATAGTCGTCTGTAGGATCGGTTTGCACGGCAGCCGACCGATGAGGAGCAACAAAACTTCCGCGAGTGTATTTCGATTCGAATTTGCATTCTGGAAGAGTTAGCGCACAGCATCGCATGGAAGCATATACCCAGACCAGCTCACCAGCATGAATCCGCGTGCAGCGCGCGCAGGGTTGCGTTCCGTCGCAGCGAATCTTGCGTCTAAAAACCAGAATCAGTATTAATGACAAGACCGACCGACAAAACGGATACTCTCACGCTTTGCAGGCATCGCAGGCACGCGTGCTGTTCTTGCGGGTACGCTTCTGGGCACGTGGCGGGGAGCCGGAGAGAGAAATGGACGCCGACGGCGAGGGCGACAGTGCGCGCCGCTTGGATGCAGACAAAGGCGGAGCCATTATGGCAAATGGGACCAGGACTAGAAGGGCTCGCGAGCCATGAAGCAGGTCAGGCTGGACGGAGTATGAACATGTCCGACCCCGCCTCATCGATGAGTCGAGTTAGGTTTAGCAGGATGAGTGCGGGTGGTCACGTGAGTGACAGCTGCATAGGGTTTTCAGGGTTACAAAAACCCTACAAACCCTATTCGCCTTATTGATCACGTGAGCTATAGCACTGCCGGAAGGAATATCGCAGCTTAAACTACAAGCAGACCAAAGATCGTACGATTGCATAAATTATGTTTCCAACTCAGACCACCGCGCGCTCCATCGGAAAAACGCAGCACCGGACGCGTCACGTGTGCGCTGCCGAAAGCGGCAGGCAGTCAACAACCCCACTTAGCCCGCCGCCGCGCGCGCCCTAACCCGCTCTGCGATGCTCACGAACTCCGGTCGCAACCCCACTTGCGTCGCCGAGCGCTCACGCAATGCGCCTGCCCAGGCAGCCCTGCGCGTCTCCTGAGATGGCCGCCCCTCTTCCGCGACCCCGCTTAAGCGCGCGATGCCCCGCCGGCGCAATATATATCGGACAGCCGGCCCCCCGCACACTCACCAACTCCGCCCTCACCACCATCACCACCTCCACTCCCCCCATCACAGCCAGATCCAATGACCGTCACTAGCATTGCGCCGCGCTCTATTGACGCGCTGCGTCCCTTGCGCGTCATCACCGTCGGTGCAGGCATCTCGGGCATTCTCGCCGGCATCCGTTTCCCACAGCGCATCCCGAACGTCGACCTCGTCATCTACGACAAGAACCCCGACGTCACCGGCACTTGGTACGAGAACCGCTATCCCGGTGTTGCCTGTGGTAAGTTTACATGCGACATAAAATGTGTGTGCATTTGCTGACCTTGACAAGATATCCCGGCGCACTCGTACCAGCTCTCCTTCGACCCGAACCCGAATTGGAGCCAGTTCTACGCCTCCGGGCACGAGCTCTATCTCTACTGGAAGTCCATTGCTGAGAAGTACGGTATAGAGAAATACTGCAAGCTGCAGCACATGGTCACAGGCGCGCGCTACGACGAGGACAGCGCAAAGTGGTTTGTGCAGGTCAAAAACTTGGTCTCCGGCGAGACCTTTGTCGACTCATGCGATATCTTCTACGTCGCCGTCGGAACGCTCAACGACTGGAAATGGCCGGACATCAAGGGTCTTCACGACTTTAAGGGAAGCCTTCTGCACAGTGCTGCGTGGGACGACGAGTGGGTGGCCGAGGGTAAGACCGTCGCGGTCATTGGTGCCGGATCTAGTGCAATTCAAATCGTGCCCGCCTTGCAACCCAAGGTCAAGCGTCTCGACAACTTTGTGCGCGGAAAGACCTGGATCTCACCGCCGTTTGCAAAGACTGAGGTCGACAAGCACACCTCGAGCGAGGCCAATTTCAAGTTTAGCGATGAGGAGATCAAGCGGTTTAACGAGGACCCCGAGTTTTTCCTCGAGTATCGCAAAATGATCGAATTTGAAATCCAGTCTGCTCACCAAAACACCTTCGTCGGTCCCGTTTCTAGCGCTGGTGCTGAATTCTTTAAAAGTGAGATGTCAAAGAAGCTTGCCAAGAAGCCTGAGATCATGAAGTCGCTTCTGCCCAATTTTCCACCGGGTTGCCGCCGTTTGACCCCTGGACCCGGATATCTCACCAGTTTAGTTCAGGACAACGTCAACTTCATTACTACCGGCATTGATCATATCAACGAGAAAGGTGTCGTGACTACGGACGGCGTGCTTCATGAAGTCGACTCAATCATCTGTGCTACCGGCTTCAACACAACCTACACTGGCCGGTTCCCTATCATCGGCCGCGACGGGGCCCTGCTGAAGGATAAATGGACACCTTATCCCGTCTCATACATGTCTATTACCGTTGATGGGTTTCCCAACATGTTTACAGCTTTTGGTCCCAACTGCGCAGTCGGAACCGGCAGTCTCAGCATGATGCTCGAGAAGGTCTGCGACTATGTCTCATTCGCAATCCAAAAGATGGCACGCGACAATATCAAGACTATTGAAGCCAAGCCTGAGGCAGTTGAAAGCTTTGTGGCATACGCCAGAGAGTATTTCAAGTCGACGGTGTTTGCTCAATCTTGTAGCTCATGGTACAAGGGCGGTAAGACTGAAGGAGACGTCATTTCACTCTGGCCCGGATCTTCTCTGCATGCAATCTACGCTCTTGATCACCCACGGTGGGAGGATTACAACTATGAGTACATTGACGGGAACGCAATGGGATGGTTTGGAAATGGCTGGACTGAGCTGGAACGTAAGGTTGACGCTGACCGGACGTATTATCTGAACCCGGATGTTGTCGACTTGCCGCCCGTCCCGGCTACGAGTACTCCGACTGCAAAGAAAGCATAATGATATTGAAAATTGTACGCAGCATGTTTGATTTAGCACTCAATTTTCTATAATAAATCTCAAATGCATTCTATGAAGATCACACATTAGATTAGATCAATCCAGTTTCTAGACTCGAAATATCACTATTCAAATTTGACAGACTCTACAGGTAAATGCATAAAGCTGTATTGCAAATGCAGCACATAATAAAGTATACTGCGGATGGCAGCGGATCTATCATGATCGACGCAATATTTGCGCTGGAGATCGATCGAGCAATTCGAAAGAAAAGCCGGGGAAATTGAGTTTAATGACGTCGAGCCGTTCGATGCGCGGCGCCGTCAACAATTCGCCGACAATTATGACTGCACTTAAATGCGACGACCAAGTTATAGCCAGCTATATTCAAAGCACAAAAACAGCACGCAAAACTAATTTGAACTTCAGAGCAATGCTAGTAAATATAGCGAAAGTTGATGTTCTCGACATCACCAAGATCCTCAAACGCGTGTGTCATGTCGATATCCGGTGCGATTTCATTCTGTTCGATCTTCTGGTCTTTCAGTTTGTTCTGTCTCACCAGCCAAATCCGAAGGCATACAAGAAGAATCAAAAGCAGTCCGTAGCAGGCCATGTGCACAGAAAATGCAGTTAGATACCTTGGAGCATCACGAGTGAGAAACACTTGAGGACCGATCGCGTTTCCGACAGCCCATCCGACAAAATTCATCGAGATCGCAACTGTCTTCTTGGTCTGGCCGGCGATATTTCGAGAGAGCATGGACAACGCAAGAGTAGCTGCAGCCCAGAACGATAGAATCATGTAATAGCAAAAGAGAAGTCCAGCAGAGTGTGCAGTCGATCCATCATTAGGTACAACCATCAATACCACTGTGCCGCCAATTGACGGCAGAACATAACAAATCATAGTAATGATATTCTGTTGCGTCTTTCTAACAATCCACGCAGAGCTGAGAAGGATACAAATCAGATACGCGCCCAGGACCATGGCAAGTAGCTGAGTCTGAAGAACCGAAAAACCAAAACTGGAAACGATAATATTCTGAAATGCACCAAGACCAGATGTGGGGAGAGCAGTTAAGAACTGAATAAATGGATAGGCCCAGACCTGAGGATCTTTGAGCGCTTCCTTAACGTGATCCATTCTGAAATTGTGATTTTGAAGGCCAGTCTGATTGCTGCGCACCCGCTCAACCATAAGTCGCTTATCTTCTTCAGAAAAGCACTTTGCACGCATGGGTGAATCGGGCATCCACCACAGCACAAACAGACCCCAGCAAATGGAGGCGCAGCCATAACACAGGAACAAAATCTGCCAATTTTTCAGTGCAGCGCCTTGAATCAGAGTAAAGCAGTACGCAAGCAATCCGCCCACAATCTGCTGGCCGCCGTTCATCATGTACCAGAACACCACCGTGAAAGCCTGCTCCTCGCGACGGTACCACATGGAAGACAGAACGACAAAGATAGGCTGGCATGAGCACTCAAACATTCCCAAAATAATTCGAACGATAAGTAGGCCGGTGAAGTTTTTGCAAGCAGCATGGCAAGCGAGAGCGATTGACCAGCAGATGATGTTGAATGCGAGATACTTTCCGATCGGGACACGCTGGACGACCCAGTTAGTGGGAAACTCGCAAGTCAACACGGCCAAATAAGTGCATGCTGTGAGCCACTGGTAGTCCTGGCCAACGAGGTGGGCGTCTTCTTTGATTCCCATGATTACGGCAAAGGAGAGGGTGCCTTTGTCGAGCGTCTGCAGGAAATATGTGATGATCATGACGGGCAGAACTCGCCGGTTGATCATCTTGTAGAGACGCGCATTGGTTGCGGCATCGATGGCGACGGCGTCCGCGTCGGCGTACTTTGCGACTTCGCGGTCGATGCGGTCATAGTGCGGGCGGTCGAGATCGTCGAGGTGCTTGCCGGAGGCCTTGAGAGTGTCGAGTTGGTGTGTTGTTTCCTGTTGAGATGCCATTGCGGTGGAGAAGGGAAGACTGAGGATGGGGTCAAGTCGCAGCTGCGGATGGAGCGGAATCCCGGGGCCCTAAAAAGAGCATCCTGATTCGCGGCTTTCATCGAGAACGCGGTTCGTGAACGTGGATCCGCGCGTCAGGTGGCGCGACGACGCGGGGCTGAACTCGGGGTCTGGGGTCAGTAAGTGCGGGGTACGGGGAAGCTGTGGGGGCGTGCTGGCTGCTGGGTGCCGCTGCTGAGTATTTCCTGCTCTGTAAGGCAAAACGGCGGCAGGGCGGCCGTTCAAACCCAATTCCAAGGGCAAGCGAGCGCGATGGGGGCGGATCCGGGGCAGGTCTGCGTCGTGCGTTCGGCGCAAAGCTCGCCCGGCTTGTTTTTTTGATCTAGTGCGCGTGGCTGTCGCCCTGGCTAGTACGACGCTAGTGTGCGGCGCGCTAATAGCGATGCGATACAATGCGAGACAACCTGCTCGACTCCCCCTGGCCTTGCACCCCAGAAAGCCGCCTAGGGCACATTTCATCTTTCTCTCGTTCTCAAGACTCAAGACTCAAAGACTTAACTAGTCAATTCTTGACTCTTGTACCCCAGCAGATTCCACAGCCATGCCTACGATCGTCGGCGGAATCGCCAGCAACCCTGCACGCGAAACCTGCTCACAATCAAGGACACCACAGGCCAATTTTTATACAATACCGGATGGATGAATTATTGATACGAAGGGCTCGCTGGGCTGGCTAGGAGTGGATGCAGGGCATCGGCTTATACGGCATGTGGCATTACTACGCGCTGACTGCCGACGAGAGCGTCCTGCAAACCATCATCGACTGGTTGACGCGCGTTTCGCCAAAGGTACCACGACGAAGAATATCAACACAATGGCCCCGTTTCTGATTCTGATTCTGACTCCGGCTTATATGTATGATTGACGAATTACGACCGAATGCATCGTCTCGAGAATACCTCGACGTGTGGCCGGAATGGACAATGTACGATCTGCCGAGGACAAAGTACGACGGTATGCAGCATATAGCGTACCTGACCGACAATTACAACCAGCTCTGGGATGACACACTCATGATGATTGTCATGCCGCTGGCTAAGACTGGACTGGTGCTGAACCTACCTCAGTATGTTCACGAGGCTAAGCGGTTTAACGAGGCTGCGCGGCAGTTCCTTACGCACATTAAATACCTGTTCGGTGGCTCAACCGGCCTATGATTCCACGATTGGACCCTACAAACCCTGCATACCATTGTCATTCCCAAAGTTATTGAACTTGTTGATCTTCCGGACTCCGATTATCCACGTAACGTCTTGACCGCCACTCTCGACGCCCAGGTATCGGCGCTGGCAAAGCTTCAGGATGAGGAGACTGGACTCTGGCACAATTTACTTGACGAACCCACGTCGTATTTAGAGGTTTCTGCTACTGCTGGGTTTGCGTATGGTATCTTGAAAGCTGTCTGTAAGCGTTACATATCTAAGAGCCACTTGCCGATTGCGCAGAAGGCAATTGCGGAAGACGAACCCTTCGACACATCAGCGAAAATGGCGAGCTGCTGCAGACATCGTTTGGTACGGGAATGGGAGACGGTCTGCATTTCTACAAAGATATTCCGCTTACGTCTATGCCATACGGCCAGGCAATCACTATGATTGCATTGGCCGAATATGTTCGTCTGTATATTTGATTTCATGTGGCATTCAACTTGCATTTTCGCTGTGAGTATTGAGACGAGTTGTGTGTTATATGAATAAAAAGTCAAAATCACTTCAATCTATGCCCCGCCTTCAATGGCTATTAGAATAGACAGCCGCGAGCACCCCGCGGGCCCCTCCCGTTCAAGCCGCCGCCACAGGATATTGGCTTATTGTATTGAGCACCCGATTCAAGCTTATTCAGAACGGTGGGGCGGACTGTGACGCTGCGTCCTCTCGGCATTCTAACAGTAACGCTCGTCTCGTCTGTTTGCTCGGCAAAGCGACTGTCCGAGCAGTATAGATAGATTACATTGCCGGCCCCGCTCGTTAAATTCATCCTCCGCCGGACCCTGGGCGATTCTCGAGACTCTGACTATTCACTATTGCCCGCTGAACTCTTGGCTCTTGGCTCCTTGCCCCCATTTCGATTTCTACGCCTTGTCGGGTTGTGTTCGTGAACGTGAATCCGCACATAACGTGGCGGGACGCGGGGCTGATCTCGGGGTCTGTGGTCAAAATAGTCAGTAGTCAAGACGTGCGGGGTGCGGGGCGGCTGTGGGGGCGCGCTGAGTGCCATTGCTAGTGCTGAGTGCTGCGCTGAGTGCTGCCCGTTCTTCTAGAAGTCAGAACTAAGAAGCGTAGCGGATAGTCTGCCGAGCAACTGTTCAAACCGCTTCAAAGGCAAGCGAGCGCGGTGGGGGAAGATCTGGGCAGGGCCTGTATTGTGCGGCTCGGCTCGGCGCAAAGCTTGGCCGGCGCCGTTGCCCCGCCAACGAACTATGACGCTAGCCGCGGCGCGATATAACTCGAGACAACCTGCTCGACTTTGCACCCCAGAAAGCCGCCTAGGGACATTCTCCATCTCTCTCTCTATCTCGTTTTAAGACTCGAAGACTTAGTTGGTCAATCTTTGCACCCCAGCAGATTCCACAGCCATGCCTACCATCGTCGGCGATATCGCCAGCAGCGATGTGCACGCCAACATCCGCAAGCTCATCCACAACATGATCACAATCAAGGACACCACAGGCAAATTTCTTGTGCCACTCCCGGATGGACGAATTATTGATACGAAGGGCTGGGCCGGCTGGGATTGGACGCATGGTGTCGGCTTGTACGGCATGTGGCATTACTACGCGCTGACTTCCGACGAGAGCATCCTGCAAACCATCACCGACTGGTTTGACGCGCGCTTCGCCGAGGGCACCACGACGAAGAATATCAACACAATGGCTCCGTTTCTGACCCTGGCTTATATGTACGAGCGACAGCCGAATGCCTCGACTCGGGAGTACCTCGACGTGTGGGCCGAGTGGGCAATGTACGATCTGCCGAGGACAAAGTATGGCGGCATGCAGCATATAACGTATGTGCGCGAGAATTACAACCAGCTATGGGACGACACGCTCATGATGACAGTCATGCCGCTGGCCAAGATTGGACTGGTACTCGGTCGACCTCACTATGTCAATGAGGCTAAGCGGCAGTTCCTTACGCTCATCAAGTACTTGTTCGATCGCTCAACCGGCCTGTGGTTCCACGGTTGGACGTTTGAGGAGGGCGGGCACAATTTTGCAAATGCGCGCTGGGCAAGAGGAAATTCGTGGATCACCATTGTTATTCCCGAATTTATTGAGCTCGTTGATCTCCCGGAGTCCGATCATTTACGTACCGTCTTGATCGAGACTCTCGAAGCCCAGGTATCGGCGCTGACAAAGCTTCAGGATGAGGATACCGGACTCTGGCACACTCTACTCGACGACTCTACGTCGTATTTGGAGGCTTCTGCTACTGCTGGGTTTGCGTACGGCATCTTGAAAGCTGTCCGTAAGCGTTACATATCAAAGAGCTACTTGCCGGTGGCGCAGAAGGCAATTGCGGGAGTAATTCGACACATCAGCGAAGATGGCGAGTTGCTTCAGACCTCGTTTGGTACGGGAATGGGAAATGACCTGCAATTCTACAAAGATATTCAGCTTACCTCTATGCCATACGGGCAGGCAATGGCGATGATGGCATTGACCGAATATCTTCGTCAGTACATTTGATTTTATGTGGTATTCAGCTTGCATTGGTTATGAGGATTGTTGTACTGAGACGAGTTGTGCATTTGAATAGAAAGTTAGATTTGTTTTGAATAGTTATATGTAGTATGCCCGCTTTCAATAACTCTTAGAATAGCCAATTATGAGCACCCCGTTGCCCGCAGGTCCGTCACTTTCAAGCCGTGCCACAGCCCAATTCATGCTTCACAAGAACTGTGGTGGCAGTCTCTTAATGCTCGTCTGTCGGCAGCTCGGCAAAGCGATTGTCTTAGCAGTATGACTTTGCGCACGCTGAATTAATACTCTTCCCGATCCTCGGCAATTTCCGAGACTGTAGTAACAGCACATTTAACGTTCACCACCATTTAGATTTTGGTGCCTGGATCAGTCTGTTCAAGTTTATAAAACAACAAACGCCAGGCACACTACCCTAAGCAGCTAAAGTGTTATATCCTTCGAGCTTGTTTGACGCGACCGACTTCAGCGTTTCGTTATACGACGGGATTCCGCGAATATAGTTCAACATCTCAACCGGCTTTCCAGGAATATTCGCACCCATATACCAAGATTTCGCAAGCGGAAACAAAGACTCCGCTGCCACAGTCTGGATCTCGCTCGCCCACTTTGCTTCGGCGGCTGGCTCGGCGTTCAAACTACGCAGATTATTCTGCTTCATGTACTCCATGATCCCAACGACAAAGTCAACTTGCACTTCGGCACACGTAGGACCATTGGAGAATGCGGTAGGAGCTTGGGGACCATAGGTGAAAAACATGTTTGGAAATCCCTGAACCGATAGACCGAGGTAGGTAGACGTGCCATTCGCCCATTTGTCGCTCAAAGATACTCCATCGACGCCCTTGATGTTGATAAGTTTGAAGCTACCTGTAATAGCATCAAATCCAGTAGCCAAAATCAACAAATCAAATTCATATTCCTTTTTCGAAGTGCGTAGACCAGTCTCAGTAAACTCGACAAGCGGCTCAGCCTTAATGTCAACCACATGCACGTTCGGCTTGTTGAACTGCTCAAAATAATCGGCCTCAAGAGAAACTCGTTTAGTTCCAAACGGATGCGGTGCAACAGCCGGGGCAAGAATCTCAGCGGCAGCAGGATCGGCCACGCGCTGGTGAATGCGCTTGCGCCAGTAGTTGTACGCAACGTCGTTCGCCTTCTGACTGAAAAACAAGTCGCGATAAGTACCAAGCCAGAATCCAAATCCACCACGGTCAAAGAGAGTCTGGTACGTCTTCTCGCGCCCCTCAGGCGTATCATCGAACGTGTCCATTTCCAAGAAATTGATGTTGAACCCCGCAAAGGACTTCAGTCTACCCTTGTAAAACTCCTTGTCGCGACGATTGAGTGCGGACGTGGCATCCAGCTGTTTCTGGCCCATGGGAAGCGCAAGATTCGGCGTGCGCTGAAAGACGGTCAATTCCTTGCACTCGTTGCCAGCCTCTTGAGTGATCTGCACACCAGTCGATCCGGTACCAATCAGGGCAATCTTGCGACCGGTCAGGTCGACACCGGACTCGGGCCAATGACAGCTGTGGTGGACTTCGCCCTTGTATTTCGAGAGACCCTTGAAGTCCGGCGTAAACTCCTTTGCACAAAATCCAATACACGCCATGAAATACTGCGCACGCGCACGGGTCCCATCGGCAAACGACACTTCCCACGTCTGCGTCGCGTCATCCCATGTTGCCGCGGTAGCAGTCATGTTGTAGTCAGCGTCCTTGGAGATCTGGAGAACATCGTCCAAATGCTGAAAGTAGCGTCGAAGCTCTTCCCATCCCGGAAAGCGCTGAGACCAAGTCCAAGTGTTGTAGACTTCGGGAATTGAGAGTTCGTAAAGAGGAGTCTCGGTATCGACACGTGCGCCAGGATAGCGATTCCAGCGCCAGGTACCGCCGATGGCAGGGGCCTTGTCGTAGATGTGCGCGTTGTAGCCCAAGCCGCGCAGGCGATGTAGCATGTAGATGCCAGAGAACCCGGCGCCGAGAATGAGAGCGTCGTAGTACGGCACAGAGTCCGCGTTTGATGCCATGATAGAGGTCAGAATTTGGGCCAGAGAGTGTATAGATCAAATGACTGGGATGTGCGAGGGAGAAGAGGAGGTTATAAGGGAGCATCCTGGGCAGCCGAACTTGGCAATGCCGTGGGTAGATCGCGATGCTCGAGACAGACATACCGACGATGTTCCGCAGTTCGGCGATCACGCGACGCCTGAACGGACACTCTACCCGATCGGACGAAGCAGACATGGCATCGTGAATGAAAGGTGGTCCCTGTTCTGAAGTGCATGGGATATCCCGAGGTGGTATTGTAGATCGGGTATGGATCGGGCATGGAGCGGATCGAGCCGCGTGAGATTGTCTGACATGCGTACATGCGTACGCGTTGGCACTTCGACTATGCTGCGAGGGAGTACTAATGATTGAATTGAGAGTGAGAGGCAGGAGAAACGGAGAACCTGATATCAATAAACTGCTTGGCTGCATGGGATTGGTATAATTATTTGCGGTGAATGGTGATGCGGCGCGTTGCACACAGGGACCGCTGAAGAACTCCGAACTGCCCATGCGCAACTATTAATTTTCAGATCGCGCGCCTACCAGTTTTGCAACGATTTAGCCGCGATCGCGCGCCATACAGTTGACAGCTTGACCTCGAAATGACATAAGTGATAACAGACTAACAGAGCTACGCTTTCCATTTTACATTTGTAAACCAATTAGATTCAGTCGGTTACTCGTTTAGTAAAACCATGACTTTATTAGGGAAGCGCAAGCCGCAACGACAAGCAACCGATATCGGATCCCAGTCTACGATTACAACATGCCGAGTTGTCAACCGTTGTCCGTTAACAGTTACCAAAGTCGAAAGCAGACAAAAGGCCAGCTCAACGTCGATCGATAAGCGCGATCGCCAACGACCCGACGACTCTTTCAGCTTTCAGGCTTCAGCCGATCAGAACCATGAACTGTCGGAAGCTGAACTGGAAAGAAGAACGAATTTATCGTAAGCCAAGAGTCCAGAGATCAGGATAATGATAGGATTGCTGTGTGATACGGATCAAGGGCAGTTGTGAATTTCATTATTACTGCTCGAGGTCCGTGCCGTGGTCGGGGGGCGTACGGCTAGATTCTGCGTCGTAGCCCCGTCCATAGCCTGTGGGCAGTGAAGACACCACACACATGATAGAGACTAGATAGGATAGCGAGTGTATCTGTAATCTGTTACAGCCCATGAAAATTACCAATCAAGGCAGCTCGCGTCTAGATCCCGGTGGATACTTTTTGATCGAGATCCGGTGGAAGCCGTGGAAGCCGTGGAAGCGTTGGCTCAAGGGCTGTGCCACGCGCACTAACTGCTTGTAGCTAGCAGCTACACCTGCCGCTCGTCCGGACCTGCAATACAGCCAATCGCGAGGCGCTAATGCGCTATTGCCAAACGATTCAAGGGGGGGTCTGTTCAGCGTGAGGGGTAAGTAAGTGTAGATAAGTCTAAATCCGAGAAGAGGAGTAGCGTCGATGGCAGGTCCGCAGGAGTATGCAGCATGCAGCATCCACGGACGGGTTAATTGGCCAGGCCGCGCAGCAAGAACTACAGCCGCGTCCGACTTCTTGAGCTCACTACCGCTGTTTCTCTGTTCTCACCAGTTGCAGAGTCCAGGCAAGGAGAACGGGAAGCAATCGAAGACTGCGATCGCGGATTGGATTTAATTACAGTGACACAAGACGTACCCCACGTGCCCGAATAGGCAGGATTGCCGAATGAGGCCTAGTTCCGGGGAAACGGGATCGCCGCGCCGCACATGACCCCGCGTCCCCGCGATGAGCCAAGAGCCAAAGCCACGAGCGCTGGCTGCGAGCGGGGAAACGAATACTTAAGAACGCGATCTCTCGTGGTTTGCAGCAATCCTGCACCTGCACTGCACATAAGCTCACAGAGCTCAATTCAGTTCGCAAACTACCAATAATCAACAACAAATCAACCATGGCTGCACCGGATATTGGACTCCATCCGGAGTGGATGAAGGTGTGTGTTTTGTATATAGGGACAGATCTATTAACCCTATCCTACCCCAATTGTCCAAACAAGTGACAACCCCTAACATGCATCCAGCTCGAGGAAGCAATGGGCGCGCGACCGCTGCTCTCCGGCGATGCGCACAACATGCGCGTCCAGATGAACGGTCTATCGAGCTTGCTGGCCAAGCAATGGGGCCCGCCCGCGCCAGGCGTGACGACGACGGATCTCGTGACGGACGCTGGTCGGCCGGTCCGGGTCTACCAGCCGGACGCGTCTGCCGGCAAGGTCGTCCCGCTCGGCGTGTTCTTCCACTGCGGCGGATTCTGCATCGGCAGCATCGACGTCGAGGACAACTTGGTCCGGAACCTGTGTCTCGAATCGCAGACTGTCATCGTCTCGGTCGACTACCGCATGGCACCTGAGTTTGTGCACCCGACCGCGCTGCAGGACAGCTGCGATGTGACCGAGTGGGTGCGCGCGAACGCGGCTCAATGGGGCGCGGATAGCTCGCGAACGTACACGACGGGCGCATCGGCCGGCGCGAATCTCTCGATCTCGGTGTTTCTGAAGCTCAAGGACGAAGGCAAGGCGGACGGGATCTTGGGCGTGGTCGCTCTTTCTCCGTGCCTGCTGCACCCACACAGTCTCGGCGAATACGAAGACGAGCACAAGTCGTTTATTAACAGCAACGACCGGCTACCAGTGATTGACGAAAACTCGATGATCACGTTCTACGACACGTACAAGGCACCGCTGGACGACAAGTACATCTTTGCTCTTAACTACCCAGACCTCTCAGTGATCCCGTCGGTGTATCTGGTCGCGGCCGAGTTTGATCCTCTGCGCGATGACTCCGCCATCTTTGCGCGCAAGCTGGCGGAGGCGGGAGTTCCGCACACGCTCAAGCAGTACGACGGCATGCCGCACGTGTTCTGGCTTTTCCCGCTGCCGCAGTCGCGCCAGTTCTTCAAGGACACGGCGGCGGGCATTCGGGGCGTGCTTGGTGAAAAGTAGTGCACATGGCCATGGCCTGTGGGATTGTGATGTATTTAGTGATTTGTCGCGCGAATGTATTATATTAGGTATGCACTTGTAGGAAAGTTGGTGTCGCGAGATGTAAGTCTGGAGCCCCGCAGGACTGTAGCCGCGGTGATCGGCGGCTATCGGCCGCGGAGAACTCATGGAACCTGGAGACTGGAGCTTAGCGTAGAAGCAACACGTCTAAAGACTAAAGCTGATGAAGCACGCAAATCATCCGGCACGTGAGGGGGTGGCAGACTTGTCATACTGATTATGCCGCGAACCGACTAGATCGTGCAAGAACATGCGGGGAAGCACTCCATGTGGGGCTGTCAAGCTCGAACTCAGAGTCGACCGAGATCCTCGATCAGTCCGATGCTGACAGACCGGCAGGCTGGAGGTATAACAGAAATTTTGGGAAAAGGACTCACGCGGGCTGGAGTGTGGTGACGGTTGAGTTAGCGCGGTGGCAGCCGGCGAAGGAGAGACGGAAACGGAAGGAGTTAACCGCTAAACCCTCAAAACCCTGGTCGAGGTCACGGGACTGGATGAGTCAGCAGAGGGCAAGAAGCGAAGCGAGCGCCCAGTCGGAGACGGGTAAGCCGGCGAAGCTTGTGCGCGCGAATCCGGCGGCACGGAGCGCGTCAGCACGAGCTTGGGCGGCGTGGTGCTTGTACCGCCGGCGGCGGCCACCGCGGTGCGCCGAGGAGTGGTGGCGGGATAGGCTGGGGTTAGTGGGGTTTGTAGGGTTTGTGGGGTTTGCACCTCTTAAGATACTACAAACCCTGCAAACCCTACTCTTCTTGAGCCGGACTGTGGTGGCCAGGCAGCACGAGCGGGGTAGCGGGCTGGCGGCGGCGGGCGGGCCGCGGTGGCCAGGCAAGCGCAACCGGTTGCGGCGGCGCGGCTGCATGGCTGCTCCGGTGGAACCGGTGGAACCGCGGAGCGCGAACTCAGTTCCGGCCGCCAAGTTGCTTGCGTTTGCTGCGATTCTTGCAATTTGCTTAGCAGCGCGCGGCGGCGGCGGCCAACAGAGTTCAGCTGAGCTCACCCCGCATTTCGCCCGCCCGCCGCCGCCGCAGCTTATATCTGTCCGGGGTCCCCGCAAGCCTGCCGTTTTGTTTTCTCATATCCACCAACACCCCGGGCCCGCACTTCGCCACCTTTTACTGCCCCCCGCCCCGGCACCTCCGACCTCAACCTACACACACCACTGCATACACCAGCCAACATGACCGTCAACCTCACAAACGCCTCGCGTCCGACGTACTTCTTCGGCCTCCGTGGCAAGTGGCTCAACCGCGCCGTCGCCTTCATCGCCGGCACCGGTTTCTGGCTCTTCGGCTACGACCAGGGCGTCATGGGCGGCCTGCTCACCCTCGACTCCTTCATCGAAGCCTTCCCCGGCATGGACAGTACCTCGTCGTATCTCTCGCAGGCTCAGAAGTCGCACAACTCCAGCATCCAGGGTGTCGTTATCGCCGTCTACGAGCTTGGCTGTATGACCGGCGCCTTATTCTGTATCTACATTGGCGACAAGCTGGGTCGTCGCAAAACTATCTTCTTCGGCTCTGGCATCATGATCATTGGTGCTATCATCCAGACTGCCTCGTTCGGGCTCGTCCAGCTCGCCATCGCTCGTGTCATCACTGGATTCGGCAACGGCTTCATTACCGCCACCGTGCCCATGTGGCAGTCTGAGTGCGCAAAGCCCGAGACTCGTGGCCAGCTTGTCATGGTTTCCGGTGCTCTTGTTACCTGCGGTATTGCATTCTCCAACTGGTATGTCTAGTGTCTTGTTCTCTTGTAATATTTGTCAATTAGTCTAACAATAATCAGGATCGATCTTGGATTCTACTTTGTCCACGGACAGGTCAACTGGCGTTTCCCCGTTGCCCTGCAGGTTGTCTTTGCCATCATGCTTATGGCCACCGTCTTGGAGCTGCCCGAGTCCCCGCGTTGGCTTATCAAGACCGGCCAGTACGAGGAAGCCACCAATGTATTCTCTGCGCTCGCCGACGTTGACGTCGACAACCACTTCATCCTCGACGAGATCAACGAGATCAAGGAGTCCCTCGATGTCGAAGAGTCCGGCAGCACTCGTGCCGCGTTCGCCAAGATCTTCCAGCCCTCGCCCAAGAAGCATTTCCACCGTGTTGCCCTCGCCGTCGGCATTCTTACTCTGCAGCAGCTCGGCGGAATCAACATCATCTCCTACTACGCCGCTTACATCTACGAAAACTCCGTCGGTCTGTCGCCTCTCAACTCCAAGATTATCGCCGCTGTCTCGCAGACTGAGTACTGTGCCGCTGCCTGGGTCCCGTTCTTCATCATCGAGAAGGTCGGTCGTCGCAAGCTCATGCTCTGGGGTGCCGTCGGTCTCGCTGTCTTCCTCGGAGCTCTCACTGGTACCGTGTCGCAGGCCGACAAGGGTAACAACGGAGCTGGTATCGCGTCCGTGGTTATGATCTTCCTCTACGACACTTGCTTCGCCATCGGCTGGTCCAACCCGCCCTGGCTGTACGCGCCCGAGATTATCGGCCTGGAAGTCCGTGCTCCTGGAACTGGTCTGGCTACTGCTTCCAACTGGGTCTTCAACTTCATGGTCGTCATGGTCACGCCGGTCGCGATCACCAACATCGGCGCCTACTCGTACACCATCTTCGCTGCCATCTCGGCCGTCATCACTCTGCCTTGCGTCTACTTCCTGTACCCGGAGACCACTGGCCGCTCGCTTGAGGAGATCGACATGATCTTCGAGCGCTCCAACAGCTGGAGACCATGGGAGGTCGTCAAGATTGCGCGCGAGATGCCCAGACACCACACCGATGTCATGGAGCTCGCCAAGCACCAGCACGAGGTCGACTATGCCGACAAGCCTATCGCCTCGCACATCGACAACACTGCCGATATTGATGACACTGTTACTCCCAGCTCTAAGGAGGAATGATTTTGTTAGAAAATGGGTTTGTTTGTACTAGTTTAGTTTGATAGGTGTTCTGCTTGGAGCATTTGCGAATATTATACGTTTGATCTCTCTTTACATTTTGAATCGTCTTAAATATGTAGTTGCTTAACTTGTCATAACAACGATAAACAAATAATCTGCGACATGTCTCGGAAGCCAGTTCTGCCCTTCCGTGCTCGCAGCGGATGCTGAGTGCTGGATCTGGCGGAACTGCGGGCTGTCTCCGGCGGATCACTTCACCGCTCACGACGCTCACCAGTCGATCACCGGCCAGGAGTGTTTCAAGATCTACACGAGCGCATGCTAACTAATCACCGCAGTTTGGCCCCCGGCGGGCTGGTTAAGGCCCAGTTGCAAATTGCACAGGCCACGGGCCCCAACAAGCGCATACACCGCGTGAACCGCCACCACGCTCGGTCCGAGCCATACGCGAGGCCACTGATCATCCACGCCCTTCCGCCGGACTCGCGAGACTCGAAGTCGAGTCAACACTCAGAACTCGCTCAGTGTTCACGTCAGGCCAAATTCCGAGACTTGTTTCAAGAAACTTCCTCTAGGAACACGCCGCGGCGGCCAAGCCGGCATCCACCGGAGTGGCCGGATGCTTGAAACCTAACGTCGTCGGGTTCCGATCCGAAGATCCCTTGGCTTCGCACCGAGCACTTGAACATTCTACGTCATGCTGCACTGCGCATCCCAGTCTCCGGGAATCCTAAATTCAGACTTCCTGACCGCCTCTTTCTCCACCAATCTCCTCAGGCCCTACCCGCAACTTACGGTGTCTGTCTACACAGTCTATGGCGGCCCACCACCAGTCTGTGGACTCGTGATCAGATCACTTGGCCGTGAGCCAATACCGTCAGTCCGTGACCAACTCGAGCATGTACATGGAGTTCTTCTGTGCTCTTCTGTGCAGGCCGTCGTGTTCGCGATTACGGTCATTAGAAATAAATATCTTGAAGCCTGTAATTTGTGGTATTGTAACTATGGGGTTTACAGGGTTGCATTCGTCTTCGCGCGCCAGCGCACCTATAATTCCTTAAACCCTATAAACCCCAATGGCTGCAGTCTTCAGCCAAAACAGCCGGATGGCTTTCTGCAACCCTGTTGCCTTTTCAGACGATCACTTACGGGCCACGTCCCCGACGGAATTAGTATTACCACTTACCAGTCAATGATCAGGAATTACTCGCCTTCACCTACCTTGCTCCTCAGTATGATACCACTACTGACAAGTGACAACTACGACTTGGACATTTGATGGGCTTGGTGGTATCTGGATTGCCCGGAGCCTTGATTATCTCAAAACATGCCGAGAACTAACCTATGACACCCTCAAGGGGCGGATGAGTTTCTTCCAAAAAAAGCAGGGCAATATTCTCCAGACCAGCGACTCTCAAGCAACACCGGGGGTAAAGTGCTCTACCGACTGTGTCTTCAATCCGATACTGGGACTCAGTTTATTTGGACATGTTCCCTGATCGATGCTACTGCGAAAGTACAGCAGCTATTGACAACTTCTACTGACTGTTCCTGATTCCAGGAGTAGGTAGCTGTGCAGTGATTACCTATGAACCTAATACTCCGTGACCGCAAACGACTCTGCAGACCGTGATTATCGACTAGGTTGAGAATGATAATGCTCCTGTTATTTTCGGGCACCGGCGCTATCCCAATAATATGCAAGTGGTCCCTCCGGCCGCTATGGGCCAACAACGGAACGGACTTCAAGTGTGTTTATGACCAAGGCTCGACTGATAGCTTTACGTACGAGCGAAACTCCTGCAAACATCCGGTGTATGAAGCGATCTTGCTGCTCGATACATTATTGATTCACCAGAATAGGTTTAATGACTGGTTGCATTGTTTTTTTTGAGATTCTGATTTGGTACATGTTTCTCATTATAGCTGTGGTTTCAGATTCCGAGTTGGTACATGTTTCTTATTAGAGTTAGTGGTTTCTTGGTATGAAACAGGTCCGAACTTCTCTCCAAGTTGTTCGGATCTTCATCTAGTTCCCAAATTCACACTTTTATTAGTCTCTTCCTGCTTGTCAGTCTAAGAATTACTTCTCGCTGTCCCTCAAAGTGTTACAACTCTCTCGTTTATACAGTAATTTTAAATTATAGCGGAGTCTTAAGAACTTATTATTCCGTTCTCTTTCTCTGCAAGGCTATGTAACTTGGCTCCTCTGATGGCCTGATTGACCATGACATCCATCGTCTTTTGCCCACCTTCGGTCCATTATGAGGGCTCTCAAATCACCCAGATACCCAATCAAGCAAACCCCCGGGATATTAGTTATCTATCTACAGATATTAATCACTGATCGGGATCCCTTTGGCGCAGTGCCCAATGTTCTCCGGCTCTTCTTGATCGTAGCAGTAGGCGTGTAGTGCGGCGTAAGCCTCGCGATGAGCGGCTCGACCATGCGGCTCGCAGATCAGGGCCGTCGCGTCGAGTCCGGGGTCTCTGAAACATGGAACTGGCAGGCGGGAAACCGGGCTATTTCCAATGCTATCGGAAGAGGGAGTTCACTGTCCGCAAAGCAATGTGCCGTACGGAGAGCTAAAAGACGAGAGTAGAGACGAATGTGACGGGGTCATTAATGGCTGGCACTTTGTGTCTCTCGTCAAGCTGGCCAATCTGGGATCGCACACGCAATAATAGAGTCCGAGACTCCGTGTTTTGGTCGAGCCAGAGCTTGGGCTACATCAATATTTGGCAAAATTATATAGAGAGTAAGACTAAGCCCTGCGAGAGAAGACGGAAAGCCAACGTTGGGCTGGTTGCGAGATCTTGCAGCAAACCCTCCGAATTTCCTAATTAGGCAATCCTCCGGCCTCTAACCCTCCGAATAAAACACGCCGAAGAAATACACCGAATTTACGGATGCCCGTGCAGACGCGCCGCCACCTGATTTATGTTCCGAAACTAAGTCTCTTTTGCGTGAGCCACCTAACATGCAGACAAAAACCAGCAGCCAACTAAACACGCCGAACATCGTATAAAATGGATGTGACCGCACCCTCCAGAACGCCAATGAGCAACCCAGACGAAGGATCTCGTGAAACAATGTCTGAGACCAAGGAAGATCCCTTGGCCAAAGGACGGGACGAGGAGTCTCCCAGCAGCGACGCCATGGATCCCCCAGAAGCAGAAGCTCACAAGCCCGATGCTGTGCCCCACACGAAAAGGGACTATAGGTTCTGGGCTATTTTGGTCTCCCTTAGTCTCGCTGGGCTTCTCACATCCCTGGAAGTAACTATCACGTCGACGGCACTGCCATCAGTTATTAGTGATCTCGGCGGGGGAAACCTCTATGTCTGGGCCGTGAATGGCTATCTGCTCGCCATGTAAGTGATTCAGACGAGAGCACATTTCTGCAGCGGACTGAACTGACATCTCTCACCAGGACGTCGCTACAGCCTCTGTACGGCCAGATGGCTAACGTCTTTGGTCGCCGTTGGCCCATGATCGGCGCCACCGCCTTGTTTGTTCTCGGCAGTGGCATCAGCGGCGGCGCGAGCAACATGAACATGATGATTGCTGGCCGAGTCATCCAGGGCCTCGGATCAAGCGGCATAACCGTCCTCAGCGAGACCATCATCTGCGACATTGTACCCCTGAGGGAGCGAGGCAAGTTTCTAGCCATCGTGATGGGCATGGTAGCTCTAGGCACGGCCCTGGGACCCTTCTTTGGTGGTCTGATCGTGCAGCATTCAAGCTGGCGTTGGACCTTTTATTTGTCACTACCTGTGGGCGGAGCAGCACTTCTTTTTGAGATTTTATTCCTAAATGTTCGGTACAGGAAGGAGACGAGCCTAGCCATGAAATTCAAGACAATTGACTGGGCCGGGAATGTCATCTTCGTTGCGTCCATTTCATCGGTCCTCCTGGCATTGTCGTGGGCCGGATCACAGCACCCGTGGTCATCATACCAGATACTTGTGCCGTTGCTTGTTGGAATGGCTGGTTTGGTTGGTTTTCTCTTCTTTGAGGGATCCCGCTTTGCTCCCAATCCCACTGTCCCCCTGCATCTCTTCTCGAATCGAACATCTGTCGCGGCCTTCGTCATGACCTTTTTCCACGCCATCATCATGATGTGGGCTATATACTTCCTGCCCATATACTTCCAGGGAGTCCTAGACTCGTCGCCTAGTAGGTCAGGAATCCAGATTCTCGTCACAATTTTGACATTGCTCCCCGCGGCGGGTATTGGAGGAGGCGGCTTGACCAGCCTCGGCCGTTATATACCCTTCCACCTCGTCTCTTGGGGATTCATGATCATCGGGCTAGGCCTTTTCACCCTATTGAACAAGAGCTCGAGTACTGGGGACTGGGTCGGCTTCCAGATGGTTGAAGCTGTCGGAATGGGCATGTTGATACCCTCGTTGCTCCCCGCCGTTATGGCTCCGCTAAGTGATTCCGATACAGCTCTGGCTACTGCAACATGGTCGTTTCTTCGCAGTTTTGGAATGACATGGGGAACTGCCATCCCTGCTGCTATCTTTAACACGCGCTCCGACGAACTGGCGCCCATGCTCATCTCTAATGTCACGCTCAGGGCCCAAATAATGGGAGGTCAAGCATATGAGCACGCCACATCCGCCTTTCTCAACACACTATCACCAGCATCCCGCGAGGAACTCATTGATGTTTTTGACAAAAGTCTGCATCGGACATGGCTAGTTGCTCTCGGCTTCGCTGCCGCCGGCATCCTCTGTGTAGCCTTTGAGCGGGAGATACACATGCGGACCGAGCTGGAGACCGAGTTTGGAATAGAGGAGAAAGAAAAGGTAGAAAGCCCTCCAGCATAAGCGTTGGATGCTAGAAGGAGCTGCAAACTTCGGTTCTATAAGCCAGAAATCAGAATCAAAGACATAAAAACAGCAGGGCCTGGAGGAATCAGAATCAAAGACATAAAAACAGCAGGGCCTGGCGGAACTGAGAAGGCTAATTAATTCATGTATATTAATATATAATATATTATCAAATAACTTGTCAGAACAGAAAATCCTCTCGACATAATAAAAGTAATAGAGTTGAAGAGCTCTAACTCCTAGCGTATGTTGGAAGAAGGGAGTACAGGGATTAGAGAGAGACACATGCTGTTTTGGGAATAATTCGGAAAAGAGGTTAAGGGACATTACATCAATAAATTGAATATTGATTGATTGAAATGATGGTCAATGATGACTTACCGAACTATTACTTTATAAGTCTATAGTCTCCAACGTGATTCTGTTGGTTGGCGGCTTAAAGTTGAGTAAGAAGAGTTGGCCTTAATTTTAATAATAAATTATGACAATTAGAGCACATGTGCTTTACTGGCGAAATACTGCATCTTCAACCTTTCAACCATCACATCGCGTCTCTCACATCGCGCAAGCCAGCTTATCCTCACATGATCTAATTCATTTAGTGCATATAAAGCCGTGATTGGACTCGAGGTTTATCCGCTTTTATTTGGCGATTTTTTTGGCCGCTGCGACGAGCTTCTCAAAACACACCGAATTCCTAGCCAGTCCATGAACCGATTCTCCGACAGCCAACCCAGCCATGCAACAGCAGCAGCGGCCGAGTGCTAAGCGACTCGCCTGCGATCGATGCCGAGGGCATAAGCTCCGGTGCTCGCGGTCTCATAGTCAGGGCGACGAACCTTGCGTGCGTTGCGTTCGCGCTGGAGCCTCCTGCGTTACGGGAGCCGCGCGACCCTTGGGACGTCCTCGCATCAACCCCACGGCTCAACAGTATGACACTGGAAGATCGCGGCATTCTGACTTTGTCTCTGTGTCAGTACCCAGATCGGCGCCCGAACCAGAGCCCCAGTTCTCGACCGAATCTGCCATGGGACTCGCCTCACCGCAGAGCCCAAGTGGCAGCCGAAGTGGCAGTTCAGAGGACTCCCACAACCCGCTCACAGAAGACCCGGCACTCTCCAGATTGTTATTCGACGAAAGCGAGTCTAGAAGAAGTACTCCGTATGCAGTAACGGATTCCCAGTATCTCGGCTGTCATATCGACACTATTGCGCATTCGGACATCATTGGCAGCCCCAACGCAGACCCGTTCGCCATGGACACTGATCTCTATGACACGCAGACTGGACAGTTGACTCTATCAAATGCACTGCCCAGCGTGCCTGACACCAATATCCTGGGATTCTCCGTTGACCCTTCGTTCCAGCTACAATACTTGCCTAACAGTGCATTCGACATCTCGAACAGACCATCAGAGCTGTCTTTCGGCTCCGGCCACGTCCTCATCAGGCTTACCCGCCTCAACGAAGACATCGCCCGTCAACTTGCGAATATCGAGTCTTTTGCCTGGGGCATTCCCGCTCCCAGCGCCATGGCACAGTGTGTCGAAAAGGTTGAAGATCGGCAGGCCAACCCCATTCTTCAGGCACTGGAGAGCACTACCGAACTGGCCGCCATTATCAAGCAGGTCATCTCGCCGATCCAAGAGCATGGCACGACGCCCTTGAACACACCTGTCGTACTTATGTGCCTTTCTGGGTACATCCAGCTGCTGCAAATGTACAACACCATTTTCCTTCAAGTTCATCGGATGCTGAGCAGCCTGCACGACGTCGTCGGCTTCTTTGACGACATGCCTGGATTCACCCATATCAGTGGCCTGCCACCTATCAAGGGTGACCTGTACCTTAAGATCGTTGTTCAAGTGGTCCAGCACAATATCAGCAGCGTCGAACGAGTCTTGGGTCTCCCAGCTAAGTTGTGCCTCTCAGCGCAGCGAGCGTCTTCAAAGAGCCTATTTAGCTACGTGGGCTCATCCGAGTTATTCGAGAGCATCATGGACCAAGCCTGCAATCCCTCAGAGAAGTCAGGGCGAGCCCTTGTTGCGTCTCTGCGAATAAGCATCGAGAATGTCTTGAGTCTTTTGAGAGAAGATGGCTAAGTTGCGCCGGCTGTCGTTTTCCATACCATCAAGGTGAATAAACATCAGCAATACGCAGACCAAAGCATTAAGCGCTCAGGCATCAGTGTTCACTCAGGCTCGGTTCCTAATACAACTCGGAATGCGTCTACGGAACACATGGACGGTTATCCTGAAGAAAGGATTCATAGTTGAGATTGAGGGTATCATTCAAGACTAGAAAATAAACCAACGTGGGATCGCCATGTGTGCGATATCTAGCAACGAGATGCATCCAAGTGGATCTGAGGTGTCTGCCTCGTTGAGCCAGCTGGAAAGGTTGTGCCTGAGCTCGTACTCTCTTGCTCCCAGCACACACACGACCGTAGTCTCCACGACGGAGACTACCACCACAACAACAGCATTCCCGCCTCTGCTTCTCAACCCGCTTCAGCGCCGGAGACTGGTCCTACAAGCTGAATCCGGCGTTAGCGGTGTAACAGGATTCCTCTTGTCCTCCATACACGAATAGAACCAAAATTTATTACTCAGAATACAAGAAAGATGTTACTATATAAAACTCTTTTGCCTTCCACAGTACTGTGCGCGTTAAAACCCCAGACGTGTGTCACGGCGTAGCAGGCCGGCAGCAGAACGCTCAGGGCCTATAAAAAATAAAAATAATAAAATGTAACGTGGTTGGCACACACGCAGCCCTTTCACCTAGTCCATTCCGAGCCCATTTTCTCGACAACACTAACAAGAGGAGTACATAACAAAAGGCGAGTAACACTATGCGCGCAAATGAGGGTGGACAATGATAAGCCGTTCGGAAAATGGTATAGACGAGAAATAGCAGTCGACGGTTGCTTGACAGATGGGTTGATCAATAATTACCGGAAGGTAGTTTGAGTTATGGCAGTCGACATAATATTCGGCGATTAGTCGAGGACAGTAGAGGCAGTGTATGATGTTTGGCGGGGCGAGATAGATGAGTAAACGAGCAGTACGCGAAGACAGCGGGTTGGGCAGTAGATCCTGAAGACTGTTAAATACACTACTATCGATCATCACACGCAAAAACAAATAGCATGACTGAACTCAGCAAGTTCAGATGCAGGAGCGGGTGTAGCAGGCTGTGGCCAGTAATGTAAGTTGTGTATAAGGGATGAGCATTATGGCAGGCAGTTATCGAGAGAAAGCGAGCGTGATGGATAGCGGCAGATAAATTGCAGAATGGACGCATAAGCGGGCCGACAAAATTAGGGTGCGGGCGAAAGGATGTAACACAAAGCAGACTAGACTAGAGCTGCAAGAAGTGGTGGGTGGAGAGTTGCTGGTTGTTGGCAGTTGGCTGACGGAAAGTGGTGAAATTGTAGAGGTGGCGCGCAGGACGAAAGAATCAATAGTTAGAATTGCAGGAAGTGGAAGACGAAGCGTTAATAATTGATAGTAGGGTGAGGATGAGTGGGACGAGTCCAAATGAGTTGAATTGATTTCATTTGAAATAACGTGATAGTGATGGATGCGAGAAAACTGGAGAAATTAGTAAAGGGTGTCAAACTATATTAAGGAACGTAGATCCCGCCGCGGGAACCCTTTTTTACTATGGGGGAATAAGGTTTGTGGTGCGGCTGGCGGGACACTGGACCCCGTCAAAAGATCCCGTCGAATTAGTTAGGCGGGACGCGAGCGGCTCAGCGGGACACGGGAGTTTGAGACGCGCGGTTTGAGCGGGACAGATAGAGTTTTAGCGGGACGCAAGATTTAGTTAGGCGGGACACGAGAGTTTTGGAATTTGTTAGGCGGGACACGAGCGGGACACGAGAGTTTTGGAATTTAGTTAGGCGGGACACGAGCGGGACACGAGAGTTTTGGAATTTAGTTAGGCGGGACGCGAGCGGGACACGAGCGGGACACGAGAGTTCTGATTTTAGTGAGGCGGGACGCGTCTCATGCTACAGATGCTACCACCACCACCTCTACC
>JAJLTV010000048.1:0-104128 GCA_030568405.1 Myxozyma monticola
TTCCGGTCTGTAGACAAGCATTGAGCGAATCATCGCGTTAAATGCCCTTCTCTCGCTCTCCGCCACGATATCCATACCCGCGCTCCTCCGAGGCCCCTGTATGCACCTTTCAAACCATCGGTCCCATTTACTGCCTTTTTCAGCTGGATTCAGTATAGGTTCTTTGGATTTCCTATACCCTTTCCGTTCTTGCGGTTTCAACTCTCCGTTGTCATCAAACCATTTTTTTCTTTTGGGCCACTGTACCCACCACTCTTGAGGTAAAATACCAAGTAATTTGACTTGATTGTAGGTGACATAATCATCAATTTCGTCAGAGCTTCCAAACAACGAACATCCAGATCCATAAATCTCACAGATAGTACACGCTAGGCTCCAAATATCCCATGAAAATGACAGATTCTCGTTGGAATACCCATTGGAAAACCGGCGTTCGGGTGGCTGAAAATAACCGACTGTGTTATAACCTTTCTCGGGCGTCTTGTAAGGATTAAATGATTCTCTAAAATCAGCGAGAACGATCCTATCGTCACCAAGCTCGATATCAGAATTGCCAAAAACGCCGGGAATAAAGAGACGTGGCGGTATAGCATCCGTCAATGGCTTGCGGTCGAAGCGCTTAACTCTGCTTGACACCGGCTCTCCAAATTTCTCGTATAATTCGGAAATAGGATACCCATCGATCGGTTCAGAATCTCGAATAAGGATGTTACCTGAATGAATATCTTAAAAAAAGACGGTTAACTGTGAAATTCATGTCAAGTATTTATGATGCTCCACATACCACCGTGAATAATATTACTACTGTGCAAAAAAGCCACCCCACGAACAAGACGGGCAATAATCGATTGAGCAACAGTGGGCTCAAAGAGACCATGTGCTGTCAAATCAAGAGCAACTGTCAGATTCATGAGTGCAGGCGGAGTGACAATGCACTTGTGATTCCCGTTCGGACCGGCAACCCAAAATTCATCAGCGACAGGTAAAACATAGTCTTTTCCCAAACCAGACGGCAATTCCCAAAGAGAATTGGCAATGCTAGTCTCATTTGTAGTGGAACTGGTATCATCGCAAACGACCTTAACTGCGACGTATCTGTCCTTTTGCAAGTCACGGGCTAGCCACACCGTGGAGTATGTTCCAAATCCGAGTTTGTCAGCTACATGGTAACGGCCATCACCTAAGACGTCTCCGACCATTACTGGATGGTACCCTCCGGCTGCGTAGTCATACCGGCTTTCCGCATCGTCAATAGGATGATATGTAGGCCGTGGTGCTGGTGGCTGGGCTTTGTATCTCCCAATAAACGACAGATTATGGCTAGATCCAGTAGTACTTGTAGTATCACGATTCACTTCAACCGCTTTCAGGGAGACATGAGTGGAAGTTCGGAAATATCTCCGGCGTGTGACTACTAAACCTTCTTGCTTCTGTATTCGTGGGGTATTTGCAATAATACGTGCAAACATCTTCGGGTTATCGGGTATATATTTGCCATTTGGGCCCTTGCAATCACTAGTTTGAAGACTTCCCGTAAAATTCCTGAATATCAAAGCTTCTGACCTCTTAGGGCGCCTTGTGATCTGGATCACTGATCAGATCAGGTCATTCAGGAGCGTTGGCGGCGTTGCTAGCGGTTTTATGAAGAATTGGTGATCTAGAGATTGTTACAATTAAACACTACTAGAGAAGCCAATTTCAGACACTGAAAATGCGAGTCTGCGAGAGGATAGGACGTCCTGTCACATTTGTGGGCGCTCGGCGCATAGGGTTTACAGGACTGGGGTTTTAGTATCCAACATTTGTCGCCTAAAAGCTCTATAAATTATGTCCAGAAACATAGACCAAGGTCAATAGTCAACTATGAACGCGTTCGCCGTAGCTGACAATTGACAAAGCGCAACAACGCAATTTACAACCAGAAAAGTACATAAATCGAATTCGCAGACCGCAAGTTGTTAATATAGATTGTAAAACATACAATTATTTGACCTTTCGGAGCTGTCTATCTGCCCTCCGTAATTTCCCATCCGAGACATCAACATCATCATCCAGCATGCGAATCATCTCGCTCTGCAGCTCAAGCTCGTCATTAATCTCAACTCCAAGCTGCTTCTGCCGCGCAAGAATTTTACTAAACTCCGTCAGCGACTGTTCCTGGTCATCCATCTGCTTGATCTGTAGCGCCATGAGACCCCGATTATCCAGCTGTCTAGTCTCCGCCGTCTCATTACGCGGCCCAAGGACTCTCTTTGCTGAACTCGCAACAGATCCTAACACGCCCTTTGAGCTCGTAAACAAAGCAGCCCGATCAGGGTCAGTGACTGTAGTTCCAGTCGACTCCGAGCTGATGCTAGATGAATCAGATGCCCTAGCTGCCTCCGATTTTTTCGAAACAGTCGACGCAAGACTCTCAAGCCCTTCTTTCTCCTTGCGGACCAAAGTCAACATATCCCCCCGCCTGCGCGTCTCGCCCTGTCCGAGCTGGTCGCCGGATTCTTTCAATCCACGATCAAGCATCACAATCTTCGTCCCGGACTGGACCAGACATTTCTTGGCTTCAGATGCCGCTGACAACGACTCTAAAACTCCGTTCCGCATACTGTCCGACCCGCTTAGCCGGTCGCGGTCCGACAAATATTTCCGCGCATCGTGAAGTAGTGCTTTGACTTCATGCAGCGTATCCAACCACACCACTGGATCCGAGATGTTCTTCCCCGACGCCATTATAAGCGACGGATTACTTGCCCTACTTTCCCCGTTCCCTCCACTTGAAAGCAACGAGCTCCCACCACTCCCGTCGCTGCGTCCCGCTGTTGCCGCTAGTCCCATGAACTCCCTATACGCGTCCGACAACCGCCACCGGCCATCAGCCGATTTCTGAATATCCCTTAAAAACGACTCAAGTCCGCTTGTTCTCTCTTCCACTACTTCGAGATTGGTGACCGAGTTCCCAAACAATCGCTTCTTGGGCAACTTGAACGGGATATCCTCGCCCACGGCCTCCTCCATGTCCTCAGCTAACTGGACAAACTCGGAGAACCGCTTTGTGACTGTGTACGAGCGCAGCGGAAGTCGGATTTGAATGTGATATACAATGTGCGGCTTCGGCACCGGAATTGTCGAGTGCGACCGGATTGAAATGTCGACTTCCGACATGATTGCAGGTGATTTGGATCCGTGCCGATAGTGGCGAGAGAGTTCGAGAGCGGCGCTGTAGTGACGGTTTTAGATGGAGGGCTGGTACACGCAATATCACCAGCCAGGCGACAACAGTCCGTGTATGATGTATCGCCTGTAGTGAAGAAAACGGTGAGAACAGGCAGCGGACAGGTCTGCAAGAGTAGGAAGTTGAGCACTAGAGTCGAGACGTGCTTATCGTGATGGATGCCGTGGTCGCGACTGGCGGCCAGCAGTATAGAATCCGGCTTACCCCTGAATCCAGTCACGTGATAAGCATATGAGGGTTTGTAGGGTTTACAGGGTTTCAAGTCGAATTGGCGCCGCACGGCTCGAACTAGCGCATGTGACCCGCGGTGAAGTCGAGAAGCCGAACTTCGGGATCCCAGTCCTTGCATAACTCGTGTTGGAGCAATAGATAGTTCCAATAGCGGTATTGCTGTACTGCTGTACTTCACCTCTTCTAGATCTTGCGTTTTCGAGCGACCAGCGCAAAACGCGAGATCTCGGAATCGCGCTACGGCTTCTTAGCAAACTAGCGAGCCCCGCACGAAACTTAAGGGAGCACCGAACAAGGCTCATCGCCACACCAGCTCGAAGCGCTGCAGAAAACTCGACCGCCGGCGCTCGAGTTTCCTGAAGCTTGCATTTCTGATTATTTCTAAAGGTAAATACTACATTTATCTGTGTGCTGTCTGCTGTGTGGCGGGCGATACGGGCGCCAAAACGTGCACTGACAATGATCCAAAGTGGCAACTTACTCTCGCGGCCGGGATACCAGTCCGAGAACGGACGCCTGTCTCGATTACGATTCTCAGGGAATTGGCAGCAACAGGCAGCCATGAGTTTCTCCGGGCGCACATTGAAGCGGATCCGGAGTGACCCACCGGTCGGGCATAGCGAGAGTGCAGGTCACTCTAGCTTGGCTCCTGTGGTTGCCAGACCACAACAACAGCAGCCAATGTCGACGCGAATAGAGTACTCGGCTTTGATGCCGAGGAGTCTATCTGATTTTGAGAGCGATCGCGAGAGCTCGATGGCGATTTCGGCTGTCGAGGCGGTCGTGGAGAACGTGCTCGCGGCCTCAATTAGTCACGAACTTGGGGGATACAGGCGAGCTGCGACTGGTGGCAGGTCTGGAATTATGGCTGAGAATATCCCTGTTTCCGATGATGCTATGGATGTTGATGACTTTGAGGACAACATTGTTCGTTACGCTGAGGCGGCTACGCAGGTGATGTTCGCAGAATATGGACTAGAGGTTGCAGATGGCGACCCAGAGCCTGAGATCGAAGATACAAACGAAATGCCTGGGAGCGGTGGCACCTTTCTTGATTCGATTACCAATCACGATTATGATGTTTTTCTCGAACAAGAGTACTCCAGTGGCCCTCAGGCCATAAATCATTACACGCATGGCTATCCGGAGCACTCGTTACAAACCGGACTCCTAGACGGTGCAGGTCAGATAGCATCTTTATTCAGATCGTCACGACCCGTTGCTAACAAATTTGCAGGTGTATGGTTCGAACAAGACCCAGAGTTTCGGGACTTTACTCTCGATCTTCTCGATCACGAAGTACTTGGGTACGACGACTTTGCAGCCTTGCGGCGAATTTCGCGACCAACAGAAATATATCCTGCGGACTTGGCAAGCCCCAATGAGTTTCAGGTGATTCCATGGCCTGATGCGAACGAAACGGCTGAAAAGGCTCGACGTCGTCGGTTGTCGTCGTATGTGAGCTACGCTAATGTTCCCGGATCTAAATCGAACATTGTCCCGGTAAGTTGAACTTGTCTTTAGTAACGATGCGACAGTCTAACAGATTTTAGATTGTCAACAAGTATTTCACGAACGAAGGCATCCTTAAATTTAGATGCATGTACACTGCTGCCAGGCCTCAGCTGATGCACTTTCAACTCCGCAACATCATCGCACCTATTTCGAAGAACAATGTTTATTTCTCTGATACTCAATCGATTAAGAGTTTGAATTCTGAGACCGGTCTGGTTACTGACGTCTTATGTCGCTCGGTAAGTTTTTTGTTTTGTTATGATGGATCATTCTGTAAATGCTAATCCGTGTAGAACGCAAAAACCGCAATGTGCCGGTCTATCAAACTGTCAACTATGGCGGCATCGAAGGATGTCGTCGTCGCTGGAGGCTATGCTGGTCAGTATTTATTAAAGTCTCTAAGTACTATGGATGAATCACCCGCACCTACGGCCGAAGGTGTAATCACCTCAGACGTAAACGGAATCACTAATCACGTCGATATTGTACGCAGCATAACAAAAGGCGCGCTGCAGGCGGTGTTCTCGTGCAACGACTCTCATGTGCGAGTGTTGGATCTGGATCTCAACAAGGTGACGTCGCATTATGATGCTCCATGGGCTGTTAATTGGACAGCAACTTCGCCATGTCTCAAGATGCGGGCTGTTGTGGGCGATTCTCCGGATACAAAAGTGATTGATGCTGTTTCTGGAAAGGAGATCGCGACTATGTCTGGTCACAAGGATTTCAGTTTTTCATGTGCCTGGAGCAACGATGGCTACACGATAGCCACAGGAAACCAAGATCTTACGTGCCGAATCTATGACTTTAGAAAGTTCAAGGACCCGCTTCATGTAATTGGAGCTCAACTCGGTGCGTTCAGATCAATCAAGTTTAACGGACCCGGGAACCTCATGGCCCTTGGCGAATCTGTTGATTATGTTCACATTGTCGACACGCGTTCCTTCTCTCGCGGTCAGACGCTGGACTTTTGGGGCGAAGTTTCTGGAATCGGATTTTCAGATTACTCGGGGTATGGAGCTGATGACTCTCTGTGGATTGGCAATTGTGACGCACTGGTTGGCGGATTAATGCATTTTGAGAGAAGTCGAGGAGACACGCTGGACGTGACGTGTGATGATGGGCTTTTCTGATGGATATGGGGTAGTTGCTCTTCTCTCATTCAATGTCTTGCAATTATATGTATTTGGGTCGGCGATATCAGGCGCTTTTGTGGCGGAATTTTGGAAGAATCGGTTAATATATATGTTATTTTTATAATCATGTTATTGCTTGTATTGTTGTAAGCCTGTCCTGTCAAACGAAAGCAGATGTACTCAGCGAGGCAGGGCCTTTACACGACCCGGAGAACACGATGACCCGGAACCAGCAGAACACGATAGATTAATATGATTCCAAACTATTATACAAAGATGCTTTTGAATGCGCCAGCCATTATTCGGCTGTTATATACATGCTATAACTATCAAGCGACCCCTTCTCCTGCATGAGGTAAGTAAGCAGGTACTTATTCTCATCCGAGATCTTGACCAGCTCTCTCTGCACTTTCCCAACAGCCTTTTGAACCGCTCTAATCTCAGCCGCAAACTCAACCCGATGAGACTTTAGAAACATGCCATGGCCGGTTAGCAGTGCGTCGATCCAGCGCAGGTGAAACTCGACGTGGGGCGAGTCTTCCATCACGGTCGCGATGAAGCGGAGGATTTGAGAAAGGTATACGACAGGGACTCTGCGTGCAACGATCGGGATATCGCGCGGTTTGACGGATTCGTAGATGCGGTGGATTAAGTACCGCTCGTTGAGACGGAATGCCATGACGAGAGCTTTCAAGTAGTCGTGTTCCTTCGTGAGGGCAGCGAGCGCGGTGGCCGGGGTCACGTCGACGTCGAGATCAAACGGGTCAAAGAAAAACTCCTCGTCGACAGAATAAACAAGCAGTCCTTCCGTTGACGCGGCCGCGAACGAACGACCGGTAGGCGAGAATCTGATTGACGAAGTCCTAATAGCCGGCTTGACTTTTCGAGCAGATAAATCACCACGGGACGCTCCAGGCAAAGTTCTATCAATCCGGTCTTCGAGATCTGATGCTTCGCCCGCGTCGTCGATAAGTTCCATAGGGCCCGCTTCCGTCATTTTAGAACTGTTGAGAAAGTCAAGAGTTCCTTCCAACGACATATTGCGTGAGATTGTGTACTTGCGAAGCAGGACTTCGTTCTCGATATCGTAAAGGCAAATGTACTTGCTGTTTCCACCGGCAAGAATGCATGTACCATCAGAGTTATAACTCAGCGACCTGAAACTCTTTGACCGCGCTGAATTCTTCGCGGTAAATCGGTCTCCGATATACCTTCCTCCGGACACATCGCTTCGGCCATCAATCAATCCAATCTGTTTCCCCTGGTTCACATCCCAAAACGCAACCTGACCATCCAGCGTCGCGACCGCGACCTGCTTTGAATCCGGCCGAAGCGCGATCGCGAGTACATCAGATTGTTGCTCAAACGGCTCAACGCTTCCATGTCGACTGAAAATATCCCAAATACGGACAGTCTTATCCCAGCTCGCAGAGGCGAGCGTGCCACCTTCTTCGGCAAACGACAGACATGAAACGGGGCCTTCGTGACCAGCAAGGCGATCGAGAAGTTGACCGGTCTGGACAGACCAGAGATGGACCGCAAAGTCGTCGAGGGACCCGGCACAGACGATTTCACCGCTCGGATCGACCGCAAGAGATGAGAACTGGACTCGTTCAGGAGCAGTGAATGTTCGGAAATTACGGTATCGAATAAGATCCCACGCGCGAATAGAACCGTCCAACGAGGACGAAAATAGTACACTGTGACTTCCGCGTTTCGAAAACTCGAGTGCAGTTACGGCAGAGCTGTGCTCCGTGAACGTGACAAGAGCGAATCCAGAAACGGCATCCCATACTTTAATTTTTCCGTCGTCGGCGCCAGTAATGATCTTGCTGCCGTCAGGGGAATACACCAGACAGTTGATTGCGTCATAGTGGCCTTGCTGTTTCAAGATGTATGACTCTGACTGCCATTCCCATACTAGCAACTGTCCAAGCTTGGACGCGCCGAACGCGAGCCATTCTCCAGTCTTATTAATCGTCACGAAATCGATGTCATTTTGCGAAATGCTCAACGTGTGGATCATATTGAAAACGGGGAGCTCGTAAATTCCAAACATGCCGCTAGAGAATCCGACGACAAGAAGATTCGTGAGGGGGTGGAATGCTGCGCATCGCAATTTGGCTTCTTGGTGGAAGTAGTTACGCTCGGTGATTGTCCATTGCATGAGTGAGTCGTCGAGCTCCATCTCAGAATCGTCTTCTTGTTTGAATGCTGGAATTTCATATTTCCAAGTAAACAAAGCGCCATCTCGGCTTATTGTGTAAATCTAAACATGTTAGTCTGAAACGTCCAAAATCGTCTTGTAAAATATATACTAACAGTCTCTTGGTCGCCACTAAAGTACGCTCCCACAACCACGTCCTTATGTCCACCCAGCACAGTCGCCGCAACAGCATCCTCCGACAGTACCGAGTATATCCTGGCCGTCAAATCCTTCGACGCGGTCAAGAAAAACCGCGAATCGGCGGACCAGGTCAGCGCGGTAACGTCGGCATGGTGGCCCGTATATATGCGGTGCCGGACAAACGGCGCAAACTGTCGGTCATCCCAGTAGTCGGGAGTGCGCCAGAGTTGGACTTGTCGAGTTGTCGTGACGGAAATGTATTTGCCGTCGGGAGAGAAGCTGAGGTCTGAGACGTTGTCTTTGAAGTTGAAATGGTAGAGCACTGTGCGCCTGATGAAGTTGACAAGGATTCCGCGCCCATCTAGAATCGTTCGTCAGCATTCCAGTTTTTAGCATCCTAAAAAAAAATCCTGATTGCGTACCTTCATCGACGGAAAGCAAGAGAGTCGACTGCGGATTCAGAGCTATCCGCGCAATATTCTTGCGATGTTCATATGTGAACGTAAATGATTTGTTGCTGTACGCTGTCGTTAGCAAACTCCAACTCCTATACACAAAACAAATAAACCGTCACATACTTGACCAAATCAAAACAGCTCACTCTGTTTCCCACAGGACTTAGAACGCTAGTTCCATCATGTGTGAACACCAAGTTGCCCTGTCTATAAACCGTCCCCAGTAAATTTGAAAACTAAGTCCAGATGTCAGTGTACGCCCGAGAAACAAGTCTACCTTCGAAGCATACCTTATATTCAGTCTTCATTGAATATTAAATGTATGTCTGCCTTTCTTTGAATGCAAGGCAAACCGACAACAAGTATATATGTGGAATTAACTGCAAAAGGCTGCTGCATATCTGATCTCGAATTTTTTTTCCGCAGAATTGAAAATTCAAAATCTGCGCCGCGCGAAAACTCCCAACGCCGCATCGTGTGGATCCTACATCAAATTTCAACGCGAAACTTGCTTGCAACTACATGATCGATATCGTACAGGATCTACGCACTCAGAGTTCGATATTTTGCAGGTCCTGTTCTATCACACAATGGCGCGCCATAAGATAAAAATGGGCGAAATGCCAGATATCCCCAAAACGGAGTCACCGGCTGCGTCACCCGGGCTGTCGTCTAAAGTGATGACCATGAAAGTACGCGATATTTATTTTACCCTTGTGATCTAGTTACATATATTTTCAAGAAGTCGTGTCTGTACTAACGTATAATGATAGTTTATGAGAACAGCGGCGACGAAAGAGAAATTGGCTGAAGTAGCTGAAGCGCAGAGGAAGGTCGATCATGCCTCGCGCTGGACGTTGGCTGCTGGGGATGAGGTCGAGAAGACTGCGTTTGACGAGTCTGGGACGGCGCGGGAGATGAAGATTTCAATTGGTGATAGCTCGGTTACGGTTTTAGAAGACGTCGGGTTTCAGGTGATTGATATTCCGCAAGATGATGAAGGTGTAGAGGCGGCTGTGGGAAGGAAGAGTTGGGGACAATTTAATAAGGTAAGCCACCAACTCCTGCGTGGGGTTTGAGATGAGAGAAAGAAAGGTTACTAACATGCCGTAATAGAAATTTGACGACGGGAAGGTAGAATCGGATTCCGCAGAAGGAGAGTCTGAGGAGGAAGAAGACGAAGAGGAAGCCAAAATACGGAAGCAGAAGTTGAAGGTCGAGGACAACAAAGCCATGGCAGAGGCGCGGACAGTGAAGAGTATATCAGGCTCCGGAGCAGGGACGCCCGGCGGCGGTAGCGGCGGCAAACCCGGCGGCAAACCGGGAAAGAAGGACAAGAAGGAGAAGAACCAGCAAAGAGGAGGGCAAAAGAAGAAGAGGTCGTTTCAGAACGATAACCAGACCAAGCAGAACTCCAAGAAACAGAAGCGGTGAGATGAAGAAAAATACTTTGAATTCATTACGCCAATGACCTATGCAAATATGTACAATATATAACTTATATCCACTATGCTCTGTAAATGCTTTTGATTTTACCAAGCTTTTGCTCTACTTTTTCGACTTTCCCTTTTTTCCCTTAGCAGATGGAGCGTCGTTTGCGAAATTTCCACGAACGAGCGCGTCTCGGGCAGTGTTATTAATGTGCTTAAATCTGGTCCAGTTAGCGAGATGAAAAGGTCGAGGAGGATTAAAAGTCAAAGGTACTGTACCTGTCTGGACCAATGTGCGTTCCACCGAACCAGCGGGAAACGACGACCATTACGTTCCATAGGTCCTATATGTAACAGTCAGAGTCAATTCCCTTACTCTCTTCCAGAAATTCGGGAAATGTACCATAAGCTATAGTCAGTTGTTAGATATAAGTCGAGGCCATAGCATATTGTATCCCCGCAGAAAACTCACAGATAAAAGATGCAATAGTCTGGTTGTCAACATCGTTAGCATTGGCCATGAGTGAATAAAACGAATAAAGTACCTTCCACCAGCAGCAGACTCTCCATCGTCATCACAGTCTACCCAAATTAGCATCATGCGACCTCGACTTCAAATTCATTTTTAGGCAAAACACACCCTGGATGATAATCCCTGACTCGGACTTGATGCGCCACGCGGTCATGTTATGATTCGCCTTCATGACTTTCTTGTTGTTAATCTTTAGCATTGCCAGTTTCAGCTTCGCCTCCTCCGCCGAATGCACTTCGATCGCGCGCCCGACAAACGTCGATTTCCGATCCACGACCGGTTCCGAGATGGCCCAGCCCGTATCCTCGTCCTCGTCGCTCGACATGCCGCCGGCATCATCCGGCCTGCTGCTGTCGCCGCCGCGGGAACTTCCCAAGTTCGTGTACGCGGACGATAATTCAGCCGCCAGTTTCTTTTTCTGCTCATAAGTCGGTTCGTCAACACTTATCTTCTCTCGCAGCTCGTCCAAGTAGTCAAAGACACACACTTCGCCGGGACGATAGCAGTCGCGCAGGATATCGCTGAAAAGCTGGGTATCGACAAGTCGGTGTCCCGGGCCAACAAGGCAGGCTTGCAAATCTGTAGGCGCGGAGAATGAGAGGATGAGAGGCGGAGAGGTGGCCGGGTAGGTTGATGGGAAGGACATTTGCAGGGAGAGATCGGGGAGCGAGGGAACATGGACGACGTAGATGGACGACGCCTGCTGGACCATGCATTCTTCGTAGATAGTGTTGATCGAGAAGACCTCCTCTTCGAGCTCTTCCGACATATGTAGAATGTGTTACTGCGTGAACCAATTGATGTTTCGTGCAGCAATTGCACCAGATGTGTGGCCCGATGTCCGAAAGGAGAGCAAAGCAATCACGTGAACTATTGGGTGACAGCCAATCGCGCCGGGCCGCAATGAAACCTTGAATAGAGTTCAGGAGCGCTGGTCGGTTCAATTACTCACGTCACGGAAAGTTCGCCAACGCTCCAGGTCTTCAGGATTTGCCCCGCAATATTCACCTACACCACGCGTTTTTTTCGCTTTCGTTCAGCTTGTTTGGGTTGGATTATACATATTTGAAAGTACCAGGATATTACACAGGCGTTCTATGTGTACAGCGCGTTGAGACTCACTACACGCGTGTTCGGCTTCGGGATCTACATTAAACCAATTACGCATTACACCAGACGCGTTCCATCAGCAGGCAAACTACAGGTATATTTGCTCTGGAAAATAGAAACAAGGCTTGAGACTGATACTGACTTTGCAATATAGAACACGATGGATATTTTCACATACGAGGACGGTCCGGCGGCGATGCAGTCGCCGTTCTCCACGCCGCCGCCGAACGCGGTCGAGCAGGAGTCCTCATCCTCGTTCAGCACGCCACGCTCGTTCGCGTCCACCCTGTCTACACCGTCTCCGGGACCCATGATTGCGCCCGAAATGGAGCTGCACAGCGCGATTGAATATAAACTGCACATGATCAATCCACACGCCTCGCGGCTTGCACAGTTGACGACCCAGCTTCAGTGGCGGCTGACCCAGGGACAGGGACAGGCAATGTACGAGATCGGAGTGGCCGATAACGGTACGCTGATGGGACTTCTTGATTCTGAGATTTACGCGTCGCTGATCACGTTGCGGACAATGGCGCGCGCGGTCGGCGCGTGGTTTAAAGTCGTGCGCGTGATTCCGGTGCATGCGATGGAGGCCGTCTGTGCGAGCGATAATTCTGCGCGCACGAGGACGCGGCGACGGGTTGTTGAAGTTCACGTGTTTAAGACTGCGCCGGACAAGGACGTCGTTCGAGTGTTTTTCGCGGGCGGGTCGAATACAGGCAAATCGTCGCTGCTGGGCAAGATTTGCTACGGTACTTGCGATAACGGGCGAGGGAAATCGCGGATGAGAGTGTTGAAGCACCGGCACGAGCTGGCGTCTGGGCAAACGTCGAGTGTCGGGATTGACGTGTTTGGATACCACACGCACCGCCAGTCGCGGCACAGTTTTGGATCGGACGAGGTCAGGAGCGACTCTGAGGATGAGTTTGCGGACGCGGACCAGGGCATCGTGGTGTCAAACTACACAAACAAGTACACGTACGAGGAGATTGTGGAGTCGTCGCAGCGAGTCGTCATGTCGTTCGATACGCCGGGCACGAGCGGCAAAGTCGGACTTTTGTGCCGCAGTCTGGCGCTGTATGCACCGGACGTGACGGTCGTGACTGCGACTGTAACTGGCGGCGGCGGACGGTGGACGGAGTATCTTGATCTGTCGTTGAGAGCGACGCCGCGGGTTGCCGTGCTGCTGACCAAGTCTGATACGTTCACGGACACGGAAACGTTGACTGGTCTGCTGCGAATGATTTTGGTGCGTATTGCCGGGTTTTCGAGGACTACGGAAGGCACGAACGTGGATGCCGAGGGCGAGGATTCGTTACCAAGGCTATTTGGCAAGATGGTGAACTCGTCCGAGATCGCGGCCGAGTGCGCGGGCAATGAGCTCTGCGTGCCGGTGTTCCTCGTCTCGGCCGTGTCTGGCACTGGAATCGCGTACCTGCACGATTTCATCAACGCGGTCGAGTTATGCCGGCCGGCGGTCGACGACGAGGTAGTTCACAGTCGCAGTGCGCAGGAAGAGAAACTCGAGGCGGACAAGATATATAGCGCGGCGGCGTCGGGTGCGCCGCTCACGATTGCGTACGACCACCTCGCGCACCACACGAGCTGTTGTGACTGTACGACGAGTGCGGCTGCGGCTGCGCGTGCGACCTGCGGCGTACTGACGCCGATGAGCGGCGGCGAGGACGACGAGCGCGCGACCGACGAGGATGAGCTGAACTTTTTTGTCACGGCGGTGCTGGACGGCGGCAGGATTTTGACTGGCGTCGTACGGAGCGGTACGCTTGTGCTCGGCCGGCGGTACGTGGTTCGAGCGGCGGCGCGGACGGTCGCGATTACGGTGCGCAGCATGCAGAAGCTGCGGGTTCCGTGTATGCAGTTGCGGGCGGGCGAGATCGGGAGTATCGGGATCGAGATTGAGGATGCCAGTTCGATGACCACGGCCGCGCTGCTCGAGTGTGGGTTCAAGCTGACCAAGCATATGAGCGTTTGCGGTGTGCGTGGACATGAGCCGAGTTACGGTGTCGAGATTGAGGTCTTGGGAGGTGTTGTCGCGAAGGTGCAGGTTGGGGATGTGGTTGGAGTGTACAGTGGGTTTGAGCGGACGGGCGAAGTCGTGCGGGTGGTGCAGGAGGATGGCGGGGGTGGCGAAGCAGGCAAACGACAGAGCAGGCGTGTGTTTGTGCGCTTGGTGGGTCCGCGGACAGAGTTTATTGCGGCCGGGCAGCGCGCGGTGGTCGCGTTTGGAGACGAGCGCGTGGTTGCGCGGTGTTGGGCGTGGTCTGTGGATGGCGGTAAAAGTAGTACTTCATGAGGCGTATGTGTGTATTTTTGTGGTTTTTTTTTTTTTGGAAAAAGGGCGTACGGCGTACGGAATAAAAATGATTATGAGTATATATTCTGATTGGATCAAAGACAGATCGAGTGAAGCTCAGTGACATTGCCTGAGCCTCCAGCGTGACTCGGAACAGTAGATGTAGCTGCAAGGCCTATATGGTCTGCAACAGTGGACTTGGGTAATGACTGCGAACTCAATCAAGCTCGCTCAGTAGCCAGTTGCACTTCATAAATTTTGATTCAAGCTGCAATTAGAAAATGCATCCATCATACAAACCCATCCGGCAATGCGACAATTGCGATAAAGGCGTGATCTCACCAGGACGCGGAAATCATAAACCAGGATCCTGGCATCCAATCTGCACTCTGCGTGACACAAGCAAGTATGCACTAACCACTATCCAGATCTAGTTAATGAGCATTGCACCATTCCAATTGCCAGGCCGGCAAGCATAGCCGGCGGCTCAGTACGCAGCAGTGCGATACTAGTGCCGGAGTGAGTCCAGAGCCAGCCAGCCAAGCCGGATGCAGGAGCAGGAATGTAAATGGAATAGAAGAATGCGCGCTCGTGATCTCGCAAACGCGACGCGCTCTTGCGATCACGCGCTAACTGTTTATACTTCGCCGCTAACCGCAAACGGCAGCGCGGCTGGCTGGCTTCTGTGGCCGATTTCGTCATGGAAGCCGAGAATTAAAATTTAAACAAAACGCGCACGGGCGGCCGAAAATTAAAAACGCGACGTTGGGCCCCAAAAATAGCGCCGACTTTCTTTCGCGCAGCTCGACTCGTCCGTCTTAAGACCTCCACGGCCGCTTTTGGGGAACAACCGCAGCTTCGCGATCGGACTCGCACGAACTGCGCAGGAGCGTGTTGACCGTCTGCCGGATCCGGACGCTGCGAGACTGCCGCGAGGGGCATTACTGCCTTGGCTGTTCGTTAAAAGGCGACCGACGCGTCTGCTCTTCACCACTTCACCTCTTCACCACCTTCCTCACGACCTACTCTCTCCTACAGCACACTGCCGTACCACCGACATCCTCTCAAACCAACCATCGCCAACATGCAATCCGCACCCACCCCCAGCACGCTCCGGCGCTCCTCCTCCCGCGCCCTCACGCCCCTTTCGCACCTCTCGCAGCTCCCGACGCCGCCCCTCTCCGCCTCGCCCCGCGACGGCACCAGCCCCCGGGGCCAATCCGCCGACGACGACCACCACGACCATGAAAACGACCGGCAAACCCACGCGATCCTCGACGGCGCAGCCATGCATTTCTGCTCGCTCCTGTCCGACCACACGTCGTCGCTGCCGCTGAGCTCGCTGGTCGAGATCCTGCGCGCCGCAGACATGCGCGTGGCTGAACTCGCCGGCGCCGCGTGCGTGCTCGCCCGGCTCAACCGTATGTCCCCCTTTCCCTTACTATTTTCCTTTTATGATTTTGCTCCTGTTTCTCCTTTTACATTACTTGCCAATTGCGTTGCCTGCTAATTGCCTGTTAATTGTAACTATTCTGTCAATTCCTGAACACTTTGCTGACATGTCGCAGACGCATTCTACGCACGCGTCCGCGCGTTGCTGTCATGCACCCGCAGCTGCGCCGCGTACGCAGTCCTCATCGTGGCCCTCGACACAGCCCGCAAATTTATGACCGACGACGCCCGGAGACTATGCTCGCTCGCTCGGGCGCTACGTCGGCTAAACTGCTGCGGCGGCGCCGAGCTGCTCGCGCCGGATCTGCTCGCCAGCGTTGAGCTCGAACTGCTGTTTTCGATCCGGTTCGAGCTGCACGCCGTGTTGGCGGACGAACACGTCGCTGGTGTCGTTGCGGAGTTCCAGAGGTGTCGCAGGTTGCTTGCGTTCTTTAGGCCGTTGCCGGGCGTTAAAGAGGTTCTACACGAGACTTGCGAGGAGCTGCACGCGACGTGCAAATACGACGAAAACGACGGATCGAGCAACGACGACGACGACGACGCTGACGATGACGACTACGGCTGCGAGTACGAGCTTCACGGCAGATCGGACGATCGCGAAAAGTCAAGCGACTACGTACGCGACCGGCGGCGGAGCGCGGACGAGGGCGAGCGTACGCGCAAGCGGCCGCGATCGTCAGCTTCACTCGGATTCGAGATCGAGTGTTGAGCAGTTAAAGCTGTATGGAATGGTACGGTTAAGGCGTTTCGGTATTTTTTCTTGCATTTGTACACATTTGCTTTTGTCTTGTTTCTTTTGATTACGGTGATTTGTCTTTTGTCTTGTCTAAATACATCTGTACAAAAAGCGGCGCTCAGCGCCGCTCTTTTTATCCTATCCTCTTCCTCCTCTTCACCCTATATATGACCAGTAGATTTCTTTTTTTTTCATTCACGCAGCAGACTTCTCAACCTCAGCACGAGTCCAGGACTTCTCCTGGCTGAGACCCATGGAGTACAAGTACTTGACAGTCTCGTCCCACTCCGACTCTTTCCGCGCAGCCGACCAACTGAGCTCCTCGGCCATGATGTCAATAACCTCCGGCAAACTCTCGAGCGCGGCCTGCGAGTTCAAAAACGCAAGACGCATGCGTCGCGAGATCACGTCCGGCGCAGTGCGCGCGTACTCGTGCTGCACGGCGTATCGCACCTCACCGTCCAGGAACGGGTACGCGGGCGCCAGTCTGCGGCCGACCGCCGGCCAGCGCGCGCCGGTCGGCTTGCACAGCGCGAGAACGTCGTACGCGCGGTCGCCATAGTTGGCGGCCAGGTGCTTCGCGATCTCGGTCTCGATGTTGAACGTCTGGGCCAGGTGCGTGTACAGCAGCGGTCGGTAGCCGTCGGCGCCGACGAGCAGCACGTCCTTGGTCGAGCAGGGTAACTTGGGACTCAGGTTGAAGTGCTCCACGCACGCGTTCACGGTGTCCTCGGCCATCTCGCGGTACGTCGTCCATTTGCCTCCCGCGACGGTCAACAGACCAGAGTCCGAGACCGAAACCAGATGGTTGCGAACCACGTTCTGCGTGTCCTTGGCGCGCGGGTCGCGAACCAGCGGACGGATACCGCACCAGGCGGCGAGCACGTCCTCGCGGCGGACCTCGACCTCATCCTTCATGTACTTTTTCAATTCGCTCAAGATCCAGCCAATCTCGTCCTCAGTCGGCACGGGGTCCTTGCGGAGCACGGTAGGCGAATCGGTAGTTCCCGCCAGCGTCTGGCCCTGCCACGGCAGCACAAACACAACGCGGCCGTCCGACGTCTGCGGGTTGATCAGGCCAAGGTCGGCCGGGCAGTAGAAATCGGGAAGCATGACGTGCACGCCGGACGACGGCATGACGATGTCGGCCGTCGCGGGCGTATCCAGCTTGCGAATCGCGTCCGCAAACGGACCTGTCGCGTTCACGACGCCCTTGGCCGAGATCGTAACCGGCGCACGTGATCCGTCCGTGTCGACCGCGACCGCGCCCGTGATTCGGCCGCTCGCGTCCTTGATCAGCTCGGTGACCTCCATGTGGTTGACGACGACGGCGCCCTTGTCGACGGCGGTCATGGCGATGGCCGCGTTCATGCGCGAGTCGTTGTGCGAGCCGTCGTAGTACACGATGGCGCCCTTGAGGTCGTCGGCCTTGAGGGTCGGGAACGCGTCGAGCGTGCGGCTTGCCGTCATGAAGTAGGACGAGCCCATGTTTTGCGAGCCCGCGAGCAGGTCGTACGCGATTGTTCCGCACCAAAAGTACGGCACCTGCCACCATTGGTAGACGGGAATCATGATCGGGAGCGCGAACGAGAGATGCGGCGCGATCTTGAGGAAGGTCGCGCGCTCAGAGAGAGCCTCCTTGACGAGCTTGTACTGCTCGTAGTCGAGGTTCCAAAACGCCTTCTCGAGGTAGCGCACGCCACCGTGCACGAGCTTCGTCGAACGCGACGAGGTACCGCACGCGAAATCGTCACGCTCAACCAGCGCGACCTTGAGACCACGGGCCGCCGCGTCAAGCGCCGCGCCCGCGCCGGTCGCGCCGGCGCCGATAATTAGTACGTCGAACTGCTCAGATGCAAGTTTCGAGATTTGGGTCTCACGGGGAGGCGGAAGCGCGTGCAGAGCCGGCACGGGAGAGACGGCGGCTGCGTCTGCCCTGATAGGCGTCGTCACGGGTAACAGATCCGACGAGAGCGCGTAGACGCCCGCGACACCCGCCGCGCCGGCGGCCGCAAGGGAGACCGGGCGCAGCGCGCGCGAGAAAGATTGGCGGAATGCCATTCGGGGAGGAGGGAAGTTGGGAGGAGGGAGGGGCAGGGACAGGGACAGGGAAACCGGGACGGGAGCGTGGTGAAGCGGCGGCGGCGGACGCAGCGGCGGTTTTGTAGTTTCGTTTCGTGCGACGTCGCGGGCGGGTCCGCCGCGGCGCGGGTCGGCGCGCGCGGGTCGGGTGCGGCCAGCCAGTGGGGGCGCGCGGTGGGGGCGGCGGGCTGACCCGGCGCGCGCCTGTGGGCGAACGATGTTCCGGCGGAGAAACCGCAGGCATGTGACACAAACAAGCGGTCCTCGTCCCGTCCTGCCTCAGCTAGTAGCAGAGCACTACCCACCACTTATAGAACTACATCACGACCCGCTCCGCGCCAATCGGACCACTCTGCGCCGGTTCTCGCTGCTGCGGCCTTTGCTGACGCGGGCCGGAACAATTCGGAAAAACTATCAGGCGGCCGCGCGCACGGGCTTTTTTTTTTCACTGGCTCTAGAATAAAGTCACGTGAATAGCACGTGAAACCCACGTGACAGTAACTTACGTGACAAGCTCACGTGATTGATAGCACGTGACCCGGCAAGATGCGCTGCGCTGTTCCGCCGCATTGATCGTAATTTCTTTTTCCAGACAGCCAAACTCAAACGCCGTCCCATCTCGACCCACTCGGTCGTCCCAGCGTCTTCGCCGTCGCCGTCAATTCTTCACGTCTTCACGTCTTCCAACCCCCCTCACCGCCGCCCACCATGGTCGCGCGCCTCAGTTTCAACTGGAAGCTCCAGCGTCTGCGGCGGCTGCTTGCGTCGCGAAGCCCCAAGCGCGCCGTCGTCGCTGCGTCCGCCCACAAGCCGGCCTCCGTCACGTTCCGCGTCGTGCAAGGCGTGCTCTTTGGCGTCTTCTCCAACATCCTCGGGCAGTACCTCGTCGCCCGCAGCGAGCACCGCGTACGCATTTGTCTGCACTTTTGTTTCTATAATACAGTTACTAACAAGTCACAGCTGGACAAGTTCAAGGTCGACTACACCTCCGTCGGCGTGTTTGCCTGCTGGATCGCTGTTATCACGCCCATCCTCATTTCTTGGCAGGACCTGCTCGACCGCCGGTTCCCGTCCCAGATCTCGTCCCGGCCGCCCGCGGACCTCGAAAAGCGGTCGGAAGATGTGCCGCAGCATGCAGCTCTGCGCTACTCGCACTTCAACATCCTGACCAAGATGCTGCTCTCCGAGACAATCTTCGCCTTCTCCGCCAACGCCGTGTTTCTCTTCTACATGTCCTTCGCGCGCGAAGCCTCCACCACCAGCGCCATCTCGGCCGTGCAAAAGGACCTGACCACGGTCTGCATCAACTCGCTCAAGTTCTGGCCTGTAGTGTCCTACGTGACGCTCGGATTCGTGCCCGTCGACTACCGCATCGCGTTCTCGTCGCTGTTCGCAGTCATCTGGTCCGTCTACATGAGCATGGTCACGCTATGATTTTTCCACCTTTATATTTTTTTATTATTTTCGCTTCATTTAGATTATATTTTATAGATTACATTTGTGTCTTTCTGTACATGTGGTTACTGGTTTGAGCTGCTGAGCTTGTTTGAGCTTGTTTGATTGTTTGTGTATTCGGTTCGGTTCGACTTGGGTTTACTCGGGATAATGGTACAAACATGGCCGGGGGCCGGAGGCACGGGGTGCCTGGATATTATAAAAGCATAGTTAGCTACTAGATACATCAGTTTACTTTAACAACCTACTCCACCTGGCAAATAATCTTGCCCATCGACATGTTCGACTCCATGTACTTGTGCGCCTCAACGATCTCCGTCCATTTAAATATCTTGTCCACCGGGTTCACAAACTCGCCCGACAGCAGCTTCGGCAGCGCGTAGACCTCAAACAGAGCCTTGATCCGGCTCTGGTACTCGACCGTCCGTGACCGCAGAGTCGAGCCTTCGATGCGGACCCGCTTTCGCAGTATCATGCCGAGATCAAGTTTCTCGACAACAGTCCCGCTCATGACTGACAGCAGCACCATGCGGCCGTCAATCGCGAGCAGGTCAACGTTCTTTGCAAAGTAATCCTTACCCACGAAATCCACAATCACGTCAACTCCAGCACCGCCAGTCGCGTCCTTGATCACGCTCACAAAGTCAGACGACCGATAGTTCACAGCCGTGCATCCAGCCAGTTTCTTCAGGAAATCGCATTTATCCTGGCTCCCCGCCGTCGCAAACAGTCCAGCATCGGGACCAAGAACAGACCGCGCAAGTTGCAGCGCGGCAATACCGACACCAGACGCGCCCGCGTGGATCAGCACGTTCTTCACAACGCCCGGTGCTCGCGCGTGGATCTCGGCAATGTAGAGTAAAGCCTGGGTGGCAGTGTACCAGACCTCGGGCACCCCGGCCGCGGCAGTGAATGTCAACTTATGACCCTCGGGGAATTTAGTCAGCAGCGCCGTTTGCGCAAGGATATACTCTGCGTACGCGCCGCCTGATGCGAGTCCAAACACCTCGTCGCCGACCTGAAACGACGGATCGTCTGCCACCGCAGTAATCGTGCCCGCAAACTCGACGCCCAAAGTCGACGGCGCGCCCGGCGGCACCTGAGCACTTAGTCAGTTCTCGAAATTACCCACGTCTCGGAACAAAAAGAAAAACACTCACGGGATACGCCCCGTTTCGCTGCATCGTGTCCATCCGATTCAACGCAAACGAAGTCACTTTCACGAGCGCCTGTCCCGGGCCCGGGGCACGCAAGTCCTCGATCTCGGCCACCGACAGTGCCTCAGCCGGACCTTTTCCTCCTGCGATTACAACCGCGCGCATGATTGCAATTGATGGCAATTGAGTAGATAGACGATAGTAGCGTGAATTTAACGCTGTGACGACTGGGCACAGCGCAGCGACTTTAAAATATCGTGGGAGAGTAGTAGTAATTGTATGCTGATTAATTGTGCTGCTGTTGCGGGGAGCCTTCGACGTCACTTAAACCACTTTGCCCAACTACGGATAAACTTTTCAGAATTGAAGGCGGCTACACGTGACTAAAGTAAAAAGCCCTAACCACACTGGTTACACAGTTAAAAACTCTAATTGTGTTGTTTATTCGATCGCGCGACGCGTCGTCTCGTGAACTAGAAGTCGCGTCATTTCTCACGCGTTGTTTGTCGCGCTTGTGGTTTCTGCCACTCCACAGATATTTTTTTACTGTCGTTCAGCATGAGTCTCTTATCTCAAGTTGATGTATCAGCTGTTAGCAGCGCGGACAGAGATCTCGATGGAGGTTTTCAAGATTCGTCAGTAGTTGCACCTGCACCTACCCTTCCAGATAAAGAGAGACTGAATAGCCAGTTCCACTGGACCACCGCAACCGAAAAAAGATTCTTGGATACTTTGGTGTCTGAGGTTGTCGGCAGTCGTAAGAATGCAGGTTTAGGCTATACTAAGCAAGCCTGGGAAGCTGCAATTACATCCGTTGGGGATGTAGGCGGAAAGCGGCCTACCAAGATGCAGGCCCAGGCTAAGCTCGACAGCTACGAAAGGCTGTGGATTGCATGGTTTGATTCGGATAAGGGGCCAGGTTTTCGTGCTGGTCCTGAGCTTGGTATGACTTGGGACAGTTATTTAGAGGTATTGAGAGCTTTGTTGCATATATATGTTGAGCCGACCCGCTAACTTGATATACAGGCCAAGTCTCTTGATGGTGCCTCGCAGAACTGGCATAATGCTCTTCAACATAAAGACCTGCTAGAGCAGCTTTTTACGGGAACAGTTGCTACTGGCGAAGGGGTTTTGGATTCTCTCGACCCTAATTTGGAAACACAAAAAACTAAGGCAGAATTGAAGCAACTAAAGAGATCTGGTATTTCATCTACTGTTAGTGCTCGTGCTAAGCCAGCCTCGAAGAAGCGCAAAAGGGATGATCAAGATAGGAGAGATGCGCTGCGTGAGCTGGCTGCGGCAGTGAAAGCCTTGCGAGACCGAAAGCCGCTCGTCTACATCAAGCAAGACAGAGCGAGTGAAGACGTAATCGAGGCCATGAACCTCTTTCAAGACATTTATATTTCAAGGTTGACTCCTCACGAAATCGGAACTGTTCTTCGGGTTCTTGCGCAACATCGGAAGGCGTCTACCTTTATGAACATTCTATCAACAGAGCTCAGAGATGCGTGGGTGGCGAGGGCGCTGGGATACGATACTCTTCCGGAGTTTCCCTGAGTAAAATTAGCGGGCTGTACAATTATTTGGGGAGATAATTCAGTCATTGGTATACTTAATAGCAATAAATTCTTACGCAAAACGCATCAGCACGTTCACTATACAAACTTCTAGATCATTCAACTCTTCTAAGATGAGATTTTGCACTTTAAGCCTGCAATGCCGCGCAGCTTGCGGCTCATATTTATTGAAGGACCCAGTTTACTCACCTAAATTTACGAACATACCACTATATATACCCGAGGACTCGGACTCTCCGCGTCGCACAAAGATGTTTGCACGCATTCTTGCAAATACCCGACGAATTCAGAAGCAGGAAGGTTTTGTAGTCACTATTACACGCGGGAGAAATTTCCAAATTTCTACTCATGTCTCCCTGAAAGCGACCAAATCGAATCGTGATATCACCGGATCTGGCGATAATCGACCATTGATTGGGAGATCCAAAGCAGCCCGGATACCACCATGGCCAACATATCATTACATTGATGATGCGGAAAATCTGTATTATTACGCAACCGGAGGGTACCATCCAGTAATGGTCGGGGACGTCTTGGGGGATGGCCGCTACCATGTAGCTGGCAAACTCGGATTCGGAACATACTCCACGGTGTGGCTAGCCCGTGACTTGCAAAAAGACAGATACGTCGCGGTTAAGGTCGTTTGCGCAGCTACTAATGCCACTACAAATGAGACTAGCATTATCAATTCTCTTTGGAAATCGCCGTCTGGACTGGGAAAAGAATATGTTTTACCTGTCATGGATGAGTTCTGGGTTACCGGTCCTAACGGGCATCACAAGTGCATTGTCAGTCCGCCTGCACTCATGAATCTGGAAGTTGCTCGGGATTTGGCAGAACGTGATAGCTTCAAGCCCATTGTTGCTCAATCGATTATTGCTCGTCTTGTTCGTGGGGTGGCATTTTTGCACAGTAATAATATTATTCACGGTGGTATGTAGCGCATCATAAACATTTGACCTGAATCTCATAGTTAACCATTTTTTTCAAAGATATCCACCTAGGTAACATCCTTGTTCGAGGTTCTGAACCGATTGATGGGTATCGTATTTCAGAATTATACGAGAAATTTGGAGAGCCGATGTCAGAGAGAGTTAGGCGCCTCGATCGCAAGCGATTGACGGATGCTATACCACCACGTCTCTTCATTCCCTGGTTTTTTGGCAGTTCTGATATCGAGCTTGGTGACGATAGGATTGTTCTCGCTGATTTTAGAGAATCGTTTAATCCGTACAAGACGCCCAAAGAAGTTTTAAACACAGTCAGCCATTTTAAGCCACCCGAATGCCGGTTTTCCGATGAGCCTCTGACATTTTCATGGGATATTTGGGCCCTGGCGTGTACTATTTGGGAGATTTATGGTTTTGGACGTACTTTGTTTGGTAGCTTTCCTGAGTTTGAGGATGATATCACCTACCGTCAAGTCGAATTACTAGGTATTTTGCCTCAAGAGTGGTGGATAAAGTGGCCCAAAGGAAAGAAATGGTTTGATGACAACGGAGAGTTGAAACCGCGAGAACGGAAATGGTATAGGAAATCCAAAGAACCTGAGCCGAAGCCGGTTAAAAGATGCAGTGAATGGGACCGGTGGTTTGAATGTTGCGTACAGTGGCCGCGGAGGATGGCGGGTTTGGATATCGTGACGGAGAGCGAGAGAAGAGCGTTTGACGCGATGATTCGCTCGATGCTTGTCTACAAACCGGAAGACAGAGCGACGATACAGCAGGTACTGGACTCAGAGTGGATGAAAGGCTGGGGACAGGCTGCTCTTGATGAAAGCTTGGATATCTACGAGTCTGTGGAGGAGAATTAGTGGTTGTTGAATATGTTTGATCTCCGTAAATGTTTGGTTTAGACTAAGTTGAAACAAAAAGTGTACAGTAGATTAATTGTTCGCGTCGGGGGAAAGTCCACCTTGCGTAAATTAGCACTCCGTAACAGGCATGGCCTGTTCTGCGGAGCATGAAAGAGCCTTGACGGACAGCGCGCCCTTAGACTCTGAAAAACATCACACTCATTACAATTAAACTAAGTAGAGACAATACTAGTTAGTCAAGGCAAGCATTAACTGTAACAAAAGAGGAGTAAATGTATATATAAACTCTACACAAAACCAGAAATTTTCCGACTTGCAGGTCATAGAACAACTTTTGCCGTTCACGTTATCCTATATCCCAATCCGTTCAATTTCTCATTCATACCCTTCAGAAACTAAGCGCGACACGCTTATTTCTTGCTACCAGTGGTGGGGAGACCAACAGCAGCCTTGAACGAGTCGTAGATGAGCCACTGCAGACCGGTGAGGGTACCGATCATGACAATACGGACGGGAGACCGTTCCAGAGACCACCGAGACCGATCTTGGCGTAGATACGGCCAACGGCAGCACCGAGCCACCGACAAACTCACCGGGCTGCTTCTCGGCGTTGATCGAGTCTTCCTGAATATTATTGGCAGCTGTAGCCTGTACATCTTTTTGGGAGATCTTTCATATTTTGATCATCGGTATACTTGTCAATGGTATACTTAACATAGCAATAAATCTTACGCAAAACGCATCAGTACACTCAAATCACTTCTCAGATCGATTTGCGCTTTAAGCCTACGATGCCGCGCGTCGTGCGGCTCATACTTAAAATTCAATGGCCCCGATAGCGCGATCAGATAAGCAGCAAGAGCTAACATGGATTGCACTTATAGATGCTCGAAGAGCACAGCTGTTTTCTGATTGTAATTTGTACAGTAGCATTAACTAGGTCCTTAGGTCCTATCTGTAAATATTCTGTTCAAGCCATCTTCACAATATATCAGGGTCTTGGGACGGGTGATACTGCAACTAACGATTAGACTCCGGCGCGCAGTTGAAGTTGTGCTCACTTTCGACAGTAGTTTCTATCTACAATTCACGTTTCAAGACATGGTGGCGACAGTGGAACGAGCAAATAGCAATCACTATACTGCAGAAAATGCAACATACCACATAAATTAATCTATCTATAACGTGACCCATCTAATCAAACACAATCTTCTTCGCCTTTTTGGTAAGATCAACGTCTTTGTAAAAAGCGCCGTAGACCGAATGCTCTTTCTTCTTCGTGTGACCGCCAAACTTGAGCAGGTCTTCGGGCACCGGCTGGTCTGCTGATCTGAGAACGTTGATCAGCGCACCCGAAAGATGCTTTTCGTGATCTGTGAAGAAAGTAATGGCTTTGCCTGTTTGGCCTGCGCGACCGGTTCGTCCAATCCGGTGGACGTAGTCTTCGGCCGTAAGAGGGAACTAAATACATGAATTAGTAGATGCGCCAAACCGGAAAATGTGTGGCTAACTCACAGTCAGGTTGATAACTAATTTAACAGCCGGAATATCAAGACCACGCGCGGCAACATCAGTCGCCAACAACAGCGGGCATTTTCCAGTCTTGAAATTCTCCAGCGCGGATGTCCGCTGCACTTGCGACAAATCTCCGTGAATCGCAGCAACGCTGAACCCGCGACCCTGCAGCATTCGCTCGACTCTGGCCGCTTCCTTCTTGTACAGCGCGAAAATCAAGATCCTGTCGTTTTTTGAGGCACCAGATTGGTATTGCTTCAGGACTTGAAGCAGACGCTGTTCCTTGTCGCGCGGGTCCATGACTTCGACGACTTGTTCGATACGCGAGTTAGCCTTCAATTCTGATTCGCGATCGCCAATCATGACTTTGACCGGGTCTTTCAGGAACTGAGACGCAAGATCACGAACTGAAGGCGGCCAAGTCGCAGTGAACATGACAGTCTTGCGCTTCGCAGCATCAGTAGATCGCATAACCCGCTTAATGTCCTCTTCAAATCCCTTCTCCAGCATCCGATCAGCTTCGTCAAGAACGAGATAAGTTACGGCCGCAAGGTCAATGACGCCGTCATTGACGAGGTCGATCAATCTTCCTGGCGTCGCCACGACAACATGCGCACCCACAAGTGCTCGCTTTTGGTCGTCCTTTGAAACACCGCCGTACACGCAAACTGACTTAACGCCGACTGCCTGACCAAGCCCGTCGAGGTTCTCGTGTATTTGTAAGGCAAGCTCACGGGTTGGCGAAATCACAAGCACGGACGCGTTGCCGCCTTTGCTCTTCTTCTTGTTGGCCAACGCATCCGTTGAAAGTAGATAGGCAATAGCAGGCATCGCAAAGGCCATAGTCTTGCCGGATCCAGTTTCCGCTACTCCGATAACATCGCGACCGGCCAGCAGGAACGGCCAGGACGCACTCTGGATCGGAGTCGGTTTCGGGTACTTCTCGAGGAACTTGAGCACGCGCGGGTCTGTCTTGACTTCTGAAAATGACAAAACCGGGTTCAGACCAGCAGAAAGCGGGTCCGTAATTGAGATGTCGCTGGTGGTGAGAAAGTCGGCGATCTCGGCGGCGGTGGAGGTGCTTTCGATGGCAGTGGAGGTGACGTGTGTGGATTTGGACTTCTTGGTGGTAGTGGTGGTGTCGTCTGCTGCCTCAAGCTCTTCTGCGGGCCGCTTCTTATCTTTCTTGTCCTTCTTCTCTTTCTTGTCCTTCTTGTCTTTTTTCTCCTTCTTGTCCTTCTTTTCTTTCTTTGCAACCTGCTCGGTTTCTTCAGTCTCGGCAGGCGCAGCGGATTCGTCCTCGGCGGCAGCAGCAGCAGCCTCCAGCTTCGCCTGCTTCTTCTCCAACTTCCGCAGTCTCTTACGCTCGGCCTTCTCCTCGTCCGTCTCTACTGTGCTCTTAACTGGCGCCATGACTGTGTGATTATATGGTTTGCTGGACCAGGTCGGGAGTTTGCTGTGGGAAATAATTTTCCAGTAAACTCCCAACCTTACCCGGCTATCCTGCCTTTCAGGGGCAATTCTCTGCGGAAGTCCCAATTGGCACCGGACCGTCAGCTGTCAAGGCCGAAGCGAGGAGATTTATGGAACAGCGATGGCCAGTTACGGGATGCATCCAAGTCGGCCATGAGCAGTCAGCAGAGCAGCTCAGTGATTCAGTGAACTTGAGTACTCAAGCCGTGAGAGCCCCGAATCTGGCGGAGAGCGCTCGCGTGGCCGGGTAACCGATCCGCCCGAAGTCAAATTTTTCTCAGGGTTTTCGCTTTGGCCCTGCGTCGAAAATTGAAGGAAAAGTGTCGCCCGCCCGACGAGCCGCGCCGCCGCTGTCTCGCGCTCTTGACTCCAATTCTGCCTTCTCCTCTTCCTCCTATACGCCAATTCCTCTCGCTCTCCTCCTCCTCCGCAGCTTCCCCACTTCCGCCTCCATTCCTCCCTCTTCCCCCCGCTAGGAATGGCTGCTGCAGACCCCCCTGCGCCCGCCGCGGCGGCCGCCGCGGACGCGCGTTTCCTCACGCTCCCCGGCCCGGTCGCGTACTCGCCATTCCGCATCGCAGCGCTGATATCCAGCATCAACACCGCCGTCAATTCCTCTGCAGTGACTGCTATTCGTGCAATTTACGTGCACTACGTCGCGCTGCGGTCGCCGGCGTTGCTGGACGGCGACGTCGAAGGTGCGGACGCCGAGAAGCGTAAATTACTCGAATCTCTGCTTCTGTACGACACGTCTGCGGATTTGGCAGACCCGGGCTACGCGTCTCTGGTCTCGACTATTGCGACCACGGCTGCGCGTCCTGCTGAGGCGGATAATTATCTAATTCGCGTTGTGCCGCGTGTCGGCACTATCTCGCCATGGTCGTCAAAGGCGACCAACATTGCTCATGTCTCGGGACTCGCCGGCGATGTCGAGAGAGTTGAACGCGGTGTCGCGGTCATGGTTACCGTGCGAAAAGGGTTCCCGCTTATGCAGCATTTGCGCGCTGGTGTTTCGTTGGATTCGTTTTATGACCGAATGACTCAGGTACGTCAGTGGCTTTTCTGTATTGCTCACGAAGAGTTTATCACATGGGGTTGGAAGGGACTGACATAAGCCAAATTTCAGGCCATCTTAGAACGAGCACCATCGTACGAGGATATGTTTGCAAAGCATGACCCGAAACCACTTGTTGAGATTACACTCGGAAAGACCCCAAAGGACAGGCTCGAGGAGGCGAACAAGAAATTCGGGCTTGCGCTTGCGCCCGACGAAATCACCTACCTCGCCGAGGCATTTCACCACCTCGGTCCTAGTCGTAATCCGACCGATGTCGAGCTGTTCATGTTCGCCCAGGTGAACTCGGAGCACTGCCGGCACAAGATTTTTAATGCGGACTGGAAGATTGACGGCGAGAGTAAGCCGATGTCGCTGTTCAAGATGATTCGGAATACTCATGAGAAGACTGGCGGTGCGTACACTGTCTCTGCGTACTCTGACAATGCCGCCGTTCTCGAGGGTTTCCCGGCTACGTTTTTCTCCTCCGACTTGACGTCGAATGAGTGGGACGTGGTCGACGAGCTCGTGCACTACCTTGCCAAGGTCGAGACGCATAACCATCCGACTGCAGTGTCTCCGTTCCCCGGTGCTGCTACCGGTTCTGGTGGTGAAATTCGTGACGAAGGTGCTGTTGGCCGCGGTTCAAAGCCGAAGGCTGGCCTGTCAGGTTACTCTGTGTCTGATCTGCTTATTCCCGAGTGCCGGCAGCCGTGGGAGCTCGATGTCGGTAAGCCGAATCATATTGCTTCGCCTTTTGATATCATGATCGAGGCGCCTCTTGGTGGCGCGTCGTTTAACAACGAATTTGGTCGGCCTTGCATCACGGGTTACTTCCGTACGCTGACGACTTCGTTACCGCTCAACAATGGCAAGCAGGAAATTCGTGGCTACCACAAGCCAATCATGATTGCCGGAGGTATTGGCTCAGTTCGTCCCATGAATGCGCTAAAGGACCGACCAATTACTCCCGGCGCTTGCTTAATCGTCATGGGCGGTCCGGCTATGTTGATCGGTCTTGGTGGTGGCGCTGCGTCGTCTGTGGCCTCTGGCGATGCTTCGGTCGAGCTTGACTATGCGTCCGTACAACGTGGTAACCCCGAAATGGAGAGACGGGTGCAGATGGTTATTGACGCGTGTGCTGCGCTCGGCGATGAGAACCCGATCCAGTCTGTGCATGATGTCGGTGCTGGTGGCCTCTCGAATGCGTTGCCCGAACTTGTGCATGATCACGGTCTTGGCGCTGTATTCGAGCTGCGCGATATTCCGTCGTCGGAGCCTGGTCTTTCGCCAATGGAGATCTGGTGCTGCGAAGCTCAGGAGCGATATGTGCTTGCTGTTGCTGAGGCAAACATTCCCATGTTCACGGCCATTGCGGACCGAGAACGGTGTCCGTTTGCGGTCGTGGGATCTGCCACGTCTGAACAGAAGCTTGTGTTGACTGACAAGCTGCTTGGAACTACGCCGATCGACCTCGAAATGTCTACATTATTCGGAAAACCGCCAAAATTGTCGCGTGTTTCGACGACGAGACATCTCAAGATTCCGCCATTCGACAGTTCGCTGGCGAGTTATCTTGACCCGTCGGGTAACCCGTTCCCTAGCAGCACGCCTGCCAGCGCGCCCAGCAATGGGCACAGTGCTGAGACTGTGAAGAGTAATAAGCTCGACGCAAGACCTCTGTCACCTCTGCGTACGGCAATTGAGCGGGTTATGCATCTGCCTTCAGTCGGCTCAAAGTCATTTTTGATCACTATCGGCGATCGCTCAGTTACAGGTCTTATCGCGCGCGAGCAGATGATCGGACCGTGGCAGGTACCGGTTGCTGACGTCGGTGTCACGATCACGTCGCTCGGCGAGGGAATCGTTACTGGTGAAGCCATGGCTATGGGAGAGAAGCCTACATTGGCGCTGATTAACGCGCGCGCGTCGGCTCAGATGGCCGTTGCTGAGTCTTTGATGAACCTGATTGCGTCAGACATTAAGGATCTAGAGCACGTGCGGTTGTCCGCCAACTGGATGTCGGCGCCGTCGCACGATGGAGAAGGTGCGATGTTGTACGAAGCTGTACAGGCTATTGGTCTCGAAATGTGTCCCGAGCTGGGTATCAGTATTCCGGTGGGCAAGGACTCGATGTCGATGAAGATGAAGTGGGAAGAGAGCACTGGTGGAAAGAACAAGGAATCGAAGGAAGTCACGGCGCCACTGTCGCTTATCATCACTGCCTTCTGCGGTGTCACGAACGTGCATTACACATGGACGCCGCAGTTACGCCGGGTTGAGGAGCCTGGTATTGGTGGGACGAAGTTGCTGCTGGTTGACCTTGCGCGCGGGAAAAGCCGGCTGGGGGGCTCGGCTGTCGCGCAAGTGTTTGGCAAGGTTGGCAACGCAGCGCCAGAAGTGGAGTCAATTGAGATGCTGAAGAACTTTATCACTACGGTGTCGATCTTGCACCAGATTCCGGACCTCGTGCTCGCGTACCACGATCGTTCGGATGGTGGTTTGTTTACGACTTTGGTTGAGATGGCGTTTGCGGGTCGGGTCGGCCTGTTTATCGATCTGCCGTCTTATGGCGCTGACGTTGTCTCTGCGTTGTTCAACGAGGAGCTCGGTGCCGTGTTCCAGGTCAAGACTGAGGATGTGGATCGGTTTATCGCAATCTTTGAGGCAAACAACATTGACCGGGAATACATTGTTCCAGTCGCTGACGTGCGCCCGTCGAAGGACCAGGCCATCACGATCAACTATGGCGAGGAGCTCTTGTTTGAATCGACTCGTGGTGCGCTGCAGCAGGCGTGGTCGCTCACGTCGTACAAGATGCAGCGGTTGCGTGATAACCCAAAGTCAGCCGACCAAGAGTTTGCCAACATTCTGGACAACTTCGACCCGGGTCTGTTCTACCGTCTCACGTACGATGTTCAGGATACGTTGTTGCCATCGCCTGTTAGCACTGAATCGGCGGTGTCGTCGTCGCTTAGTGATGTTGCCGCTGTTGCTACGTCGGCTGTTGCTAGTGCCGCCGGTGCTATCGTGCCGTCTATTCCGATGGCTGTTTCAAAGCCGAAGGTTGCGATTTTGCGAGAACAGGGCGTGAACGGACATGCTGAGATGGCCTATGCATTCTTGGTCTCGGGTTTCACTCCGGTTGACGTTCACATGACGGACATCATCTCTGGAAAGATTTCGCTGGATAGCTTCGTCGGTCTGGCTGCGTGCGGTGGATTCTCGTATGGTGACGTGCTTGGTGCTGGTGCTGGGTGGGCTAAATCGGCTCTGTGGAATCCGCGCGCTCGGGAGGAGTTCAGACAGTTTTTCAATGACCGGAAAGACACCTTCACGCTCGGTGTCTGCAACGGATGTCAGTTCCTGTCGCAAATGAAGGAACTCATCCCCGGTGCCGAGAATTGGCCCTCGTTCCAGCGGAACGCGTCCGAGCAATTCGAAGCCCGCGTGTGTGAGGTCGAAATCGTGGAAGACGCCAAGGAGTCGTCTGTCTTCCTGCACGGCATGCGCGGCTCAAAGTTCCCCATCGTCGTCGCGCACGGCGAAGGACGCGCGTCGTTTGAATCTCCCGATCAGGCCAGGTGGCTGGCGCAAGACGGCCTGGTCGCGGTTCGGTATGTCGACAACTACGGCAAGAGCACGGAGAAGTACCCGTACAACCCGAACGGATCGCCCGGCGGAATTGCCGGTGTTCGCACGCCGGACGGACGAGTGCTGGTGCTGATGCCGCATCCGGAGCGGGTGGTGCAGAAGGAGACGAATTCGTGGTATCCGGTTGAGGAGAGCAAGGAGTGGGGCGAGTTTGGACCGTGGGTGCGGTTGTTTAGATCGGCTAGACAGTGGGTTGGAGCCTAAACTTGAACATGGACATTGTAAAAAAAGTTTTTGTTGCGCGGTTGATATAACTTATATGTAGATGCTGTTAGACATGAGAATATTAGCACAGTAATTATTATGCCAGTTTTTAATCTTTATTAACGTCATTGCACTTTGCGTATCTATTTTGGGTCCAAACATAGTCTATACAAAATTATTGCGGACAAATTCAAGGCAGAACAATGTACTTTTCTAGATGAGCTGGAATCTCCTGGCGCAGCTTCTTCTGCTCGAGCCATGACTGGCTGAACAGTCTTTCAGCGTAGCGGTAAGCTATAACGTGTCATATTAGCAATGGATCCAAGCAAAAACATAACCACAAAAAAAGAAAACGTACCTCCGTCGCAGAGAAGCGTAACGACAGTGCTGCCCTTTCCAAGAGTCTGAGCCATCTCGTACGCAGCAACAACGTTCAAACACGACGATGCACCAAGGTAAAGACCTTCCTCGTCCAGCAACCGGTAAACCATCTTGATTGTCTTTTCATCCGAGATCGTCATGGCGGAATCAATCAGTGGGATTTCCTGCTCAAGGTTATCGGTGACACGGCCCTGGCCGATGCCCTCAGTGATACTCGAACCGGAACGGTCAAGTAAAGTGCCATTGCTCAAGACGTAGCTGGCTAATACTGAACCAGGAGGATCAGCGAGGAAGGATTTGACGCGGCCATTGCTGATGTCTTTGAGATAGCGAGTGCACCCAGCAAATGAGCCACCAGTTCCTTGAATCCAGTCGTTAGTCAGATTCTTGTTAAAGACAAAGCAAATAAAAGTAAGGTACCAGTGGAGCAAGTAAATCCATCGATCTTGCCCTCGGTCTGAGCCCAGATCTCGGGACCGGTGGTTTCGATGTGCGCTTGCCGGTTCGCAATGTTATCAAACTGGTTCGTCCAAACAGTGTTTTCCATGCTCTCTATTACATTAATATATCAGTACACTCTCCGGTAAAAAAAAAGGTGAGAAAGCTGTAGCAGAGCAACGAACCTGCGTGGCGCTTGGCTTGGTGGTTGTAGTTCATTGGGTTATCGAATGCGACGGCGGGAACTGGGTATACTTCGGCACCGAGAAGTCGCAGAAGATCAATCTTGCCTTGACTTTGCGTGTTGGGCATGTAGATGACACATTTGTAACCCTTGGCTCTGCAGATCTAAGAAAGTTCATTTGTCAGTTGCTGCAGAGGTAAACGAGACATAGGCATGTGAACGAACGAACATACATGAGCCAGACCGATGCCAGTGTTGCCTGCGGTGCCTTCAACAACAGTGCCACCCGGTCCAATCAGACCTAATAACGTGGTAAGAAATTGGCAACAGAAACTTCAGCATCGTAATATTGCAACGAACCCTTCTTCTCGGCATCCTGAATGACGTACAACGCAGCACGATCTGATACTCCCATTAGCCATAATTCTCCAATACACCCATAAGCTCCCCCTCAAAACAGTACACACCCTTAACCGAGCCACCGGGGTTCATAAACTCAGCTTTGCCGTAGATATTAGTTCCAGTCTCCTCAGAAAGACTCTTGAGCTTGATCAATGGCGTGTTTCCGACAGCTCCGATGAAACCGTCAGTCGTAAGAGGAACAAAGCCGGCCGGCGTGGAGTACGCGCGACGCAGCACAGGTACCGCTGCGCGCAATGCAGAGCGGACAAGCATAGCTATTCGTGTCGAGTTGGATATCCGGAAAATACACGACGCTCGAGTAAATGTTCACGCGATGTCGAGTTGGAACAAATGAATCGCGAATTCAAAATGTCAATATTTTAAGGTATGACAACGGAACTCTAAACCAAACCCAAATTGTAGCAGTTTAAATGCAATGATGTTTGCACGCTTAAGTTCACCTCCACGAAAATTACCTCGAATTAATATCAACCTCCGACAACTCGATATATCGTCTGCTTAGTCTAAAGACGAATTGCGACGACAGATCCCGCCGACTAAACAGGGTTTTAGATTCTATTGTTGAGAATGAGTTCCGCGTTTCTCGGCAGGCGGCTTATGCCTGGAATGCCATTGGCTTCACAGACCTGCTTGTCCTCTTTACGGAGTCTTGTCTTGAGCTCGTTGCAAGATTCACGGGTTGTACCTGCAGCCGGATACAAACTATTCAAGAAACGTAAGTATTGATCTCCTGTTTCTTATCACTAGGCTTTTTCAATTGCCCATTATCGCGCCCAGAGATGGAATTTGAGCTAACTAAATACCAAGCTGCTGCGACGAAAAAAGTGCACATCCCATGTCCTCCGCGATTACTACCAAAGGGCGTTAACCCAATCAAACTCCTCGAGCAGCGATTCAAGGAAGAAATCGACCAGAGCGGATGGCGCCGGAAGTTATTCGAGCGGTCGAGTGATATCAGCGTCAAGCCGGGCGACATCATCAAGGTCACGTTCACGGCCGCGAACAAGCCCTCGTTCACGGGCACGATCATGGCTATCAAGCGAGCTGGACTGGACACGAGCGTCAGATTGCGATCGGAGGTCGCGCAGCTCGGGGTTGAGATGAGCGTGAAGGTGTACAGCACGTCGGTTGAGAGCTTTGAGTTTATTGCTCGCGCGGCGAAGAGAGCGCGGAGAGCGAAGCTGTACTATTTGCGGCCGGACGAGAAGAAATGAGCGGGGTTTTCTTTTGCTGTTGGGATAGTAGAGGCGAAGAATTTGATTGTATATAGGATCATGGTCGAGAGATAGTGAATAGACGCGTAATTTCGCAAGATTACGCTGTTCGTATAATAAAAACTCATATTCACGTCATATTTCCGTTAACTATACATAAGGACTATGCTAAATACTATAATGCAATTTGGATATCATTAACCACCAGCAAATATTCGAACTAACTTCGTCACCGTCGAGGAGATCCTGAGCGTTGTTAGTGGCGCGAAACAGAGCAAAACAGAAAAACCAAAATTGATTACTTACGGCCAGGCGTATCAGAAATATTGTAAATATACCGACCACTCGCCGCAAAGCTAACAGATCCACCGGCAGCCGCAGCCGCCGCCGCAGCAGCAGCGCTCGGCGATGCCGCGGGCGAGGTTCCCTGCTGCTGCTGTTGCGATTGTTGCTTGTCTCCCATAGTCGAAGGCGATCCTTTCTGTGCAGGCGATGCGCCTAATAGCCCATTCTTTTGACCCTGTGGTGTCCGAGGCGATCCCCTAGCAGCTCGTGCTTCCTGGTCCAGTCTGTTTTTGACCACGTTTTCTTGCATCGACTTCTTAATCAACGGCGACGCCCGCGGCGATTCGCGCGATGAGGAAAATGCCTTCATGTATTTTGGAGGTGTAATGGGCGATGCAGGAGATGACGAGACAACTACAATTCAAAACGCACGTGTTAGCCTTGCAAGATAAGTGAAATCAGATACGCATCAGCAAAAAATAGGATGTACCTTTCTCATCCAAGCCCATAAGTTTACGCTGATTCGGCGTCAAGGGAATATCCTGGAGTTTATCCTTCGGTTTGGATAACCTGACTAGCCCATCGAGAATATTCCATAAAAACAAAAGCTGCAGAGCAATGCCTGTATGTACCCATCAGCAACGTGAAGCCTTGTCTTAAACCATTGCACGACAACTCACCTATATACTTCATATGTTTCGCAAACTTCTCGTTCTCAGCTTGTAGTTCGCGTATCCAAGGCCTAATTCGTTAAACCAGCACCATAACCAAGCTGCGGCCAAAATAGCACAAAGTAAATACCATTTCCGCATCACAGCGACAAAGATCGACAACACGACCCAAGCAATGGCGTTCAGAAACATTTTCCGACTAGTAGCTTGAGTAAACTCCGTCTTTGTAAGTCGCTCGTTAACCTGGTCAAATGCCGGATGCCGCCATTGCCCCGTCGGTATTTCACCGGGCGTTGATGGCCGCGACGCGGTAGGAAGTTCTGTTGTGGCCGTCGTCGGTGTCCGCGCTTGTCGCAGACTCGGGCTTCCGGCGGCGGCGGCAAATTTGTTGTTGGGAGTTGGGGATTGATATGGCTTTTGAGAGAATGATTTGGTATGGGGAGATGCCGAGGTCGGAGGTGATGGAGTGTAGAGCGATTTGAATGGGGATTGAGAGTATGGCGTTGAAGGTGCTTGCTGTGCTGTAGATCCGGACCGCGGCGTCCGGGGAGTGAATGGTAGAGACATTTTCAGCTCGACTAAAATCTGCACAACACGGCCTGGCCGTAGTACACAATTACTGAATGAAAGACTGACCTCGGAGACGTACACTAAAGCGCTGACATCTAATTGTTTACGAATTGATGGATCTGTTTTCGAAAGCAACGCGAAATCCTAAAGAAGCCCTTGCCCGCTGTGAGTATTTCTTTTCCCCCGGGTAACCTCTTCCCATCTCCGTTTCAATTTTGGGTTTCTATTTTGCACGACCATATATTTTTCTCAGCTCCCGCAATTTGCTTAAGTCATATATAACCCCCAGATCTCGTATATATATAGCAAAAGATTTTTGCATTCACCTGAAGGGTTTATTTTGAGTTTTATTGTGCTTGTGGAAAATCAAGCGAGGAACCTTCCAAGACAGCTTGTGCAAGTCTCCCCCCCTGTTTCGAGATTTTCGACCCCGCGACAAGAAGCACCAATTTCATATCCCAGCACTTTTGAAGTTAGCCGTTGGCACGACAATAAAAGGAGACTGCTTGGCATTCGAACAAGAGTATTTGGACTTATTTCATTTCGAAATAAAGTCGTACTACAGACTAGATCTCCGCGCGAAAGTAAGAGCAAAAAGACACACAGAACATGAAGATCTTGGTGGCTGCAGAGGACTCGGGAAGTCTTAAAGGTATGCAAAGAGTTCTGCACAAGTTGTCCGTATTACAGCAGTCTAACGTATTGCTTTTTTTGTGTGCAGACATTTCCTTTTCGTTTGGAACGAATACGAGCGTGAAAGGGTCACAGGAGCCCAAGATCACAGCATTTGCGTCTGCGGGTCGGTCGGCTTACGTGCAGCGTATGGTTCTTGTGAAGCTGAGCAATGACAAAGAATACGTATGTTATTTCTGTTTTACTTTCTTGGGAATATACTTGCGGAGGAGACGGCTGACGAAGAGACATTCAGATCTGCATTGCGCGCAGAGGTGGATTAATGGAGCTGTATGACGTACAACCCCCCTATCAGCTTTTCATGGGATGGAAAGATCCAGCGCATCACAAGGACGACGCGTTTATTGGACTGGAATATGTGGAGGGTAAGCTTTCGAGCTGTACATCGACGGGGAAGTTGGTTGTTCGCGATCTAGAGTCGAGTAGCTCGATGGCTACGGATTACCAAACTGTACGTTATACCTCATGCTTTTGGATGATGATGATAGTTTGGTTTCTAACCTAGAGACAGGCCCTTAGCGATGGTAAAGATTCATACCGTGCTCACAGCAGACGAACAAGTGCGTCACAGACTTTAGGCGAGAGCGTGAACGCGTACCGGGTACACCCGCGCCGTCCAAACATCTTTGCGTTTGGAGGCAAAGAGCGTGAGCTTGAGATCAGCGTGATTGACAACATTCGACAGACCGAGAGGACGACCGCAGACGCGGACGCGGACGCGGACGCTGCTGGGTCACGTTGGGAAATTTCGCCGCTTGCAGGGTCGCCGAGCGCGAGGCTTTTGTCGCGACGGAAGCTGTGGCGGGCGAAGAATGTGAAGAATGATGAGCTGGATCTACGGGTGCCGGTGTGGATTAGCGATATCCGGTTTCTGGACGTTGATCGAGCGGTTGATGTCGCGTGCGAGACCGATTTCCGGGTCGCAATCACGACGAGGTTTGGCCATGTGCGTCTGTACGAGACCAAAGTGTCGCGGAAACCGATCATGACTGTCGAGGTTGGCGAGCACCCGCTTGTAGCGCTTGTGCCGACGATGGTGGATCAGGAGGTTGTGTATTGCGACACGCATGCCGTGACGTCGAAGTTTAATGTCGTGACGGGGCGTGATGGTGGGCGGTTTGCTGGGTCGACTGGGTCGGTGCTGTGTATGGATACGTATCTGCCAAAGAAGATTAAGGAAGAGATGGAGGAGGAGGAAGAGGGGGATGATGATGTGACTGAGCTTCGGTCGATGCGGAGGGATGAGGTGCCGTTGCTTGCCACGGGTGGACTTGATCGTTATTTACATGTGTATAATATCGAGACGAGGCAGTTACTAGGGAAGGTGTATGTTGGCACGAAGCTGTCTGCGCTGTGTATTGTGGACGGTGGAGATACTGCGGCAACCGAAGATGGCAACGGGGAGCATGAGAGTGATGAGGAAGTGGACGGGGAGAAGAAGGTGAAGGTGAAGATTGAGGAAGTAGACGAGCCTAGCGGTCGCCGATTGAAGAAACGCAAGAAAGTGGACGACGATGGCGCGACTAGCGAAGGTAGTTCGCGCAGTGCGCAGAAACATGTCAGGTTTGCGAGTGGAAGTGAAGAAGATGATGATGAGGAGGATGAAGACGATGATGCGGATGAGGTGTGGAAGATGTTGGACGAGGATGAAGGGGATGGACAGCAGACGGAGATCACTGTCGAGGTGAAGGAGGACGAGGACGCGGAGGCGGAGGCGGAACAAGCAGCTGCACCGAGCCGGCGCCGGCGCGGGCGACAGGCTCGGTGAGAGAGCCTTCTGCGGGCTGGCTGTAGTGAGTGTTTGCAGCTCGCGGGTTTGATTAGATATAGATAGAGATCTATATCTGGATATATATATGGGAACTGGAGAACATTTGCCGGTGTTTCTGCTTCTAGCTATTGCATTCTGTGGGTTTTGATTCTGTACATGTAGTATCTCGCGGCCATGGAAATAAAGGTGCCGAGTTAATTATTTAATAGTGACCTATTTTCGTTTGAAATTGATTAAGGTGGTGGATACTGGATAGTGTTACGGCCGTTGCTATATTTACTTTGGTTTGGACGTTATCCGCAACTGTTCGCGAAAGATATGTTTGCGAAAAGAGTTAAGGTTTGGCGTTGTTCTATCGAAAACGCGAACCCTGAGAGTTAGAAAAGGGTAAAGGGAAGCTCGTGATGTGGAATTGAATTATAATCTGCAGCCGCCTCAGAATCCTGCGCCACGGTATCTTTTGTTTCTTTTTGCGCAGGCTTTGTGTGCAAACCTCAAAGTAGTGAAGAACAAAGTCGGACCTGGAGTTATAAATGGAAAGCGTGTTGCTTTTTCTGCCCTGCAAGCCCCTGCCAGCCAGGTTTGTTCGCAGGAGCCCGCGCTTTGAGCCGTGGTGTGTTTCGTGTGACGCTGGCTGGTTCTGGGTCTGAACAGGCAGATCAGCTATGCAGGGGGCGCTGTCTTAGACTGCTAGTGCCTTAGTGCCTTAGGAGAGGGACCCTGGCCCTGGGCTGATTACTCTGATTAGCACTCAGCGGCATCCCTGAACGAGCCTCAGCCGGCCGGGATCGGCGTCGTTGACTGGCAAGAACACGAATACGAGGTGGAGAAGCCTGACATCTCACAGTTCGACAGCTCGTACTCGTAGTCGTAGCGCCGGCTATCTTCGAGCGTGTTGCATACTCGTTCCGGCTATACAACATTGAGTAACTTGTACCAAGACTGACGACTTAAAGAGTTGCTCTGCTGCAGCAAACGATTAAACGAACTGTAGGGACGTTGTAACGACCCGCGAATTGAACCAAGCTGCTGCTGCCTCCGCGTCGTGCCGTGCGCGGCTGGAGAAGTATCGCCGGGGCCCTCGGGGGTACTTTGTCGATTAATCCGGCAGTTTACCATAAATAGCCAGGACTATAGTCTGCAGCGCTTTGCGTATACAATTGCAGCGCCTGTGGACGGACTAGCCGGTCTTGTCATGCGACCCGGTTCATGCACTGTACGCAGGCAGAATACGCAGCCCAGCAAGCAGCTTCCGAGGGCGAGTACTACAGTACTACTGCACCACGGCTGTTCCGAAACAAGCAGTCGCGATTTGTAAGTTTCTACACCAAATTTGTAAGACGCGACAAATCAGCAGACGCAGCGCAGCGGCAACAACAGTGCGCGCGACTAGCGCTTCTCGAAAAACGCAAAAACGCATTCGAAGGACCGAGCCAGTTTCGAAAAATGGGTCTGCAGGGACGGCTGTGTGGCGCACAGGGCGGCGGCATTAAGACTGACTCCTCGCGGCGGCCGAATGCGGAAGATATAGCGAGATCGGGCCAGAATCCTGCGAATCTTGTTTTTCCCTCGTTTCTGGCTCTCTGTGCCTTTCTCTTCAGTTTGAAGCCGTTCCTGCTTTCGATAACTCGACAATGCGGTTCACAGTTACGCTTCCGAGTGTGTACAACCCTGGTGTACTTGGTGTACGTGGTGTAGTATTGCCGAGTCCGCAGCTCGCAGGCCTGAATGGATCCGAGCTTTGCCTCGTTTCTGACTTTTGTAGGAGTTCTGACCCAGGCTGTGGCAGGTTCTGTACTACTGTAGACGTAAAGTCGTGCATCTGTGAATAGCACTAGCAAAGCACAGTCTAGTGCTCTAGAGTCTACACTAGACAGCAGTCTCGCTTGCAGGCATAGAAACTACGCGGTTTTCGGAAGTTAGTTAGCCTGAGGCCGGTGAGTGAACACAAGTGGCGACTCGAGGATTCAATTAATGCAGGTCCGGCGACGCTGAGCTCCGCTTTGAACAACCGTCGGACGGCGTTCCGTGTTCTCGTCTTCTCGACAAGACGACAGCTCTCGAGCTCCTCTTGGACTAAGAGTCTTGGTAGGAACTGGTAAACCAGGCACTAGTTCCAGGAGCTAACTATGTAACTATCCTCTTGGTCGAGGCAAAACAGAACCGCAAACTGCAGCAGCAAACCCTGCATACCTTGACGTCAGCCGAGAGCGGAGGCGCGTTGCTCGAGCCATGCTTCTCAGAACCTGCAACTAAACACGACGTAACTACGTAATGCGGACCGCATTATTCGGCGTCTTGCTGCATTGCTGCGCAATTGAGCATTTGAGCAACACGTAAACTAGTAACCAACATGAACTTCCGATCCGATTCCGAGTTCGTGAATTAGTCGTGACTCGTGGCGCGGCAGGGCTGCATTTCGCGGCGTATTTAAGGATTTCCGTCTTGAGTCACGATGTAGAGATCGTAGAGTTTAAAATTTATCTGGAAGTGCATATTCATTTGAGCGGCGACCGGTGTCTTGCCTTGTTAATTGTCAATTCGCCTTGATGTGTCTTGACTGTATTGTCCAGTCTTTCTTCGAACAGCGTAGTCGTAAAGTGCTGTAGACACCAGTTAACCTGCAAGGCGTACGATTGTCGATTTGGCAAACAAATTCACAGCTCGAGAACGGCCCCAATCGATGACGTCGTTGCCCAAGCGGAAATTGATTGGCGATATGCCAGAAGGCTTGCGGAATCGGCGTCGTTTTGCTATCGGCCTACAAAGTGCCCACCGGAAAGCTCCTCCGGTCCTCCGGATCTCGGCTTTTTTATCCAAATCAGCAGCATTGTAAATCGTGACTTTATGAATGGTCCGCAAACTGTTGAGTGTTGGGGGTGGAGATCAGAGTATTGGACGGGGTTGATGATTCATTGACCATTGGCCATTTGCGATTGACTTGTCAAGGACTCGGGGAGTGTGAATATAGGCTTCGAGAGTGTTAAATCTCGGTGTATTATTTGAGAAACCACCGTGGTTTTTCGGTGTCTTCCCCTTCGTCTATGCTATATCTCCGACACGGCTATAGGCGGTTTGATCCCGATCCTGAACCTGATCCTGATCAGCCGTCGAAGAGGGTCCAGATTTCGGAGCCCTTGAATTGCTTGAATCTTGAATCTTGAACCTTGGTGGAAAGGGGGAGGTGTTACTGTTTCTGGTTCTACTGCCGACTCGGGTCAGTGAACGCGAAGTCTATAGATGAACCCCCCTCCTCGAGCCTCTATCGAACCAGAGCTGCCAAGTTGTGAAGTGAACGCGACAGTCGGACCGAGAAGGCATTGACGAGACCCTGCTGCGTCGGCCAAGGCATTTCTAAATCTCCAGAAACCAAACATTTCTGGTTTCTACCAGTGACCTGCAAAATCACCATCAAGACATGCAATCGCACTCTGGTCGTACGGACGGGAGGGATCATCGCACGGCTGGACAGACAGAAACACTTTAAAACCCTGCACGTGACGCACGTAAAAAGAATCTGTTCGCCTAGTTATTTATAGCCGTTCGCGGACGTCCAAGCGTGCAGAAATCGTGCGCTTAATTGTGGGCTTTGAGGCAACGGCAGCCGGGGTCGGGGCAGGTGTAGTCGAGGGCGGCGTTTTTTTTTCCGGTGGTTTTGCTGTGTTTGTCCGAAGCGTTGGAGATGGAAGAGGAAGTGGACAGCGTAGTGGACTTGCGAAAGACTTGCGTAGTAAACAGGGCAAGACTTCGGATGAGTAAGCCGAGAGTTGGCGAACAGTGTCAAGTTCTACAGGGACCCACCCACCCGAGGGGCGGGCCTTTGTCGCGAGTTTGTGAAAGCAAGCGCCGAAGCGCCGAAGCCGTGTGGAGAGCCAAAGCGGTCCGGGAAAAGACGGACGGAGCTGAAACGACGCAGGGCCGCTTTTGCGGGCAAGTGGCGCGAGGACCCTGCATTGTGTACCGTTGGGGCATTGACGATGGGAGGTTGGTGTTGATATACGGCGCGGCTGGGGTTTACTCATCAGTTAGTGATAGTGACTTTTGTAGTCCCGAAGCTGCAGTTTACCTGCCGTATCAGTTCTACTAAGCAACGAGCAGCTTCACTGCTTCACAGTCTACGGTAAGATTGCAACCTCGGAGTATATTGTACAGATAAGACGGTCACGTGGCGTCCGGGGAAGCAAAGCGTAGCAAGGCACGGTAAAGCAAAGAAGCAAAATATCGGAAGCAAATTGAAGCACGTGTGGACGCGGCGTGGCGTGGCGTGCGCAGGGAGCCTGCCAGGGCTTGACGATGTTAGGCGACCCTGATTATGCTGGGCTATTGCAATGCATTACAGTGCAAATGTGCAATACAGCATTGGCAGGCAAGATCTAGACTGAAGAGCGAGCAGAACAGGGGCTATAGTGCTGCTATTACTGGCACGGCTGCTGCACCTGCCAACCATGCGCCGGAATAAAAATACATGACGTGGAACCGCAACACCGAAAACCGAAAACCGGCTACCGCAACACGAGAAATAAAAGTAAAAGATCGTAAGATGCGAGTTACGCTTGAGCTTGATTCGAGTACCGAGCATCGCACCGTGGCAACAACTGGGCAGGCTGGAAACTACAAACGGAGGAATGCGCCGATGCGCAGCAGCTCAGCCGTGCGCACGAGCCCGAGTTCAAGAGTTGGGAAGAGTTGCGAGTAGAGTCTTGATTGGGTTGGTTGGCTATTGAGTGGAGTAGAGAACCGTACGGGCGTGATGCTGAGTCTGGGAGACTGAGTGATCACAGTGGTGACTGCCGGCGGACTAATCGGCTCGACTGCACGCTGTGTGGCGACGGCAGCTCGAAAGTTGTTGATCGCGTTGCCGTGGCAACGCGGCGTGGCGCGCGGGGCGGCACGTGCCGAGCGGACCCGGGCGGATCCGAGCGACCCGGGCTGGCGCAACAGAGTTCGGGCGCGCGGGTCTGCGACACGCTAGCTCGCCTGCGCGCGCCCGTTGCAGCCGCCGCCGCGCACGGGCCGGCGCGTCTCTGGGCGACAGCTGCGCGCGTGGGCCAGTGCGTGCTCTTAAGGCGCGAGCCGCGCTGCTCTCGCGTTCTGCCCGAGTCCTGTTGCCTGCAGCCAGGCGACCGACAGACCGCAGCCTGCACACAGCAACAAACAAACAAACAAACAAACAACTGCAATACCCATGGTCCCGCACCTCATCACCGCCTCCGGCCGCGCCGTCTCGCTGCTCTGCGACGAGCCGGACCTGCGCCGGCCGGCCGCGCTCGACGACTCGGCGCCCCGTTCCGTCTACGCGGCCTACGACCAGCTGCAGCTCCAGCAGCAGCAGCAGCAGCAGCAACACCAACACCAACAACAACAGCAACACTCACTACATCACCGCCAGCTCCAGCAACTACCGCACCTCGTGCAGACCCACCAAGCCTACCAGCCCTACTACGCCTACGCTCCGCCGCCCGTCCTCACTCGTCCTCCTCCTCCTCCTCCGCCGCCTTCGCAGCCTCCCCAGCTCGTCCCACAGCCCCTGGCCCAGGTCCAAGTCCCAGTCCATCTCGCCCAGCACCGCGTCCAGCCAACCCGCCACGCGTCACCGCTACGCTCACCGCTCCGTTCGCCCTTGCGCTCGCCTCTACGCTCACCCTCGCCCGCGTCCGCTGACCCAGCCAAACCCCGCCGCTACGTCTGCCACTGCGCAAAGTCCTTCACGACCTCCGGCCATCTCGCACGCCACATGCGCATCCACACGGGCGAAAAGAACTACGTCTGCCCTGCAGCCGACTGCGGTGCCCGCTTCTCGCGCCAGGATAACTGCATGCAGCATTTCCGTACGCATCAGGTCCACGGTCCTAAACGGCGAGCAGCCGGTTCTGCCGGCTCGTCGTCGTCCGCGTCTGCTGCCTCGTCGGCGGCGACGACTACAACTTCATCTTCTTCTTCCGCTCCTCGCAAACGCCGCTCGTTCCACGCCGAATCTGTGTCAGTACCATCCTCCGAGATCGCGCACTTGCGCACCCACCGATCCCGTCGCAGTCTCGACAGCGATCCATCCGTCAGCGTCGTCACGACCACCACCACCACCGCCACGCGCGTGCCCTCCTCATTCTCTTCCGCGTCCTCAATCTGCTCCTCCATCTCCTCGCCGTCTTCGTCCCTCGCCGCACTCTGCAGCGACTCACCACCAGCCCTGCTCTCATTCTCTCCCGCCGATCCCCGCACGCCGACGCTGCCGCCGCTGTCGAGTCTCTCGCTCGAACGCCGGCTGCCGTGCATCAAGCCGGATCCGGCAAGCAGATTGGACCAGCTCGCGCTTGTCGCTTCGTCGACGCCCTTGTGATATAATATAAAGAGGTTTTTGTTTTGATAATATCGGATCGCTTGCTGGGACTTGTACTTTGGTTTTCTTGCTTACTTTGCTTTGGGTCTGCTTTACAATCTACAATCTAATACGGGAATAATCGGGGAGGCGCTGGGTTGCTTGCTTTTACATTACTGTACATCATATAATATACACAACTAATAATTAACTGTCTGCACATTCCTCTGATTGATCTGCTGCTGCTGCTTTCGGCTGCACCGCAGCCGACGCAGACGCAGACGCGGCCGCCATCACAGCTCCCAATTCATTCTCCCACACCAAAGCCTCCAACGGCTTACGGTGCTGCTTCATTGCTGCTGCAGTGCTGCATCACAACATCAGGACCCTGACCGCTTTCGGCCACTTCGCTGCTCATGTTGCTGCAGGGTCCGCGGCCGCGGTAACGAGTCACTTCTAGCACTGCAGTGTACAAATAAACCCGGGTAACTGGATCCCCCGAGTCTGTACTCTCCGGCCTCTGCTCCAGAGAGCCGGATTAGTTCCTGCTATTTACCAGCTACTTGGACCCTTGCTCGTCAACTCATGGAAATGTCGGTGTGTACAGTACAGCGTCTGCAAGGCCACCTTCAACACTGAACACATGCACCATGATTCGAGTCATGGTCAGTTGATCACGTTGTCAAACCAGTCGCTTACGCGCCCAATCCTTCCCAATTCACGCGCAGAGTCACGTCTCAGATCGCCACTGGCTCGTCTCCGCACGGCACGGCACGACAAACGCAAAGGGAAGCCATGCCCGTCTCGAGACAGACCAGAAAGACCGGAAACAAAACAGAGTTTCGAGCCGCTCTCTGGATTCGGCCCAGATAATAATTAATTAGAGTTTCTATTGCTAAGGTTTGCACACGGGAACTCTAAAAACGGTGTGCCATCCCCGCACGTCAGAATTTAATAAAAAGCCAAAAAGCCAGGCTTCGTCCCGTGCGCTCATTGGCTGCGGTGCTGAAACTGAAACGACGGTATTTTAACATCGAGAATGACTTTAATGAAAAATACGGACCAACTTTATTAATACCGTGGAAAAACCCAGAGTCAGAACCATGAACAGACTACTACCATCACGAACTCGAACTACTGCCATAACAACAATGAGAGCTGATCTGCCTTGCCCGACGAAGTCCAAGCAAGTGACAAGCCCAACGGGCGACTTCGATCCCTCGGTCCGCACTTAGCTACTGCAAACTCAACCGTCTGGCTGAACAGTTATGCCGGTCGTTACTGTTATGTGCCAGTTGAGAGCTCAACAGTTGGCTGTTGCCACGTCGGATTTATTTATCGTGCTGAACTGGAACCACATCATACGATCATTGATCCGGCGGATATGGCTGGCTTGACTTTAACTACGTTTGATTGCATATTTTCCAGATGTTTCCCCAGATTCAAGCAGCTTTACGAATACAAGCTTTCTTCACGTTCTCAGTGTCCGTGTCGGTGTTGACGACTCGATGTGAGGTCTTTTCAAAGCAGAACTGAGAATTTGATCAGCAGACCGACGAGACCGTGCGCCGTAAAATGAAGATCGAAGCGATTCGAGGTCAGTTAATGAGGTAGGCAGGCACCAGGCACGATCTGTGAACTGTATTCAGTGGTTAGTTGGTGTTAAAAACTTATCACGAACGTAAAAGTTCAAAACAGCTGGTCAGTTGCCAAAACGGCGCTGTTTTTTTATTTTTTATTTATTTATTTTATTCAATAAAATGACCTCAAGACCAAACTCTCGAGAAGCCGACATATGCAGTCGAGTCGTCGGCGTACGAGTTAATTATGGATTCCGCGGCCGTTGCAGTTTTAGTGGCCGGATACTAACTTTACGTATACTACAACTGTCTCTGATTTCCAGCATTCCTCGGGCGGGATAGAGTTTAAAGACATTGTTGGGCCGCCGCGGGAGTTGTGGAAGGAGTTTAGTTGAAAACGATCGCCGTCTACATCCCAAGTTCTGTACTTTTACATGATCCACAAATATGGCAGTCACTACTCCCTACTGGAGACGTAGACGGAGAAGGTTACTGAACAGCTCAGCTGACTTAACGTATGCATCTCATCTGATCTGATCTGTACGTCCGTTAAGTGCCCTGAGGCTGAGACTGAGAGCTGTCAGAATGTACGAAAACGAAATACCGACACGCCGACGCCGTACGTCAAAACCGACCGCGTATCGTCGATCATGGCTGCATTCCGCAAGTATTGAAGCCGTGTGCAGTAAAAGATCCGAAAGCAAACAAAGCTTATCTCTAGAATCATACTCATTAAATCCTACGGGAACAAATTAAACACAATTCCTAGATCGATCATTTGACAATTTAGTCCAATTTGTCAGATTTCAGACAATCGAACATGATCTGCCGGACCCGCCACTCGATGGACGAATGAGGATGATGGGCGATCATTATTGCCTATAGTTTAGCTGATTTGGTTTTTACAACTCCAGACAGTCCAGTTGTCTCGACTTCTCTGGCGCGCTTTTCTGCAGCTAAAACAAAGAACGCAATTAGCGCGCGCGCGCGTGCGCGAGCGCGAGCGCGAGGGCACCGCCGATCTCGAAAAGTTCAAATCGACATGCCGGCCTTGCCGGGTCTCCCTGATCTTAAGCGCGTGGGAATTGTTGGTGTCTTCCGCAGACGCTATAAGCCGTTTAGAATTTCAATAACTTATTTGTTTACAAATTTTTGCACCCGTTCGATGGAAGTCCGAATCTATGAATATCGAAAGAGGAAAACTGAGATCACATATTTGCGCGCACGGGTCTTGGAGAATTCGGAATTCACAATTTTCTACATTCCAGCGGTTACACTCCCCGAAATCGCGACGATCTCTCTGTAATTGTATATTTTTCTTCCACTATCGCACATTTGAGTTTAATTAACTGCTTATCAGGGACCGAAGGGCGTATTCGTATTGATTCGGATTTAGCACATGTATATTTTGCAAACTATGGCCACCGTGTAGTGCGTATGTATTGACACTTCAGGGCCCTGCGTATCAAAATATTTGATCTGTAAATCCGACTAACCCCGCGTGCCAATCAGCAAACCATCCGGAAATAGAAGCGCTCGCGGGAAAGACAAAGCTCATTTCGGTCGAGGATCCAGTTTTTGTAACAACAAAGTGCGCGCAAAACCTAGGCCTCGTCATTGCTCAACTTGAATAGCTGTAACCTCGACTTCGGCAGAGTCATTCCAATTTCTGAGTTGGTCCCTGAAGAGCTCGGCGTGAAACATATATTTTACAAAGGTGAAATGTCGGATCTCGCTTACCGCGAACGGAACATCCCGGATCATTTATTGGACACGCTATACATAAACCGGCAAAGCAGAAACACACCTTTCCGGAAGCCGGAATTGGATCTGGTTGCCTAGCTCTGTGATACATCATGTGCCCAAACCGTTTTCCGGGAACGGAATGAGTTTGGATCTGTCATCTGTGTGAGAAGTACGCCCGGCAGCTTGGCTCGGCTCTGATTTCGGATTCGGACGACGACGACGGCGATGAAAGTCTCACATCCTTTTGACTGGTTTTGGAAAAGTTGAACTAATCTGAATGCCGTGTTCGGTTTGATGATATGAGAAAGGAAACAATGGGATGGTATATTAATTAGCAGACGGGATCCGGATACCTGGTTGATTTGTTGTGCGCGGGTCAGCTCGTTTGAATGCAGGGAGCCGTGTTCCAAGAAGCCATGTTCCGTCAAGCTGGATTCGCACATCATCGCTTTGATCTCGAACCCTTCAATTGCGCTTGCCTGTTACGTCGATTCTGAATCCGGACGAATAATTGGAATCATAACAAATCTACTGTAATTTGTCCATGACAAAATGGATACTTGGAAAACAAAACAAAGCAGAGCGCCAGATATGGAATAGCAGATCAAGTGCAGCAGCGCTGGATGCCGCCATGTACGTTTTCGAACTGTCGCCAACCAATGTCCCCTTTCCACACACCACGCCCACCTTCTGCTCAAAATAAAATACGCACGCCGTTTATTGTGGTACCCAGCCGGGACATTCTGAGAATTCGAGAATAGTATACATCACTCCGGGTCTCCCGTTTCAAGCCACTGCCCACCTGGCGAACTGTCAGCCGCGCACGCCGAGTTAGCTTCGTCGGATCCCGAACGGGTGCTAAAATGGATTTTTGTTATATCATAAAAAATAGCGCGGGTCCAAGAAAAAAATTCCAAGTCAGAAAAAGAACTGTAAACGAATTGATCGACGGTGTCTGGATCCGGAACATCTTCTGTTCTCAAACGGGGTCACGGGAAGATCCGTAACCAAGTGGAATTGCAAGCCCCGCCCCCTCACTAGTACAATTTGCCAGGGACTGGGTCCATACATGATGACCTTTCTTGGTATCGCTTAGCTTCCGGCTTCCTCACAGATTGCAGTATGTCCGTTATCACTTATTTGATCAGTCATCATCAGTGGGAGATTGGGAATTCCCATTTTTGAGATTTGGTTTGTAAATGTTTGTTAGTTTTGCAGCTCAAAAAAATATATTGTCGTCCACGATCCAATCCAGTGGACCTCGCCCTTCTTCGGGTGCACTCGCTGATCTGATGATCAAACACTATATAATTTCTGGCTAGAATTTTAGCTTCTTCAATATGTTCCGCGCTCGTTGTGCCGTTTGAAATTCCAGTCAATAAAAATATATCTTTTTCATCACGAGCTCAAGAAGACGGGTGCGTTTCCCAGCCAGATCCGGAAGAACGCAAGAACTCTCAACAGCTTGGCATCCACACCGTTTATTAAGCAAAAACTCGTGTGGCACGCATTTTGCAGGAGAATGCAAATGATGAATCATAGTTAATTGGCAACCAAAATGGGCTTGTCGGGGCTGCGTATGGGGATCACATGGCGGACGGCCGCCAAGGGATATGATGAATACGCAATTATTTGGGACGCGTAACGATCTGGTCGCGTATCTTAACGACCTACGCGACGGGAAGTCGATGCCCTCCAAAAACATTTTGAGCCCTAGTCGCTTGGCCTGCTTCTCAACTGATCCAGTTGTTTGGCGGCTTGTGAAGAAGGTGTTATCTCAATCAGCTTAGCTGATCTATGTAGGTATCCGTCTGACGACCGACTTCTTACTCTGGCTCGAGTGAAATTCTGTTCTTAGAAACATGACGTGCACCTCCTAATTCTGCATAGATCTTCCACAGTATCCTGGAGCCCAAAAGCCAAAAAGGATAGCGTAGCAAGGCGTCTGTGTGCGTGCAGCTCGAGGGGCAACTCGAGCACGGGTCGGATCAGAATATTGAAGAATTACGCACGCGTTAGCTTGTCAGCAGCTCCACCGCGCGGCCTCAGTCTCGCGCAACGTCCTCCGCCGGAAAGCAATGTTCGTCTGACGTCTAGACCTCTCGGCCTAGTCCGCACAGCTCCTGTTAGTCTGCTCCCGCGGCCTCGGTGGCGGCTGCAGGTATAATCAAATCGTACAGCAGCCTGCAGCGCGTGCAATACGCCCTCACGGCACAAGCCGACGCGAGCAAACCCACCGCAGCCTTCCGTCTTCGTCTTGTTTTCTGCTATCCTTCCGTCGTCACGTGCCGCGTCCACGTGATCCCGGCGGAAGCCCAACCGCCCCTGATCCCGTATATTTTAATACGGCAGTCCCTGCATGCATTTTTATTTATTTTTGTTGGCCCTGCACCGCCACCGGAATTAGACTCGCGAGCAGTCGCGCGGGTCCGAAAAGACGAAATCAGGCCAGATCTGGCGGCACGTGATGCAGAATCGGCCCTTAATTATGCAGCTGCTAACCTAACCTCTAGTTGTGGATCTCACGGATTCTCAGAGTGTTGACTGATAGGCGCAGGATACTGCCTAGTGCCTGCTAGTGCTGGCCAAACCCACCCCTCGGCGGATTGGCAGATTTGGCGGATACGGAGACCCGTGGTGTACGGCGGACGGCTAAGACGGGACTGTTATTAATCATACTGCACACAAGACGGGCGACGTTGACGGCAAACGTTCTGGACATATGACAACTTCACGTTTTGACACCAGCGCGGCGCGGTCTTTTCGAGGTGTCTCGTTCTCGAGGAATGCGATTCTTGCGCATTTTTATCTTTCTGTTGCAGACCTGTCTCTACTCTCTTTAAATAACGTCGCTGTAACCAGAGTGCTACGAGGCAGAATGCTGGTGCTATATGTTACAGCAAACGTGTCAATGATATATCCTCGCCCGCACAGTTCTGACGCCACGGTGCTACGGCACATATTCACCATGGGCAACATATGCGCGATCTGTTTATGACGTTACCACCAATTAACGACAACGGATTCGCCTGAACCCGTCATGCGGAGAAATCAACGCTTCGCTTTAGAGACGTTGGTTACCACGTTCCGGGAGCGTTCAGGAACGCATCCGGGGTGTCAATAGACGCTGCAACGCTCCACGTGAAAACGGACAGCTTTTTGATTTTTAAACAGGTTTCCTCGGTATAGAGTATCGTCAGCGACGATCTTCCGGTCTCTCGAGACGGGGTCCCCCAATCAATTGGCTTGAAGATACCTCGTGCTTTGACTCACTTTGCGAATTTGTAACCTTTTAAGGTGCAGGGAAAAGATGTTTAGGATACCAGCGAGAGCGCGTTGTACAGGGTGCCGAAGCGAGAATCGACGAAGCTCACGTGCAACACTTAGCCAGGCCCTCCGACTTCTCCGCCAGAGCATCTAATACATCCGTCATTTTTTGAAGCACCGCAAAGATTTGCAGTATTGCGCGAATTCGAGAGTCATGGTTTATGACTGTGACAATATTTCGCACCATTTTTCATTGATCGGCATGGACCGCGCGTGGTTTTCTTTTGTGCAGTCCTAACGCTGTTTCTGCGGGGCTTGGGAGCATGTGAAGAGGCTAGCACTTGGGAAGGTGATCTTCCCGCTCGAATGGGGGGCGAAAAGCTGGCAATGGTCGGCACTCGGCAGTCGAGCAGCCGAGAAAACTAACGACTCGACTTTGGAAGCTTTTTTGAATCGTCGATGCTTTTTTACTGTCTGCTTGAACTGGCCTACTGTCAATAATTCGCATGCTTCGGATCAACGATCGGCCACGGTTATTGACGCATTCAGGACAGATCAAAATGGATTTGACTATACGCGCCAGATCGGCTCTGAGTTGCATTAAAAAGCATTCCGCTTTCGCAATCGAAAAACCAACATTTATTTTATTTAACTCGGGAGATCGCAGACGGTATTCCCCATTTAATAAATATTTTTGCACCGTCTTCATCACATGCGGCCGCCGTTTGCGTCTTTCGGCTACGCAGCATCATGAAAAAAAAAATATATGATCTCTTTAGTCGATATCACGAACCACGGTAAGGGGTGAGACAAGTATAACCACTATTATTTGTATGGCTCTCATGGCCAAATAGGAAAGTAGAAAACTTAGACGATCCGCGCATCATCTGAAACCGGGTCCTACAATTTTCGAGCATCGTACGACACCGCATCGTTGCTCTGAACTAGGCATAATGTAAATAGTAAACACGCTGTACGGTTGTAGACACGTACGGATCAAGAGATATCAAACCAAGAATGATTCAATGGTCTCTGGTGCTGCGAATTGTGATCTCAGTTTAACGATAGCTTCCAGATGAGACGTTGGTGCATGCATTAGGAACGCCTCACACCCTTCCGTCCCATCTGCCGGATCAGTCCAGCCTATCCATGTTTGTACTCTGTCGCTCCCAGATCGCTCATTAGTCAGTTTTGTCTGCACTGAAGTATTAGATGGGGTCCGGTCTAAAAGGCGTATATATTCAGTGACGGTGTCTCCGGCGGCGTTGAGTCAACCGGAAGCGCTGGTCCCGCTACGCTTAACTCCTTTAACTCCATGGCTATTAGACGAAGCCCCGACGGCCTGACAGTGGCCAACACATATGATTATGATTTTGAATGATAAAATGATGAACAAAGAGTAAGTGACCATTCGCTGGTTCACCCAACCGCCATGCATGGCTGCAATCGCCAGAACTTGATCTCCTTATCTCCTACCGATGCCGGCTCGATTAGGAACTGGAGCTGTAATGTCCGGCAGGCACGTGCTAGCACGTGACTGTACAAGGCCCTTACCTTGATCTGATTGTCCTCTCACAAGCCGGGCCGATGTCGGCCAGGCCGCGCCACGTCGTTCGATCCCTGGAACCCAACACGGACTTTACTCAGTTTTTCTCGACTTCCACGCACTTGGTCCAATTCAGCACCTTGCCGGTCAAAGATATTTACAGACAAAGATGTTTACGTGCGGTTAGCATTTCTGCAGCTTTTCTTCTTTATTTTTGCTATCTGGCGGTCTGTCTATCTTGCATTTTTCGTTTAAAGGCTTGGCGATATTTACGGCTCACGAAAAACGCGTCTACGAGAATTTCGTGGTGGCAATACTGGCTATCTGGGATTCGCAACATATTTCGACGCAGCAAGAGCACATCCTAGTTTCGTTCTCATATCGACAGACTTCAGTCGACAGCGGGTTTTTGTTTTAGCAAAAAGCGTTTGCGTCTTGCGATTTTTGCGGTAGCTGCGAATTGTTTGCGGGACTTTGTTGTCAACAAACCTCTTTTATCAACTTGGCTTTTATCGTCTTGATATCGAATTTCATCAACGATGGCTTTACTCAGCAAACAGGGTCGGATCATCACGCTCCTGATTATTGATTCGGCATTTTTCCTTCTCGAAGTCATCATCGGTATGCTTTTCTCGTATAGACTGGGCTGTTACCGACCTCTGCTAACATGCTTTTCGCGCAGGATATGCCGTGCACTCACTGGCTCTCGTAGCCGACTCGTTCCACATGCTCAACGATGTCTTTTCACTTCTCGTCGCGTTATGGGCCGTCAAAGTGACCAAATCTCGTCAAGCGTCTTCGGAATACTCGTACGGCTGGCAACGTGCTGAAATTCTCGGCGCGCTCATCAACGGCGTCTTCCTTCTCGCGCTGTGTCTCACGATTTTCCTCGAGGCTTTGCAACGTTTCGTGGAGCCCCAGACAATCACAAACCCGAAACTTGTCTTTGTCGTCGGATGTGCTGGTCTTGTCTCGAATTTGGTCGGTTTAGTCCTGTTCCACGAGCACGGCCATTCTCATTCTCATGGGGGCGCCGATCATGGTCATGACGACGCGGATTCGATGGAGATCGGTGCTTTGTTGCCGGAAGTGGTTGTTCAAGAATCGCTTGAACAGCAGCGCCGTGATGCTGCGAGCGCTCTTGGTAGCGGTCGCGCTGGTCGCGCGACGCCTACCGAGTACGAGGCATCTGGTGATGCGGACGAGCATACTGCGTTGCTCTCAGACCTGAACGAGGACGGATCGCATGCTCATGACCATTCTCACGGACACTCGCATTCTCATGGATCCTCATCGCCGCAGGCTGATGCGTCGGCTGTTGCGGCCGCGAAGAAGAAGAAACAGCAGTCGCTCAACATGCGTGGTGTATTTTTGCATGTCATGGGAGATGCACTGGGTAACATTGGTGTGATTGCTACTGCGTTGTTTATCTGGTTCTCTGATTACTCGTGGCGGTTCTATTTCGATCCGATCGTGTCGCTTGTGATTACGGTTATTATTTTCGCCTCTGCTTTGCCGTTGGTTAAGTCTGCTAGCAAGATTCTGCTGCAGGGTGCTCCGACCGGTATCGATGTCGACGTGATCAAGGCTGAGATTCTTGGGTTCGAAGGCATCAAGTCGATTCACGACTTTCATATCTGGATTTTGCGCGAGAACCTTTACATTGCCAGTCTTCACGTTGACGTGATTTCCGCGTCCGCGGCAGACTTCGTCATGATTGGCAAGCGTATTCGCAAGTGTCTGCACACTCACGGTGTCCATTCGGCCACCATCCAGCCTGAATTCGAAGGATTCGAGATCTCGTCGCCGTCGTCGCAGGTCTCGCTTGCGCTTTCTGGGCATGGCAAGGGTTCCGCTGCCGCTGCTACAGCCGCTGCTGCTGCATCTGCAGGTGCCGCGTCGCACGATGCAACGGATAAGCTTGACCAGGGGTGTTTGTGTGTCGATGGCTGCGTCGAACAAGCTTGCTGTGTCACTGCGCCCAGCGCGCATGCGGACGACCATGACGACCACGACGATCATAATGATCATGGACATTCTCATTCTCATTAAAGGAGTGACAATTGATGTTATAACGGCAGTCGAGATTTCAAGGTCGACTTTTTGCTGATGTTTGTGTTACCGGGTAGCGCGCGAAGTGGTTGATGATACCAATGGCATTAGAAGATGAGGGGCAAAGGGCATGGGATGAAGTTGTGGGATTAATATTGGTATATCACTATTTGCATGGGAAATTTGGGAAATTCGGGCTGTATAATGGGAACTTTGTTTGTCATGTCTGATATAAAGCCATTACCGCGGCTTTTTTTGGGCTTTCTTTGCTTTCTTTACTTTTGTGTGTATTGATCTTTGAATTATGCTCTCTTTAAAGTGCAAGCTTTGTTTGTTTTTGTTGAACTTTCATTCTTTGGGTAGCTGCGTGTATAGTAGCGTATAAATTGCTGCCGAGTTTTACAGGCGGTAAACTACACGCTTTCTTTTCAATAGTTGATGATGACACTGCATTTATTATCATTCAAACAATTGAGTTAACTAGTCGGTTCAACCTGAGCATTTCCGTACATGCCAATTATACGTCCCCGCATAAACTCGTAGCTTCATTGCAGTCCCATGTCTCCAAAGTCCAAGTCTAGGCTAAAAAAGGAAAAGAGTCTTGATATAAGTCATATGCATTTATGTTAATTAGACGCCGCATCCAAAAACAAACTATAAACAGTGTACAACAAGCAGAGCCATATGTCGCTCCAATTCTTTTCTCTGCACCCTTTGCGATCATCAACCAGATGTAGGCACATATAAAACACAAACTACCACAACCGGATCAAAAACACGAGAACGACCCATTACATTAAATCGCGAATAAAGCGATGTTAACACATCCCAAATGCCAATTTCCCAACAATTCAACAACGTACACCACTTTCACAAAACCATGCATCATGACTGCAAATTCACATGACAACGCAGTCCTTTTCCTTCTCGCCCACTTCAGCTTTCTTCATCTTCGGCGGCGCCCCAGCCGCCTGTTTTTCCTTATCCTTCTTTCCTTTCTTCTTCGGCGACGGCGTCGGCGGCACACCATTCACTGGTCTCTCGTTTAGTGCCTTCAAGCGCGCCTGTGCACGCTCGTCGCCATTCTCTGCCGCGCGAACGTACCATACGTTCGCCTCAAGCAAATCCCTATTCGTACCAACGCCAGATTCGCAGAAATGTCCGACAGCAAACATCGCTTTTGGTAATCCCGCGTCCGCGGCCTTGCGGGCCCACTCGTACGCTTCTTCCGAATTTTGCTCGAGGACAGGCGGCGCACCGACTACATACCATGCACACAGTGCAAGCATGCTCGCCGGGTCGCCAGAGAGGGCTGCAACGGTGTAGTAATGCACCGAAAGCGCAGGATCCTGTGGGCATGAAAGTACGCCGTACTCATATGCATGACCTAGGCGAGCAGCGGCAGGTCCGTAGCCGAGATCAGCAGACTTGACGTAAAGCTGTGCCGCGTACGCCAGATCAGGAATGATAATATCAAGAAACCCGGTCTCGTAGATGGCTCCAAGCTCGTACGGTGCTTGCGGGAAAATCTCGTTCGCTACTTCAGCAGCACGCGAAAGCCACCGTACACCATCACGCTGCTTGTGGGCCAGACCAAGCTGATTGTAGTAACAAGCAACTCCAAGCTTAAGCATGGCTCCTGGGTGATTCTTTGCGGACGCTGCGCGTAAAAACTGCACAGCTTTTCGCGGGTCTGCCGTCGTGCCCCAGCCTTCTTCGTAGCAGAGCGCAGCACGGTATGCAGATTCAGCATGACCGTGCTTGGTGGCGGAAACAAAGAGAACAAACGAATCGTGCAGATCGCGACGGCCGAGGAGACCGGATGAAAGAGCGTCGCCGAGCAGGTACTGTGCGTCCGGGTGACTGCGGTCGGCGAGCTTGCGCAAAACAGAACCGGCTTCGCGCAGCAGCTTTTCGCGCTTCTTCAGCGGATCCAAAGACTCTGTTGGTTCGCGTCCGGGGACACTGAGTGTAGGCTGCGAGTGGGATGTTGAAATGGTAGTCGTGGCTGACATCGAGACCGACGTCGGTTCGTCGGTCGCGAACAGCGACGGCGAGCTGACAGACGACGAACTGCTCAGGGACTTGTCAGACGTCAGACTGGCAGTCTTGTGAAGCGCATGGGATTGCAAGGGTCCGCGGGTACTAGTCGGTGAGCCGCGCCCGGAATCCTGGGTGGTGGAGCCAGGGCCGACAGGGATAGCCAGGGCGTTGGCTATCAGGAACTGGGCGAATTCAAACTGCACGACAGGGTCCTGAGTGCGCTTCGCGTTCGCTCGGTAAAGCTCGAAGGTCTTGTCGTGAGCAAGGAGAGCGTGCTGGCCCGCGGTGCCCAGAGAGCCCAGCAAATGCGCTTGATCGAACGGCGCAGGAACGGATGGTGTTCGCATGTGCGATTTCGACTGGCGCGGAAGCGGGTGCGCTGTCTGGCCGCTGTAGAGAGAGACTGACGAGCGCGAGCCGGCCAGCATGGGATAGGTCGATACTCGGTGGGAGGCGAGGTTTTGGGACTCCAGCGAGACACAAGATGCAGAAGAGCGCGGTCGGTGAACTGGCGACGAGGGCGCCGAGTAAACAGCCGAGGACGGCGAGCCCGTGAGCGCGCGACGGTTCAGCGGAGCCGGGACAGACATGACGAAGCACAAAGGAAGGGCGGATAAGCAGCTCGATCGGCCGGACTAGAGAGGCGGGGATCGAACGCGCGGAACGAAAGAAAGGAAGGGGTGGGGAGCCAGGGGCCTAGAGGCGGACACTAGCTGGACGACGCCAGACGTAGGCAAGAGAAGACGAGAAACGAAGGAAGTCGAGAACGCAAAGAGAAAAGAGGGCAGGAGAGACAAGGAGCAGGAGGCAACGAAGGTGGTGAAGAGGCGGGAAAGACGATGGGAGGCAGGTTTCGTGACACGGGCAGGTCAGACTTAAGGCCCGGCGCGTTCGGGTGGCCTGCAACGAATTTTCAAGGCGGCTGGGCCGGACAGACGCGTCCAAAATAGTGATTGGCGGCAGAACGCGGTGCAAACGCAGTTCTGGGGACCGTCTACGGGCATATTATTAGCAGCAGCCACCGACGTCAACAAGGTTTGCGCTAGGCCGGATGCGGTTAAATGAGGATTTAAGGGGGCCAGTTCCTGCAGTTCCTGGCATTTTAGAGCGCGCTAGCGGGCGCTAGTGCGTTAGCGTGCGCTAGCGTGCTTCGGCGGCCGTCTGAGCAATGCTCGCAAAACGTCCCAAAACACTCTTTTTGCGGTCGCGACGGCCGTATTCGCGGTCGCTTAGGCTGCGCCGTACGCGCCGGAAGCACCGCCTTCTTCGCGGGTCGGTCGTATTGCTGGTTTTCCTCGCCGCGCGCCGCGCATATGCCGCCGAGCCTGCGCTAGAGCCTTGCTCAGCACGTGCTAGCCAGCAAACAAGCAGCCAACGACGGCAGAGAGAAGCGCAGTCAGACTAGGTGTAACACGTCTATTAACAGAGCTAGCTTAAAGCATGATACCAGACTGACATTTGCCAAACAAAGAACATTCAGCGAACCCGCGCCGGCGTCGTATTCCCGACGCGTCGTGCGGCGCCCGCCAAAAATAGCTCATACCCGATACGGCAGGCCGTCAACACCCAGGCACAACCCTAGCCCTCGAACGCCCCGCAGCCCCTTTGCTGTTTTGCGTTTTCTTCTTTGGCCCGTTTCCCAACCACCACCACCACCTCCGTCACCTCCGTCACCTCTCTTCCTCGCATATTCCTCCCCACCACCCTCCCGTCCCGCTACCAGTCACTTATTGCTAGTGATCTTTGGGACAGCTGCGGTATCTGCTTTTTATTTGCAGAGCTTGTCTGCTGGGCTGCAGCAAACATCGCAGACGCGCGTGGCAATGTGTGTAACCCGCGCGTAGCCTGTGAATTCCGTTGCTGACCTTTGCCTTTCCAGTTCGCTCTATAGCTTCTCCAGAGCTTGTCGCTGCTTTAGCCAGACTTATCTGCTGCTACCATGGACGGACCCAGTTCTAGCCGTCGCGGCTCCCAGAAGCTGCCCTCCTCGACCTCGGCGCCAAATGTGCGTCGCACTGATATCGAGCGCGGCCCGTCCGGTCGCGGCATCCCCACCTCGACCTCGGCCACCGACTTCGCCCGTAAGCGCTCGCTTGTGCGTCCTGAGCGCTCGCGCATCAACAAAGATCACCCGACATACTACTATGCACAGCACACTGCTCAGCAGAACATGCCGGTCCTGCCGTCCTCCACTGGAAACGATCCCAACGCGTACGATGCAGAGGCTGAAGCCCAAGACACGTTTTCTGATGAGCCGCATGCAAGTAGCAGTCGTCGCGTCCACAGTGGTTTGCGTTCTTCCTATCCCGAGTCTTCAGTCCAGCTAGATGACGGTTACTACGACGATGACGAAGACGACACCAGCAAGGGATCGCCTACATCCAAGGCCACCGGAGACGTGATGGACGTGAATCCATACGAGGCCAACTCACCAGGCCCTCAAGCTGCTCTTAAAGGTTCTGCAGATGCGACTGTGAAGCGGCCCCCCATGAAGCAACTGTACAAAGCTCCATCGCTCTGGCAGGTTTACTGCTCCCTCATCACTTTCTGGGTGCCACCACTGTTTATGAAGTGGTTCGGCATGCCTACCAAGGCCCGGCAGACAGCCTGGAGGGAGAAGATAGGCTTGATTTCAGTTATCTTGATGGTCGGTGCTTGTGTCGGTTTCTTGACATTTGGTTTCACTGACACAGTGTGCTCCGGCGTTGGCGTTCGGTTACAATCAAACCATATCAACACTGGCTACATGATCATTAACGGACGTGCTTATGATCTCACTCAGTCACAGCACCCTGAGGCAGCTGGAATTGAGTCTGCAACTAATATTCTTTACCCGCCAACTAATGCTGGTGGTATGGATGGCTCATTTCTCTTCCAAAACGTCAATTCGCACTGCAAGGGCCTCTTTGTTCCGACTGATAATTCTTCAATCCTTACCGACAGTGATGGAAATATGGCCTGGTACTTTCCGTGCAAGCCATTCAACCAGGATGGCTCGTCTTCGCCCAACTACACATGGCCATACTATGAGGGATACGCTTGTCACGGATCTAGTTCTGCGCGTGATGCTTACTACGGTCTGACAATCACAGCTGAAGTTTATTTCACTTGGGAAGACATCCGCAACACGACCCGTAATCTGGTCGTCTATAACGGATACGTTCTCGATTTGGATCTTCTTAACTGGCTCGACCCAAGTGACATTGAAACGTCCACGACACGTTTTGCAGAGTTGCAGGCAGCTTCCGAGAGTGGCGCTACTCGTGGTACCGATATTACTCGTTTCATGACTTCTTCTAGTGACCGTCAAGTTGCACAGTGTCTGCTGGAAACGATCAAGGTGGGCTCTATTGATACGAAGTCAATTGGCTGTATTGCATCGGATATCGTGCTTTATGTGTCTTTGGTCTTTATCGTTGTTATTGTTCTGGCTAAGTTCTTCATTGCCTGTTTCTTTGCGTGGTTCCTGTCTTGGCGCCTAGGAGTGAAGTACTCCGAGGCCGATAAGAAGCGCTTTGCCGAGATCGAAGATTGGACAGATGATATTTACCGACCGGCTCCACATATTGTCAATGCGTACAATAACGGAGGGGCCGGAAACCGCGGTAGCAAGTTTTTCCCGCGCACGTCTCGTTTCACCAACCCATACGCCAATCAGGAGCGCTCTCGATCTCGTGCTCGTGGTGGGCCCACTACTATGGCGTCGCAAGCTCATTCATCAACTTCGCATTTGATTGTTCCAGGTTCTCTTTACGCGACCCGTGATGACAACGCTAGCAATATCTATTCATCTGGCACCTCTACTTATGCAGGAGGGTCATCGCCGGCAACCAATCCCGGCCTCTTTTCTTCGTCTTCTGCTTCGGTAAACCTATTTGGTCGTGGTCGAGAAGGCGCTCCTGCGGATGCGGAAAGCGTTCGCATGTCTCAGATCATGTCAGCCGACGATGATGCGGTCCCTGGCGCAGGCGCAGTTGCGTTTTATCAGGACAATGTTGTACCGCAGCCTCCAGCGGATTACCAGCCATTCGGGTACCCGCTTGTGCATACGGTGTGTCTTGTCACTGCATACTCGGAGTCTGTGGAAGGTCTGCGTACGACTCTGGATTCTCTTGCTACTACGGACTATCCGAACTCGCATAAGCTTATTATTGTCATCTGTGACGGTTACGCCCGCGGCGCTGGAAATGACATGACTACTCCGGAGATTGCTCTCAGTATGATGACTGACTTTTCTACTCCTGTTGAAGAGGTACAGCCATTTTCATATGTGGCTGTGGCGTCTGGTTCAAAGCGACATAACATGGCTAAGGTTTTTGCGGGCTTCTACTCCTATGATAACGAGACAGTGGATGCCTCCAAGCAGCAGCGTGTACCAATGCTCACAATTGCAAAGTGTGGCACGCCGTCGGAGGCTGGTTCATCGAAGCCGGGAAATCGTGGAAAGCGAGATGCACAGATCATTCTCATGGCATTTTTCCAGAAAGTCATGTTTGATGAGCGTATGACTGAGCTTGAATACGAGATTTTTACTGGAATATGGAAAGTCACGGGCATTTCTCCAGAGATGTATGAGATTACTCTTATGGTTGATGCTGATACCAAGGTTTATCCGGACTCCCTGACTCATATGATTTCTTGTATGGTTCATGATCCGGAAGTCATGGGATTGTGCGGTGAGACTAAAATCGCGAATAAGCGACAGTCGTGGGTTACCGCCATTCAAGTCTTTGAGTACTACGTTTCTCATCACTTGACCAAGGCCTTTGAGTCCACTTTCGGAAGTGTGACCTGTCTTCCGGGATGTTTCTGCATGTATCGTCTGAAAGCTCCAAAGGGTGACGGCTACTGGGTTCCGATCCTGGCTAATCCTGACATTGTCGAACGCTACTCGGACAACGTGGTTGATACACTCCACAAGAAGAACCTCTTGCTGCTCGGTGAAGACCGATATCTGTCTTCGTTGATGCTGCGCACATTCCCTAAGCGCAAGCAAATCTTTGTTCCTCAGGCAGTGTGTAAGACTATCGTTCCAGACACCATGAGCGTTCTTTTGTCTCAACGAAGACGCTGGATCAACTCTACCGTGCACAACCTTATGGAACTAGCGCTGGTCAACACTCTTTGTGGTGTGTTTTGTGCGTCTATGCAATTCATTATTATGATCGAGCTTACGGGCACGCTGGTTCTCCCAGTCGCTCTTGCATTCACCGCATATGTTATTGTGATTGCTATTGTCAGAAAGCCCGTGCCTATCATCCCCTTGGTACTTTTGGCTATGGTTCTGGGACTTCCTGGAGTGCTGGTCGTGGTTACGGCGCACCGATGGAGTTACATTGTCTGGATGCTTATTTACCTCTTGGCCTTGCCCGTGTGGAATTTCCTTTTGCCACTTAATGCCTGTACGTATTTTGGGGGTTTATCTTATGTTTCTCTACTGACATCGTACTTTTAGATTGGAAGTTTGACGATTTCTCCTGGGGTGAAACCCGACAACTGCAGGGCGGCGACAAGGGCCACGACGAAGCCGAGGGCGAGTTTGATTCGTCGCACATCAAGATGCGCAGATGGCGCGACTTTGAAAGAGAGAAGCGTGAACAGATGCAGCCACATGCGGAAGTTTATGGTCGGCGTGCACAGAGCCCAGGACGATGGCCTTCGGACAATTAGGTGGCTTATGGGCTTGTGGGAGCAAGGTAGAATAACTAGTGATATCTCGGGGGCAGTTTGGAATGGTGTATTATAAGACTATGAAGAGATGTATACGGATGATGTGGATGAAGTATCGCCCTTCGTTGTAATTGGCGTCTTGAATTTTGTGTATGAAAGAAAAATTATACAGTTTATGATCATTATGTGCTTTTCTTCTCGATAATCTCGAGATCCAAATACCTTTTTTTTTTTTTACAAAAGCCCCCGGCCCAAAAGAGTCTCGGCTATCAGAATTCCGGAGCCAGCAGCGCCAATGACAGTGTTGTGCGAAAGCACGACAAACTTGAAGTCAAAGACCGAGTCAGGTCGCACTCTACCGACTGACACGGCGTATCCGTTGTCACGGTTCCGGTCCAATCTCGGCTGTGGTCTGTCTGAATCCTCAAGAACGTAAATGGCTTGCTTGGGCGCGGACGAACAGCCAAGGTTCTGTGCCTCGCAGCGGTGGTCGCGCAGAGCTTGCTTGACTTCCTCCACTGACGGCTTGATGGCAGATGCGAACTGGAATGAAACGCACTCAAGGTGGCCATCCGAAACGGCAACGCGGTTGCACTGCGCAGAGACGTTCATGTTGGTCAACGGCGTAAAAGTGTCGTCGCTGCCGAAACTTCCCAGGATCTTCTTCGTTTCCCATTCAAGTTTCTCCTCCTCGCCGGAAATGTAAGGGATCACGTTGTCAAGGATATCGAAACCAAGAACACCAGGTGAAAATCCGGCACCGGAGATGGCCTGCATCGTGGTGACGGTGACGGCCGAGATGGGACCGAATTTGTTGATCAAGGCGCCTAGTGGGACGACGAGACCAGCGGTAGAGCAGTTGGAGTTGCAGATGATGTAGCCTTGCCGAGGCTGGTTCTCGACGCGGGCGGTTTCGAGCCGACGAGCAATCACGTCAAGATGGTGAGCATTGACAAGAGGCACGACGAGCGGGACGGACACGTCGCGGCGGTAGTTCTTCGCGTTTGAAATCACGACGAGGCCGTTCTCTGAGAAGTCCTTCTCTGGGAATATCTGTTAGCGCACTCGTTTCTCAAAATGTCTTTTCGCAATTCTTTAGCACTGTATCATACCAATGTCACCGGCAACGTCAGCGTCAAGTCCTGAAAAGACAACGTCGCAATCCGCAAACTCGGCGCTCTTGCACTCGACAACAGCAAGATTCTGTGCGGATTCCGGGATGGTTGCGGTCTGGCGCCACTTTGTAGCCTCCTTGTAAGTCTTTCCCGCGGAACGAGAGCTCGCACCAAGCTTGAAAAGCTCAAAATCGGGGTGCTCAGCAAGGAGCAGAATGAACTTCTGGCCGACACTGCCAGTAGCGCCGAGAACGCCTATAAGGGAAGAGATGTTAGCGAAAGCTGGCAATAGCGAAGAGTAGGAAGTTCAAGGTATTATAACGCACCAGCTTTCTTCGTGGGCGCCATGTCTGTTAATATCTCGTCTGAAGGATCTGATCTCTTGCTGTCAGTCTAAGTCGGCTTTAGCAATGCTATAGAATGCTGGAGTGTAAGTGAGGAATTGAAACGGAATCGAATTTGTCGCGACTGTTGTTACTCATATATCTTTTTTCTGGTGGGCAGACTCGTGCATGGTACCAAGACTTTGCACGTTACTTGGCCTTTGCTAAGGTTCAAATGTCACGTGTGTATCACGTGAATTACAGTTTGGCAGGGTTTAACGTGGCGTGCGGCTCTAGGATTATGGTGTCAGAAATACGGAAGTTCCACGCGTGTTCTCTACGTGTTCTGGCTTCCGTGACAACGTACCCGACTCTACTGCAAGCATCACACCCTCTTGTGCGAGATAGCCCCCCAGAATCGTGTTCTACTCTACGTTTGGCATTTGTTTGTGCTGTCTGTGCTGCTAACTAGTATTGAGCAACGCTGTGCTTAATCGTTCTGATACACTCCGGGCATCAGCGGTACATTCAACGTCGTCGGTGGCGTTCCAGTAGCGCGAAGTTCATACGCTTCGGTTTTTGTCTTCGTCTGCATAGCTCACAGGATTGGCCTTTCGGAGTTTGAAGAGGCGAATTCAGTAATTTCAGTATACTTGCATAACATTCAGCGTGCTCTTTTTACTATTCTATTGCTACTTCAGTTTTTTGAGCAAAGCAATGGCTTCAAGAATTCCGTCCTCGTCAAACAGCTCCGATACTTCGTCAGCCGGTGGAGCTCGGAAAGGCAAGGGCAAGGCGAATGGACAATCTAATTCGAACGGTCGTCATCCCAGGGGAAACAAAAAGAAAGTGGGTGAATTTCTGTGTAAGTAACCTCATGTTTGCGATTGCCGGAGTAAGCCCCTAACATTACCCCTGATAGCCGGAGACAAAGAACCCGTCGACGCTTTGAATCGAGAGACGCAGAGTGGAACTGCCGCGGATACTGACTCTGATCTGATTGAATCTTCAGAACCTGCTGATCCCGGTGAGGCTGTAAGTTTTGGGCTTGTGTTAAGGAGGTGCTGTAACGTGTCTAACGCATGTTGCAGGCCGAAGTGTGTTTCATTTGCGCCGAACCCGTTCTATATAGTGCCGTGTCGCCATGTAACCATCGGTCTTGCCATGTTTGCGCGCTGCGGATGCGGGCGTTATATAAAACGAACGCTTGTGTGCATTGCCGGGTATGTTGAATGTACTCACTGACTGGTATTGACCGTGTTCTAATATTTCTCTTTCGTTAGACTGTGCAGGAAAAGATTATCTTTACGGTTGACCACTCCAAAAAGTACGAGGATTACACGGCAGCGGACATCATTTGCTCGGACCAGAAGCTTGGTATCGATTTCGACAGGAGGAAAATCATGGACGCGACTAAGAACATGCTGAAATTTAACTGTCCCGCCGACAAGTGTAAAGTTGTGTGCACGGGTTGGAAGGATCTGAAGCAGCATGTTACCGACGAGCATCATAAGGTCATGTGCTCTCTTTGCACTCACAACAAGAAAGTATTCATTCACGAGCACAAGTTGTATACACCGAAGGCGCTTCAGAAACATGAGCAACATGGCGACAAGGACGGATTCACTGGACATCCTGAATGTCCTTTCTGCAGGACACGGTTTTATTCAGCAGATGAACTACGGGTGCATAACAGAGATCGACATGAGAAATGCCATATTTGCGACAAGCATTTGACTGGCAACAAGGAGCCACAGTTTTTTCTCAATTATGATGCCCTCGAGAAGCATTTTCGCATTGAGCACTTCCTATGTCCTGCGACGTCTTGCTTGGAAAAGAAGTTTGTCGTGTTTGAAGACGAGATCGACCTCAAGGCTCACCAAGTCTCGGAACATGCAAATATATTCGGTAACAGCAAATCTGCGAGAACGATCGAGGCAAACTTTCAATACGGCGAATCTTCGACCGCGGGCCGGTCACGGAGACAAAATGGAGGCCAATCGACGACGCGTGAGCAGACCGCGCTTCAACGGAGTATTGCTGCTCAGAGCGCTCGAGCTGGCTCGTCGAATTCGCGTGGCTTTGGATCTCAGCTGTCTGCTGATTTTGGACAACCTGCCAGAGCTGCTCCTGTCTCGTCGCGAAGGGGACCAGACGAGGAGGACAGTGACGAGGATAGTTTTAGTTTTGCTGGATCTTCGACAGCTGCCAGAGTACCGGGTTCTACGCCAGCTGCCTCGAAAGCCACGACGCCTCCGGTAACTGAAGAGGATAGCCCCGATCTTGAGGAGTTGTATGCGGATATTGTTGACCTCTGAAGCGAGATTTGTTTTACTAACTATTTTTTAGCCGTCGGAGACGACTTGACGAGCGCGCAGCTCAACATATATCTCGGACATCGTGGCAGTACAAAACGTTTATCAACTTGAATAAGAATTACATCAACAACAACATCTCTGCTAAGGACGTTGTTACGGGATACATCGACATGTTTGACACTGATATTGGAGAGATTACTTTATTAGTGCATGAGTTTGCCGATTTATTTAAGGGCAAGGATACTAAGAAGCGCGGAGACCTCATTCACGCACTTAGTGAATGGAGAACAAGGGTGCGTACCTCACAACTAATTATATGCTGACGCTTTACTAAAACGACTACTAGAACGACGATTTCCCTGCACTTACGGCCCCATCGAACGGCAAGCCGGTTTCTCACTGGAAAGCACCTGCTAAGTTGACGGCGCCGCTTCGCCCATTGGGTGGTAAGCCTCCCATCAACACAGGGGCCGTATGGACGTCAAATTCTTCCTCTGTTACCAATAGAGGCAAGATTGATCTGGCCGGTATGCCATCACTGTCGTCTCTTACCCAGCAACTGGCTTCTACCAGTGTTTCTATTCCGATGTCGCCCGCTCGACATCCCCCATCTCCAAAGCTAGCCATGCCGATGGCACCTTCTCAATCTGCATCTGCTGCTTACGCGAATAGTTGGGTTCCTGCATCAAATCCCAATCCGGCACCTCAGAAGATTACTTTTGCTGCCCCGCGGCCGTCGGCACCTACCCCATCAAGGCAGTACAACGGAGCGGCGCCTCGGAACAATCTCAAAGAATTTCCGGCTCTGCCGAAGCCGACTTCACGCAGCCCTGCGCCCTTTGAGCCCTTGCGCTCTTCCTCTGCATCCTCTTCATCCACTTCTATCTGGGGCAAGCCTTCGGCGTCCGCTACATCCTCTGCTGCGGCCTCTGATGCGGATGATACTTTCCTTCCCGGTTCTACCAAGAGGAAAGGAAAGAAAGGTACTGTTGTGTATCGCCTCGGTTAGCGTTCGCATTCGTGGATTGCGGCAAATTGTGCATAAATATCGTGAGAATTTGCTAGTCTGGTCCTTACGCACTATACTTAATTGTCTCTATAATTATTAATTTTTTTACCTGGGTATTGGTGTTCGATAGTTTCTACCATGTGCTCTGAAGGTGCCTATTTGTTGCGGTCAAGTAGTAACTCCCGTTCTTAAAGATTGATGCTTCCTAAATACATACAGAACCCCGTTGTTCAACTTCAAGGTGCCCCTAAATATTACATTGCAATACCAAACAACTGTTTGTACAGATCCAACACTGGGCTCACAAGACCGATTTCAAGCCAACCGCTGTTCGTTTTGCTGAAAGTGTTCCCTAAAAAAAGAGTTAGAATAGTGGAACAATGTCAAAATACCAGATCTCATGACATACCTAGCCCTCTCGATGCTATCTGCCACAAATTCATTCCATCGCGCTGTCGCAAGCTTCAAGGCTTCATGCCGGAGCTCGTGATCCACTGTCTTCACACTAATATCATACACACCGCTCACAGGACGATGGTCAGAGACTCTAACGTCGTGCGTGCGATATTCAATCGGTCGTATCCGCTGACCGCGGTAATAAATCCTGTCACACCACGCCGGCGTTCGCTTCTTCTCACCACTGTCATAAGTGTCTGTGCCAATATCGTACTTATACGTCGGATTGAAAGTGATGGGACTTTCGCGAAACGGACGAAGTCTGAAACCCGGATTGTTTTTCAGTTGCACCAGAAGCTGGTCAAATTCCAGTAGCTTGTCCAATTCACCCTTTTCCAGCATATTCATTACCGGTGACCTGTGCATGTTGAGACGGTAATTCATGTCGCCATTCACAAAACAAATTTCGTGATCGAGAATCATAGTGCCATCGCCGCCACTCACAAATATGTCAGTAGTGGATTCAGTACTACCCATTCGTGGAGCCGGGATTTTTGATTCCATAATATTTGCAATGTCGTTGTTTCGAGGAATCACATGAGACTGTCCAGCAGCAAGATGGCAATTGACAAAGCATAATGACGAGTCGTCGAGCGTGAAACGAAGTACAATGGCGCCTTTGTTCCCATGCAGACCACCGAGACCTGTTTTAACAGTCGATGAAGTGAGATTGCGGATACCGGCACGCTCAGACTGTTTCACGAATATACAAGAATAAAGTCCGACCAAGTTTTCAGACCGTAAGAGATAGTATTCTGAAGGTAGCTTTGACACAACCTCAGTCAAACGATCTTGCCATTCTTTGTATTGATGAGACATATGCTGCTGAATGTCGGCCCTGTGTTTGTGCTTTTTCTTCTTGAAAATGCTCTCTGGGAAAATGTTAGCAAAGCTAGAAATACTTTTGCAGTTAAAAATTGCGGCTCCATACTTGCAGTTACTGTCTTGCTTTCCAGCTCGACTAATTCTTGGAATCCAAAGACAATAATTTCAGGGTCATCTGCTGTAGCCAGTAATCTCCGCAAGAATTTCGAGTCTGTCTTTGACTGCAAATCAGACGGTTTTGCAGCACCAACATTCCACGTGCAAATCAAAGTCTGCACTTCTCTAAACGAGCAAAAATCGGCGTCATGTGCCTCCATGTTCCGTTCAAGCCAGTCATACTTCAGCATGCCATCCCAAACTGCCAAAGTACTGCCTGAGACGGCCATCGTGACAACAGGCAGCGCGCGCATTTTAAATATTGATGTTCGATCGACCATTATGCTCATTATCGGACCTTCGTGCGCTTTCCAGTCTTTGAGAACCACCCATGGATGCTGGCTAACGTCATACACATAAATCATGCCAGTACGGAAGCCTACCCAAAGATGCTTGCCGACACCAGCCATGGCCGTCACTTTGTATATCGACAGACTGACAACGTCCATACACTTTAGCTTTTTCTGAGAATAAATAGACACCTTCCCGTCATCGTGTCCAAAATAAATACGTTCAGGATCCATAGACAAGGTAGCAGCACAAGTAATTTCTCCTACCGGCTTAGTTGAAGAAAGTTGCCGCGACAAAGTAAACTGGGTCTGTTCAGAAGCAGTAGGCTGAAATACAGAGACTTGTTTTCCGTGGCCAATCCAAAGTTGACTACCCAAAACAATAGCGGCCTGGGCAGCTGTGGCCCTCTGAGTCTTTGGAGTCCCGTTCAGTGAAGGCAGCCCATCAGATGGCTCTGGACCCCAAATCTGCATACGACCAGTTTCATCCATCGTCCACATCTCGTAGCCACATCTATATATGCCCTTAACAGCAGTCGTATGCACTCCAAGTCGTCGATTAGCAACCCGTAATGTGCTGATATCGGCTTCCAGCAGCGCACCCTCTTTCGTACCAAGCCAGATAAATTTTCCTTCATTATCCACGCCTCTTGATGGTTTGAATCCCAGCGCAGTAACTTTGAAATCTGGAGTCGTCACGATTCCAAGGCACTGTCCCGTGCTCACCTTCCATATTTTTGTCACCGTTGACGCCGTGCAAATATAATCACCTGAAATACTAAACACTTTGACATCGGATTTGCATGGAATTTCATGTGGCATAGAACGCATAACTGGAGGCCGTCGATTCGTCCGTGACGAGTCTGGATATTCCGCAAGTCTTTCGGTCTCCTCTGGGGGCATAATATTGTCGTCTGAGTCATCCTCCGTCATGTCTGGAATTGTGTAGTTGTCCGTATAACTTTCTTCGTCTCCGCTCATCGCTAAATTCGAAGATGACGCAGAAGGCTGTATTGACGAAGCATAGGAAATAGGCTCTGAAGAGTGCATGAATGATGGCGGCAAACTCGCTGAAGATATCGACCCTTGAGCCGAAGATGCGTATGGAGGGTAGCTTCCAAGCGACTCCGTGGAATGATGGATTGACGAAAGCGGGGTTTCATAAGGAACAGACTGTGATTGATAGGAAGGGTGAGAAGACTGCGGCTGGAAGCTGTTGTGTATTGGCTGTAACTGTGTTGGTAATGGTATATACGAGGGCGTTGCCGGTTGCGCAGGGGAAGCATGTTGCAATTGGGAGGAGCCTGTTGGAACTGGTTGCGCTGATATGACTGAGCTAATACTAGCCGGAATTCTCACATTCAGCGATCCTGGTGATTTACTTCGTCCTCGAGGGGGAGGAGGAGGTGGTGCCAGTTTTGAGTCGTCATTGTTCCTAATAAGGTCGAAAGATCGCCGTTCAGCTGCCACGATAGATGTTGGGCCCGAGGAAATAGGAGCAGGTGTCGGTGCTGGTCTCGGAGGGAGAATTGGAGGTGCAGCTTCTGGCGCTGTGTGCGAAGACTGTATCGAGTTCGTATGCGACAAGGGTGGTGGTCGGTACGGTAGCTCTGGAGGCGTAGTTGCAGGCGTATAGGATACTGGCTGAGGCTCACGGTGGGGTGCTGCCGGACTCGGTAAACCATGGTGAGATATATGTCCATGTAAGTGAGGATTTGACGCCTGGCTAGGAGAGCTGTATGGCATTGGAGGTAGAATCTGTGTTGAAGGTTGATAGGCAACAACCGTGGGCGAAGATGTTGCCGGTGGCGGAACATACGGCTGTGGTGATGGCGACACATGTGAACTAGACCATTTCTTTTCAGTAATTGATGGTGCCGTTGCCGAGCTAGCAACAGTTCCAGGAATGGGTAATGCCATCGAGCGACCACGAACATGCTTGTTTAGAGGTGGCACATCGTCAGGTATGATTGCCCGTTCAAAGTAACTCGCTCGTTCGGCTGTGGACGGCGTTACCAAGTACTCTTCTGATTCTTTCTCCACTGCATGGGTTTCGTGCACTGGTGTGAAAACCCCATGTGCTTCCTGTCTCTGCATATAGCGTCAGTAATTGAAAGTCTTGGCAATAGAAAACAGAAGCGTGTCCCGACCTTAACAGGAGATGGCGACCTAGCCTTTGATGGCAATGGCCGTGTATTCAGAGAGTCCTATATAGTCCATCGTTAAAAGTCGCTCTCATTCTGACCCGTAACCTGGCACGTACCTTCCCTGGAGACGGAGACCTTGGCTTTGAGAGAGAGGACACAGCGGAAACTAAGTCGGGACGAGTATTCCCAATCTCCGGAATTGGCGAGAATAAAGGTGTTAAACCGCCGTGATTGAGTCCCCCGGGTGGTAAAGTCGCAGAGTGCGCTGAGATCAGGCGAGGCTTAGACTGGATAGGGGGCGGAGGTGGTCGGACCAAAGAGGCCTTTGATGGACTAGCTATCGGCGAATTGTCAAACTTGATCTCCGTTTGTCCAGTTGATTGTTGCACACGTCGCTCCGGCAGGTTCTGCTCGGACTCTTCGACGGGCGGCCTGTGTACGCTCGTACGCTCGACGTCCCTGCTTCGATCTCGCACTGGAAGCGAATGGAGACTCTCTCTGCTAGCAGAAGCTGTCGCTGTGCCACCGCCTCCACCTACTGACATCTGTTCCCATCGCGACCGGATGCTGTCCACCGAAGGGAACTCAGGTTCGTCATCAGATGACATACCGGATCCAAGGTACACGCAATCAGTGATGGTTGGGTCCGGATTCGCCGAGACTTCGTCCTTCGCCCGCCTTGTTGGCGAGACCTTGCTGGTGTTTCAGTAGATGCCGCAGTATGCTAAAACAAAGATATGCGCCGGAACTTCATGGCGCATGTAGGTGTAATTGTCGAGATCACAAGGCTTTAGACGCCAGTATATAGAGTCCGATGAGATGAGTGCGCCGCCGGTCGAAACGTGTGAACACCGTGAATTCCCTGTTTCGGCTTGGGACCTCTATATAGCGCAAACCTTAAAGTATGCCTTGTTTTACTCAATTAACTTGTCCTGAGGCTATGGCCATGACGATTCATTGACTTTGATGGTACGGAAATAGTACTGTCTTAGTGTCTACTGATACATTAAGATGAATACTAGCGAGTCTGTCAAGCGTTCGGTTCGGGTTAGAATCGCTACGTGTTCTTGTGCGAGATGTTCAGTTCGTGTTGACAGATAGATCCATCCAGCAAAGATCAGCATGTTCGATGTGTGCTCTATATCCCTGTATATCTATACTCTATTAGACTATCTAAGTTCCTTTTTATTTTTATGATACCTTGACTTGTCCTCCCTAGATTTTCACTTATTTTAAGACCACAACTACATGACGTACAACTCCAAAAGAATGCAAGATAGTAGGGTCAATCCCAGTTCCAAAAATGTACAAAATGGTGTAGCTCTTTTGCTTCCTGCGGATGCTGTGGCCGCAGACGATGAAGCAGATGATGAGCTAGAAGACGATGAGCTATGCGTTGCTGTAGAAAATGCGTTGGTAGTCGATGATGTTTCTTTCAGGCTACTTGTGCTGATGCTGGAATCAATTGAAGAAGTACGGGCTTGCATCGACGACACTGTAGACGCGGATGACTTCGACGACGCAGTCTGAGTGTGTGACATCGTTGAATTAAAACCAATGGTAGAGGACAAGGTAGAAGATGCCGTGCTTGATCTTAAACTTTGGTGGGACGTAACCGTTGCCGACGAGCTGTGAAACGAGGAAGATGTCCGTGCCGACGAAGAAACTGCTGCTGATTCGGATGATGTTACACTGGACGCCAATGTTGAGGTGGTAGATTCCGGTACCGCATCAGTAGTAGTTGTCGCAGTAGCTGCCGCACTTGCGTCGTTGTAATAATCTGTTCCCCCAGTACCCTTTGTAGCCAGTCCAAGCTGCGCATTTTCTTTATCGAAAACCACGTACACCGTTTTAATAAATGATGCTCCCAATAGCCAAGTTGTGGTGCCATTGATAGCTTCGCCGACAATGTTTGTCCTGCAGTTTCCTTCGTCATCATATTCGCTGCCAAGATAATCGTCCGGTCCGATCTGCCATTGCACACCAACAAGCTCAAGCGATAGAGTGCTGGTCGTATTACATGGGATCACATAATTCGTCCCATCTGTAAGAACTGTCGCACCAGTTCCAGAAAGCAGAGCAGTATGGACCTGTAGAGCATCATCAGGTGGTAGCATCATTAGCGTCGTTCCGGTGTCAAACTGTCCTTGCTTATCTGAGAAATTTTGAGCCACTGAGTTCACATAACAGTCGTCCAATCCTATGATCCACAAATCTGAAGCATCTATCAAGGGAGCAAATTCAATCGACCCAGTGAACCTTGACGTATCGACACCTCCAAAGGTAATACTACCCAGCGAGTTTTCATCCGCAATTCCAAGCTCCAGCTATAGCTTATTAGAACCTCGATATCACATCTCAACTCATAGTACGTACAGAAAAGACTTCTCTGTTTATCAAGCCGGCATTTCTTAGCGTAGAAATTAGAGAAGGATAGCCGTTGATCTGAGTGTCACTGGCTGCCAATCCCATGATACCTTCTATGTTAAAAAATCTGTACAAAGCAATATACAACCGACAAGCACTAACCTTCTGTGGGGAATGCGTCAAATCCGTCTGCAACTGATTCCGCAAGCCCAAATCCCATAGACACATTGCAACCTGCGAACGCAAGATAATCAACGGCGGTTACGCCGGAGACATCGCCTTGGCCATAACTGAGAGCGAAAGTATCGGCGTCGTTAATGACCAGAGATGAAGAGTCTTCCTGAGAGAGTCTCGCATGATTCGTACACGAAATATTTGTGCAAGACTCGTAGTAGACCCACAAGTCGTACGAACCCGTGTCAACGACCAAGCTGAAATTGTTCGTGGGACTGTCTCCGAATTGAATGTCGACAAAGTATGACACGTCTGATCCATTCTGATCCACGTCCTGCGCGTACGCTACTACTCCCAGATCGGCAAATTCGGAAGCAGAGTCCTCGGTCGAATAGATCTGTTTGCTAGTCCGAGTAAATGCTTTAGAGTGGAGACTGAGCGACAGTAGGTCCGAAGCAGCGAGAACCAGGTCAGCAACTACCAGCAATGCTACTACCAGGCACGCGCAGCCATGTTCTGACGCCCACATCGCACAAGGCGCAGACTCCCGTAGTTAGTAATCGAGGAAAGAGCGCACAAAGGTCACACGGGAAACGGATCAGTCTTAAGTGGGTTCTGCAGTTGTAAAAGAACGAAGTCCTCGGCTAGGGGTTCGAACAGAAGATCGTTAATTACTACCCGATTAGTCTCATTTAAGCCGAAACAAGCCAATCTTTCCTCATTGGGATAATTGGACTTCAAATCCCCTTGAACTGCGGCTCGAGGCAACTGGAACCGAACCGCGCTGATAAAAACCAACCTCAAAAAATACTAACGCCGCCTCGATTAACGGTATCGTTGGTTATTTTGAACTGCTATGAACTACATGATTGCTTTAACTGGAAAATATTCTAGAAGAGGTGATCAGGTGATGTTACAATCCGCATACAAAGTCTAGGAGTACAAAAAGAGTAGGGCGTTCAAATCCAAGCCTGCGCTAAAATCGCATCTCGTTCATTAAGACGACGGGAGTGCGTGTACTCCAGCACCGACCCGTACTAAAGCACAGTAATTTATCTTCCTTTCAATCATTGCAATCTTTGCGTACCTCAAAAATCAAAGATGATAACGCCTAAATGTCACATGCTGTCATGACCGGAGGCAGACGCCACAGCTGACTTGCACATGAGCCCTTCATTACATGACACATGTTCTAAACGCCCTCAATTCACTTGCAATTGCTTGCAATAACTAACGACGGTGATTCGGAACGCCCATTGACTTCAGCCGATCACAGCTTTCCATCTTCATGCTCTTGGCCTTGTCATACTTCTCCTGGTCCACAAAGAACCAGCCTTGGCTATCTTCTAATCGTCGCTGTCTGATGTCGTATTCGTATTCGCATTTGTTCTGGAGCACGCGGATGTAGGAGTTCTCTGCTCGCTGATCAAGTTGGCGCAGCTTTGCGGGGGTCATAGTCGAGGGAACATCGTTAGGATTGACGTAGTACGAAACTTTGTAATTCGAGGTCACCCGTTCAGCGGTGTAAGGAGGCGAAGGAGAAAACTCGAAATGCGTTCGTGTCTGGAATAATCCGCCTTCAGATGAAGATGATGAGCTGTCGAAGAACGAAGACAGAAGAGGGAACAGGAAGAGCAAAATCAGCGGCAAAAGCTGTACTAGCATACGTGGACTGAACGAATCTCCGCCCTCTTCTTCTCCCTCTCTGGGCTGGCGGCGCTGCTGACCTCCCATCGGTCGCCCCCCAAAGGCTGCGCTGAAAGGTGAGCCGCCGAATGAGTGTATTCTGATGCCAGGACCGCCGCCGAAGCCGCCAAAACTTTGGAAACCGCCGCCTCCAAACCCACCACCTCCACCACCGCCACCGCCAAAGAACATGTTGAACAGCTCGTCGGGGGACATTTCATCGCCGTACATGCCGCCATTAAACGCACGACCACCGCCGCCAGCAGCGCTCCTGCTGAAGCCGCTCGGGGCGCCTCCCCGAGAATCAGGGTCGACACCGGTAGCATCGTATGCAGCTTTTTTGTCTTTGTCGGAAAGCACTTGGAAGGCTTTTGAAACCACTTTCGGGAGGAGTCAGTATAAAATCACAGAGTATGGACGATGTGGTATACGTACTCTTAAACGCTTCGTCAGCACCAGGCGCACCATTTTTGTCCGGGTGCATCAGTAGCGCAAGCTTTCTGTACGCCCGCTTGATGTCGCCATCAGTCGCAGTCTTTTCAATGTCGAGAATGGCATAGTATTCATGATGTTTGCACCGCCGGACGCGCTTCACTGAGTCGGATTGGGCCGGTGTGTAATCTCGTGACTGCCGGCCTTGGTTGTGGTCTCTGCTCGACGCAGAAGTCTCGTTAGGCTTCGAGGAGGAGGACATCTTGAGGCAGGTCAAGATTCCTTGCACTGTTTTGTAATGTGTTCAGTGGTGAATTGGGGGAAATATGAAAACCGAAGTGATCTCGAGTGAACAATCGATCGCTTTCCACAGCAAGCTTGATGCGAGAGCTGCAAGAGAAGGCGCGATAACTGCTGCCCGGTGGCAAAAAGAGGCGCGACCCGGTGTCACTACTAAGAAGTAGAAGCACAAGCAGAAGAGGCGCGTAGGACAGTCGAGAAGGCAAAGGGGGTCGAGGAGATGGCGGCGAGCAGTGGACCTGTCCTTGTGAGGGAGCTCAGCCTGCTCCGATACGAGTCGCGCGTTCTGGGTCGGCTGCGCTGGCCCTTACCCTGCCCCGCCCAACATGAACCGTTAAAACTCTATTCCGCTACAGAACTTTGATTTTAAACCCTATAAACCCTAAAGCTCTAAACCCTGCAAACCCCAACTTCCTATCAAGAAATTGAACCTGTGTAGCCAGCCAGTCCGCTATAGATCCTCTCAATTGGTCTATCATATTGCCGAATACGATAGATAAAGCAGTTCTGAACTGATACATCAGGATTCAGGACCTGTTAACTAGATTTGCCTGTCAGGAGCTCAGTATGCCGCTGTGCACCTTTACACAGGCTGCCGGTTAGTGAGTAGAGCCCCCAAGTACAGCCTACAACGCTCCTCGGTCATTGTAACTCCCCCTCAAACACCAATTGGCAGTTGCCCGCCATGAACACTGCCATTAGATCCGGCACCCGCAGCTTGGCCCAATTGTCTTTGCGAACTACTAGCCCTCGCGTTTTCCTGGGTAAGTTCCGCTCTCGAAGACTGCCACTGGCCGAGAAGCTCGGACAATTCCCCGAGCGGAGTCGAGTTCCCGTTCCCCGTCTCACTCTTTCCCAGGCCAGAACACCCTTCCCCGTCTCTTCTCGTCAACCACCGCCATGTCCGCCCCTACCTTTGAATACGTCGTCATTATCCCCGACCAGGAGGATGCTGTATGTTTGTTCCGTAGTGCCGTGGGAGTTGTCGCTGTCCTCGTGCGTGCTAATCTCTGATAGAACTCCCGCCGTATCGCTGTCCGCGAAAAGCACCTCGAGAAGGTCCGGGAGCTCTTTGCTGCCGGAATCATGACCTCGGGAGGTAGTTAATACAATTTATGATTATCGCCAGACTGGAATGCTAATTTATCCGTTTCAAGGCGCCTATCTCGACGCTCCGATTACTCAGGGTGTCACCCCTTCTTTCAGGGGGTCCATTGTCAATATGGTCGCTGAGTCCAAGGAGAAGGTCATCGAGATCATGAAGACGGACCCGTACACTACGGCTGAGGTTTGGGACTGGGAGAAGGTCCAGATCTTCGATGTAAGGGCAATCTGTGACTGTCAGAGTAATTCTATTAGACACTAACGACCTCCAGTTCGCGTGCGCTGTCCGCAAGGCTAAGCCTTAAACAGGAGTAATACTCGACAATTACTACATCTAGTTATCTAGTCATTAGAATGCTAAAAGGCATCTAGAAGATGATACAGATCTGCAGCTGGTTAATTACTGATTAGACAAGTTGGCAATTCAATCATTCATGCTCTAGAACCAAGACTCGGAAATATCTTAACCTCCCGGCATCCTACATCGCTCGTTCTACCTCAATTGGTAGCGTGAAATTCTTATTTCTTAATTAAGCAAAAAGCTGCGTCTATCTACCCAACGCACCCCGGCCTTTATAAACATTTGGATTCTGTAGACTCTTGGGCGGGTTCTTTGTACGAACTGTAAGTGCGGCGGTGCGCGATGGTGGCTGTGTAGTGTGGCGGGTGCACTCGCCGTCGAAGGCACTGGTCGCTCTCGAAATCACCACCGTCGTCAACCATCTTCCAGCTTACGATCCAAGCGATTCGGCCCAATAACGTGAATTAATATACACAAAATTGGATAGAATAGACCAATAATGAGCGGATACGATCGTGCTTTGTCGGTTTTTAGGTAAGCTTGCTGTCTGATCGAAGGACTTGATTTGCAAGACTGGATCATTGCGATGTCGTATATTTGCTAATGCTACCTCATTTTATAGTCCCGATGGACATGTGTTTCGTAAGGAGTCCCGCAGCTATTTGGCAGATTGTATTGCTTTACGTGGTGTTTGAATACTGACTTTGTTATACAGAGGTTGAATACGCCCTTGAGGCTGTCAAACGCGGTACATGTGCTGTTGGTGTGAAGGGTGCAGATGTCGTCGTTCTGGGATGCGAGAAGCGCACAGCTATGAAACTGCAAGACACGCGTATTACACCTTCGAAAATTGCCGTGATCGATCACCACATCTGTTTGGCGTTCGCTGGTCTCAACGCTGACGCGCGCGTACTTGTGGACAAGGCTCGTGTCGAGGCACAATCCCACAGACTCACAGTTGAAGACCCTGTTACTATTGAGTATCTCACTAAGCACATTGCCGGCGTGCAGCAGAAATATACACAGAGCGGTGGTGTGCGACCGTTCGGTATTTCGACTCTGGTGATCGGATTTGACCCCTATGACACGACCCCGCGGCTGTATTTAACAGAGCCATCCGGAATCTACTCGGCATGGAAGGCGAACGCAATTGGCCGCAGCAGCAAGACCGTCCGAGAGTTTTTGGAGAAGAACTACTCGGAAGATATGGACCGCGAGCAGAGTATTAGACTGGCTATTAAGAGTCTGTTAGAGGTCGTTCAGACCGGAGCTCGGAACATCGAGATTGCTATTATGGCCTCTGGCATGAGAATCGAGGTTTGTTTTTTTCTGTCTGGAAGGAAGGGTCCGTGTATGTTTACTAACTCTTGCTTAGATGCTTGATTTCGACAGCATTGAGCAATACGTCAAGGACATCGAGACTGAGAAGGAGGCTGAAGCAGCAAAGAAGAAGCCCCGTCGCCCGGCTAGCACTAACTAAGGGTTTATCGGAGTGATTGTATACAATTTATAGTGCATTTGCTAAATTGTAATATAACTGGATCAATATGAGGTATTGAGACTGCCCTGTTCGTATTGGTTTAGGCCCCACAAACTTCATAGCCAGGAGTTCGAATGGCTATAGTTATAGAATGCTGACCTGGTTGGTGGCGCCCGATCTGTCCCTTGATGCCTATAACCTCGCCTATAGGTAATAGGTGGTTCGTACCTCTATACAGACTGCGACCAGCTGGAAATACACTGTAGAACCAGCGAAGGTCAAATAGAAGGTCAACAATTTTTGAAGAACGTCGCACACGTGACCATGTCAGTAATAAGCTCTCGCTTAAATTAAAAATCCACGCGATATCTTGACGTGTATTCCCTGGATTTGGCGTCAATCTACAACCATATTTCTCGACCCTATGGCTTCAGTTTTGCTGCCAGCTGCGTTGCAGCCTGATATCGCGTCAATAGATCCAGTGGATGATATAACAGCACTACTCAATTTCTCAATTGATTTTGTCCCTGTTGCTGACGATGTTACTACATTTGCGGGAATGAACTACTCGACCTCCACCGCGGGAGTCATGGAGATCGATCTTGCTGGGACCGGTGTAAGCATAAAGCATGACGGAGGAGCAACTGGCTGTGGTGGAAAAGTATGGCCTGCCGGTGAACTACTGTCGCGGTATCTTATCAACGCGCGCGACGACGATACGTCTCTTGCACACGAACGAGTCTGGAAGAATTCAGTGGATCGGAAAGTTAATATCGTAGAGCTTGGAAGCGGCACAGGTCTAGTTGGGTACGGCAGCTGTGTTGATTGCTCTAGATTTGGGACCGATTCTTATTTTATGATTTAGCCTGGCTCTAGGAAATGCTTATACAGCAGCGCGACCGGGTCCAGCAGATATCGCCTCCGGGCTTCAGATTACCGTTACCGACCAGATGTGAGCTGGCCTTGCAACTGATTTGATATCCTTTACTGATGGATATAAGAAACATGCTTAGCTTAATGGAGGACAACATCAGTTTAAATGGCCTTGAGGCTATCGTGTCAGCGGACGTTATCGACTGGGGCACTGACCTTCCAGAGAAATATGTCCACTCGACTCCCGATGTGCTCTTAGCGGCAGACTGCGTCTATTTTGAACCTGCTTTTCCTCTGTTAGAGAAGACACTTCTGGACATGACTGGGGAAGACACTCTCGTATTGATGGCCTACAAGAAGCGGAGGAAGGTAAGATACACTTGTGTTGATATAGACTGTGTTTGCGACATGTTGCTAACAGTGGCGAAAGGCCGACAAGAAATTCTTCAAGGTACAGTTACCGGTACGTGCTAATCACCAATCGACTCGTACTGACAAGCACTTAGGCAATTTGGAAGACTTTCAAAGTAGAGGAGGTACCTATTTGTTCAGTTATACTTATGTCGACGTCGAGGCGATGCTAACTGAACACTACAGATCAAGGATTATCCAGGATATCGGGAGTTTTCCCGTGACAGCGTCTTTTTGTATAGGCTAATCAAGAAATGATTCTATGGTTTACTATGTTACCTTTTTCTTCATAATCGCCAACCCTTTGTGCGGTTCCATGACAGTCAAGGCCGCCTGTCCATAGTTTATGTGACAAAATTAAAATAGATATGTACATTCAAAACGCCCTCTGACTCTATCAGCGTCTATTGACTGGTGCTCTCCTCGCTACACTAGCGAGCTTGGCCTTGGCAATTTCCAATTCCTTAGCTTCTAAATGCAAGCCAACTTCGATCTCTGACGGGTAAAATACAGAGCCAAACATTCGAGCCTCTTCTTCAACGGTCTGTGCTTCAATTTCTTCTTTGATTCGCAATTTGTAAAACTCTGCGCGAGCTTGCTCGTAAGCTGCTCGTTGCGGCAGTTGTTCGTGCTCAATTAGCCACATTGTCCGCTTCACAACACTATGTGAGATGTTAGATAAATTTCGTCAAATAGCTCTCGGATTCAAGTATTCACCTTTCGCCGTCGAGCTTCTTGTAGTCCTGAGACATCGTGCTCCAGTCGTGTCGTGTAAAGTCTAGCGCATCCTCCTCAATCAATATCCTCGGCCGAGCAAGCTCCCATGGATGCTCAGTGTAGAACACATTCCGGATAGCGTCTTCTGGATACTCAATAACAGGCGGCTTGAGCATGTCGCGCACTCTTATTTTCTTCTTGTTGGAAGTCGCTCTGATTCTCTCCAAATCCTTCAGAGTGAGCTTGGATAGGATGTCTGTCGTTGGCGGGTTCTCCAGCACCGCTTTATACCAAGCTGGTTCAGCACCAATTGTACCCGTCTTCAGCATCTGCGACGTCCGCTGCACAACACGCAGAATATGTGCTTGAGGCTTCATCGTTGCAGAAAATAATGCCCCGGGATGGTTGTTCCGTGCTCGAGTTCGAATTCTTGTGAAGATGGATCTTTCAGAAATTTCGTTTCGGGACGTGAACCATCGAAAGTAAGCACGCTAAATTTAAGGGATTTGTAACTGGACATCAGCTTCGAAAATTTCGGTGACGTGGGACCCCACCTTCTTCTTTACTCTAGCAATACTTTTCCTTTAACGGTACTTCAAAGTACAGAATTGGCGTGATATATTATCGGGAGTGCGTTACGGTGTTCAACATTGAATTCCTGGTCATTAGAGCGTCGTATCGGGGCTGGTTCAGATCGAAGCGTTTCCATCTTTCAGCGACAAGTTGTATGGCCGAACTTGCTTCACGCGAGCGCTATGTTGCGGAGTTTTATAATAGCGTTTTTTTTTCCTTATAGTCACTTGATCACTCTGCATTGATTTTGGAAGCTCTTGGATTTTGCAGAGCCGCTGATAGCTAATGTGGCCCTGCTCGCGGAGCGCGCTGAGGTCAGCGGCGACTTTGGCCTCAGTGCGCTGTGTATACAGAGCTTCGTACAGAAGCAAACGGCAGCGCTTGCTATATTTCTCCACTGATCCTCGAGTGGCAACCGAGGAAAGCCAATTGAGTGAAGATTATTCGTACGAGAAATACTTTGTTCTGAAAACCGAAGCTGGCCATGACGAGGATGCTCTCGACGGCGGCGAGGATGCTCACCAAGAGGAAATTAGGGATTTTGGCATAGATTTGGATCCTGCGGAGCTAGTGCATCCGACCGAAGCTGAACTGCTACATCAGGAGTACCTTGATCGCGACGAGGCTTCGAATCGTGCGATATCTGAGGCGATTCTCTCCAACGTACGAATACGACCTCCGTCGTGGTTCTCCGACGGAGACATACAATTATCGTTGCCGGCGAGCGATGATGGCGCGATTTCCAAAATACGTATGCAAGATTTCAAACGAATATCAATACCGGAGAGCGATTACAGCAAATTCTCAGCAGCTTTATCGGACGCCTGGTCTCATGCGTCTAAAGCCACTCTCGACCAGGCGTTTGCGGAATACATGAACCTGCCGGAGCCGCGACCTCTGCATACCCGCCCAACGCATTTTGAAATTTTTGTGAACTTGTATATGTACTCCGCTAAGCGTCGTATTGAGACCAAAAATCAGTTTCTGGCTATTCTCGATGATATGGATAAATGCGGAATGCCGGTATCGAAATTTGAGCATTACAATTCGCTGGCGTTTATTGCTTATGCTCGAGCAAGATCGATGACCAGAGCTCCGGTCGTGCTTGCGTTGGAGAAATTCAGAGATTTGAGCATAAGAGGTGTAATCGAAAATGACCCGTCTCCGTTTAATATTCTAATGACGGCTGCGACTCAAAATTCCAGTTTTCAAGTCGTTCATCGAGTAGTGGCTGAGATGCGAGATCGTCATATATCTCCTGATAGATACACTTACGTGAATCTTATGCATTATTACGGGAAACGGCGCGACAAGCGGACTTTGATGATGGTGTACAATAAATTTGTCGAGTCCGGACAAATTACCGATATAGTTGTGCTGAATGCGCTGCTTGCATCTTTGGTTCGCTGTCGCGACATCTCCGGTGCTCAGAGTTTATTGAGATTCATTGAAGATCGTGCGCTATCTCACGGGTGGGATGCTTCATCTGTGGCGGTGAGTGAGCGCGGCAGAAGGATCATGTCGCAAAACCTGAAGATGATTACAGCTGTTAGAGGTCGAACACAGACTACTGAATCGTCAACCCTTTTTCCTGGCCCGGAAGATACAGTTAGAATCACACCTGACGAAGGATCGTATAATCCGTTGATGGCTTACTACACTTCAATCGGAGATTTCAAGTCGCTATCGGAAACGATTAGTCATCTGGATAAATTCGGCTTATCAAGGCGGAAAGCATTTATTCTGCTTCTAACTGGATTTTACATACATGGAGCTAGTCCTGAAACCGAATGGACGCTTGATCGATTGAACTCTGTTCTACAAATCATATTCGATACGGATCCTGAGATTCGTATATTGGATCGAGCAACATCTGTATGGGCAATTCGAGCTATGAGAACTGTCTCAGAGGACATGAATGCGGTCAACAGACTCAGAGACCGGCTCCACGAACGATTTTTGGTTGAAGGCGGTACAAACGAGAAAGTCAGCGGGAAGATTGAGAAGACCATGGACGAATCTCGGAATTATATAGAGAAGCTTGCAAGAGCGAGAACCTCAGGGTGGACGCGCATTAGACGAAGGATGCCCTTTTTGGGGATATTGCATTAGTAGGTGTTTGTTAATCACCTCGGTATTCGGGTGCTGTTTGTTAGACGCAACCCATTGTTTTGGCTTTGACGTGTAAGATTTTGTTTGGCATATGGTGTTGCAATCTTTTATCTTAATTGTAAATATTTATCACAAGTTACACCTGCATTCCACTCCAAATAGAAACCCATAAACGCCTTGCAAGACCAAAATCAAAATCCCTGGGAAAAATCTGTAAGAGAAACGATCGCGAGTTACTTCTCCTTCTCAGTGTATGACTTCGAAAGCGATTTTCCTTCAGAATCGTCAAACGTTTTCCGCGCCTCGTGAATCACCTTTGATAGCCGCTGCAGTTCCTCGATTCGACCAAGTTTCTTGTAATCTTTTCTTAAAGCAAATTTGAAGTCGTCAACCTTCACTTTGTTTCGATTTGCTGCTCGTGCCATCCTGGCTGCCTCGTGGCACTGAGGACGTTAGCTAAACCGTAACAACGCAGAGGCATCCATATAGGCTATAGCAGCATATACATACAGTATCAACAATATAGTCGGTCAAGATGTCTTCGAGAACTGCTACTGATTCGCGATCTGGGTCTGGCACATCTCCAAACGCATATAAAAGTGCCCGAACTAATGACGTTAGACCGAAGCTTCAAACTGTCTGGCGTTACCAGGATCCTTACCATCATTCGTAAACAAATTGTTCCTCTTCCGCTTTCGACCACTTTCTGTGGACATTGTAGTTGTGGTATATATTCTTGAAGGAACGGTAGACAAAAGATATTTACGGTCGCTCGATTGATCTCGCTCTCTGGTTACTGCATTTTGAGATCACGTGCGCCGCTGAATATGCAAGATCGCGCAGGCGACGTAACTTGCGTCCTTGAAAGAGATACAACTATTTTCTACACGTCCACAATCGACATATATTCGAGTATTACTTGGACCACATCGGTGTATAGTTATCAAGCAAAGCTCCTCGAGCGCACTCGCGCACGTTTTTAGCAGCAACAGTTCAAACCCATCTCACACATCGCGGCGCGGCACCAAAGTACAGATGGTTGGTAGAAGCATGCTATCTTTCACATCCTTCACCGATATATTAACCTCGTTTGCGCATTAGTCGGCTCTTTTCAATTTTCAATCATTACTTTTGGTTATCCTGCTTTTAATTTGCACCTGTACATATGCCCATCAAGTGGTGCCTGCAATTATGAACCGGAATCGGCAAGGGTAGGCTATTGCAATTATTACTGAAACCATGAGCGACAATCTAACGGGACTAGTGTACTCGGGTTTTTCTGGAAAGCAGCTCGCATCGGTGAGCGCTTGAGTCCCTATGTATCGATATGTTGTGTTGTGATGGCCGTACGTTTCTTTTCAAATGTTGTACCTAGGTCGGTTATCGCTAACTTGGATATAGTTCACCCTGTTCATGTAACGGAGCAAATCTCAAATGGATAGACTCAATATTTTAATGAGGCGGATTATATTTTACAAGCGAATCAGTGCGCGAGACTGAGACAGAGAGGTCGAGATGTATAATAAGGGCAACTGGCTGTTAATAAAGGCGTATCAATATCGGGATCAAGTCGAATTATTTCAGAATACAATCTTGACATATATTTACAGGTGGAGACTGGGACAGTCTAATATTTTATCCCACAGGCCACGGCCGGGGTTCACGTTCAGCGAACTTGGGTTGCATAATAGCTTTGTGGACGAATGATTCAAAAACCGGCTGCTTCAACCCAGATGCATGTCCACCAAAAATGCCTTAAATATAGTACAAAGTCTACGAAAATTCAAAAATTTCTCCGGCCCCAGCAATCATTTTTGCGACTTTCGCGGTTCCTACAACTCTTTCCAGCTTGAACGCGTCCCACTTTGAAAACAATGCCTTCACAGCAATAGAATCTTTCTCGGCCTTCCCATCACTCACACTGCGCAGCAGGAAGCGAGCGATTTCGACATAGTATACCGGATTATCAGGTAACGAGTACATGAATATTGTCTCGGCGCCTTTAATCTCATAGCGGCGGAAATGGTGTAGTCGTTCAGTGTAAAGAATGAATTTATGCTGTCCGTCTTTAAATTGAGCACGAGCGCGAGTTAAATCCGACGTTGATGAGTACTCGTTGATGGCGCTGAAGTCAAACCCGCTGGCTCCAAGTTTACGCCCAACTTGATGTTCTTGCTCAAAGTAATTGCGAATGCGAACATAGTCGACGTAAGATGGCACAAAGATTAATACACCAGAAGATGAAGCCGAGCTCTGTCGCATTAACGAAGGCAGCGCTTTAGTGGTGAAATACTTAAACCGCTTATCTGGATCCTCTTGCGGAGATGCCGAATAGAATTTCATAAAAGTCTGCGGAAGGTTAGAGTGGAAGCGCAAAAAGAGAAAAACCGTGACACATACGTGGTTCATAGAAGCTCCAACATCAGCGAGAACTCCGCTGTACTTTGGTAGAAACTTCACCTTTCCACCCACATTGTTCATATGGTGAGCAAATAGTGCGTTGATTTCCGGTGTAATAAATTCTGAGAAAACTAGCGTTTGCCGCAGATATTTTGCCTCACCGTCAAGATACCAATTCCGAATGCGACTAAAGTCACAGCCATGCGAATCCTGGGGAATCAGATTCAAGTGGTTGAAAATATGCAAAACGTGGTCCCAGTTCTGCATTGCAATTGCAGAGGTCTGGTCCATGATGACAACCTCGATCGAACTCAGGAAATCGAAATCGCGCTTCTTATCACTACAACAAAGTTAGTCAGAGTTAAAGTCAAATATGATCAAACAATCACTTACGTTTTGTCTCCAATGGCAAGACGCAAGCCCAGAGGACTTGCAATAATTATATCAGAGTTGTAAAATTCGGAGAACATCTTGACCGTCTTTCTTGTAAATTTGATTCCCAGTCTGAAATTGTCGTCATTATTTCCACTGAACAGCATCCTGAAATCCTCAGGCCTCGTCTGCGGAAGAGCAGCATCGGAATGGTATTCTTTCTGTAGCCTCTTGAAGTTCTCTGGCTGCGACGGGGCAGAAAGCTTCAGCAGGGTCTCAATAAGTTGATATGCCGATTCTCTGGTAGGAAGAACAACTAAAACTTTGGGGCGCGTAAAGCCCTGGTCACGGAGTTCAAGGCTGCTGTCCTCTGAAGCTTTGGCAAGTCGTGCGTTATCTTTGACAATAGTATCTCGTGTTCTTCAGATGTTAGTAAATGGGGTAGCTAAAAGCAACAAAAGTACTCACTTGAATATGTGGTTAAGAATGTGAAGTGCATATAAATTCTGAATCAGTTGGCCGTTCAGATTTGTTCGTGGAGCAAACAGGACATCCTGATTAGAGAACACGCGAGCGGCCAGAGTTTCCTGTAACTGCGAAAAGGATGATCCTGCAAAATGGAGTTAGTCGCCTGTAAATATTACTCGTGATGTAGCCAGTATTATGTACCTTTCGGGGAATATCTTTTGTTAAGCTTCGTAAATGGCGCGATAAGCCGTTGTTTGATCTATAAAGTCGTGTGAGCCAGCTGGATCATAGAGATCATTCTAAACTGATGCCGTCTTACATTCATTGACTCCAAGGACATATTATTGTCGGACATCTCGTCCATAAGCTTTCCTCGAGCCGGGCGCTGAATGTTCAAACTAAATCTTGCCGGCTCGTCGTCCTGCGTAGGAGTAACTCGCTCAGTGCTCCACCCGCTGGACTGAACTTGTCCGATCAAGTTCTTCAGAGTGGTCTGATTCGGATGAGAGAAATGGCGGTGAAATGGGTCGGCGGAGGTATTCTCGTCTTCTGACTCGGAGTCGCTGCTTCCACTTCCATCCTCTTCCTCCTCGTCGACCTCTTCGTCTTCTTCATCCTTTTTGCTGGCGACCTCCTCCACCGCACCGCCATCACTCTGTTCCATCTCTGAGTCGGAGCCAGACTGCTCGTCGGACATGGAAACGTCGCTGTCTGACTCCTCAACCTCTAGAACAGCGGCTACTTTTGTAGCAGCGCCCACATTTGCCTTCTTCAACAATCTCTCAGCGACCATCTTTGCGGACTTCATGTAGTCATGTTATTTAGACGTAATTTCTGCGTAAATATATCTCCAGGTCGAAGGCTTTGGGCATCGTGCGGCGCGCACAAAAAAATTCAAGATTCTCCCGTGGCGCAGTACTGTGGCGCGCACAGAATATCACCGCCACAGCTCTTAACAAAAATTTTCTGAATTGAGAGTTCGATATTGAACAAGTAGCAGCATTCATACACTGCAGATTTGCTTATCGTAACCAGCATCTGCATTATTCTACGGGAAACTTGCTTCTCATTCACTGCTGAACCACGTCACGATGTCTGACGGTTCGTTTCTTCATCTCAGCAAGCCGGCGAGCCTGATCACGCAGGCCTCGAACGCGCCTGCTCCTCTGAACATCATAATACATCCCCAGGTACGTTGCGCGGGATCTCGGGTGGATTAATACAGAAAAGAACGAGAATTGACATATTTAGGCTCTTTTTTCGATTCTGGATCACACTCTGCGCAGAAATGAGGGACAGGACCGAGTGATTGGCACGCTGCTTGGAACGCGATCAGAGGATGGCTCTGAGATTGAGATCAAGAACTCCTTTGCGGTCCCGCACGTTCAATCAGACGCTCAAGTAAGCGCGGATGTGTTTTACTAGGAAAGTAGAGACGGTGCTGACGCGAGATAGGTCGAGATTGGCATGGAATACCACAAGTCGATGTACAACCTGCACCACAAGGCCAACCCGAAGGAGATCCTGGTTGGATGGTACGCGACCTCGCTGGAGCTCAACGCGTTCAACCAGCTGATTCAGAACTTTTACTCGTCCGCCAACGATGGTACTTTCCCGTACCCGGCCGTGCATCTGACGATGCAGGCCGACCCGAGCTCTGAGATTGCTGTGCGGACGTACATTTCGACTTCTGTCGGCGTTATTCCCGATCAGATTTCCGATAGCTGCCTGTTTGTTCCGGTGCCGCATGAGCTCCGGTATGGTGACGCGGAGCGCAGTGGACGTAAGTTCTATTTTTCTATTCTCGGGAGAAGCTGTTCGGGAGGATTTTAATGCTAATGGTCTTTTGCAGTGGAGGTCGTTGCGAACGCGAAGAACGAGGAGACGCGTGAGACGTCGATAGTGAACGACATTCACAATCTCGAGCGCTCGATCGAGCAGGTTCTCGAGATGCTGGACCGGGTGAGCACTTATGTTGCGAGCGTGATCGAGGGCTCGACGCCCGGCAGCGTGGCGATTGGCAAGTTTTTGCTGTCAAATCTGAGCCTCGCGCCCAAGGTTGACGCGGAAGAGCTCGAGAAGTTGTTCAACTCGCATCTGCAGGACGTGCTGCTGGTTGTGTATTTGAGCAACACGATAAAGACACAGATGGAGCTGTTCAACAGCCTGAAGCGGACAGCGGTGCTCTCCTAGATTTGATTTTGAATAATGCTTGTAGTTTATGCAGGTTTGTATTTGATTTGCGGGGTTCAGTTCGTTTGTTTGATGCACGATTAAAAGTACTTGAAGTAGCACGGCCGTCGCGATACAGGCGGCGAATACAAGAGTGAAGAATCAATCAATCAATTGTAGTCAGTTCTTCAAGGGGCAATATCGTCGCGCCTAGAGAGTTGCCGTGTTGGGTTAGACATGCGCGGTCACGTGCGCTGCCAGCAGTTTTCATTTTTCGTTTTTTCACGATCGAGGGGTAAAAATTAGTTTGGCGGAAAACGACGTGCGAGGTAGCAATTACTGCCTGTCCTGATCCCGTCGCTGTCCCGCTCTGCCACGCTGCAGAAGTCCTTCACGAGGGTTTGTGCTACGCTGTTTGAGCTGCTCGCGGAGACCTGTGTTGCTGTCTGTCTCTTTGTGCCGCAGGCGCGAGCTCGTCCCGAGTCGTCCGTTCCCGGATCACCACAAAACTCCAGCCATCTCGCGGTAGTCGGCGCAGCACGACACGAGCAAGGACAAACGAGCCTGGACCGGAGACCTAGCACACGAAACCCCATTTGCAGACTTGTCCACACTGTTGCTACCGGAGTGCTGGTAAAGGCGGACGTCATTCACAGACGGCGCGCATGGGTTCCCTATCGATTTGGACCTGGTTCAACATATTCACAAATGCAGTATATCTCTCGCTCATTATCCTGACGATCCCGCTCGCGTTCGACGTGGGCGGTGAGGAGTGCGGACTCGCGTTCACGCTCACGCTGGCAATGTTTTACTTGTCTATGGCGACGATCCGGCTGCTCGGACGAGGCACAAAGTTCAGCCGAATCACATACGTCGTGTACTACCTGCAACATGTGATTATCCCGTCATTGTTCATCATGTTTCTCAACATATACAGCGACCCCGAGCATACATATCCAGTCTGGAACCGGATCTTGATTCCATGGCGGTTTTTCCTGGAAAACGCGACTGCAGGCTTTACAATCCTCGAGGGCTTCTGCACGCTGCTCGTGATCCAGGCGGCAGGTGAGATCAGTCGGTGGTTCGTGAAGCGGAACTCGGACGTATGGACGCTAGTTCTTTTGGTATTTTCAGCCAACGTCGTGACAAGCGCGTTTTACTTTCTATATCGCATTTACGCGTTTCCTCTCACGATTGGTGTAGTCAGTGCAACATTGATCGGCGTCGTGCTCACGACGACGATGTTTCTGGGAGGTTACGGCATCGTGTCTCGGCGCGGGAACTTGATTGAGTCGAGTCTACTGTTTGGATACATGGTGTTCTGCTTGTACGAAACCTTCACCGACTTCCAGCAATCGGACGAGCAAGAACCGACAAGCAAGCCGGAATTCCCACCGTTCCCGCCGATTATCATGGAGAGGTAAGAGGAGCAGGATCAATGCGTACTCCGAGTGGAACTAACGAACGTTTCATTTATAGCTACGCGACTATAGTGGCATCTCTGGCGTCTACAGTCCCCGCGAGTTTTTCGACCACGTTTGAATTTATTCTGGCGGCCATGTCAACTCTGACCCCGTCGATAGTGGTGTCTTTAGCTTATAGACTGCTTGTGTTATTTGCAACGACACAGATTATTCCCGCGCTGCGAGAACCACAGGATACCAAGCTTTTCACTGGGAGAGGAAGAGCCACAACAGACCATGCATCTGCGAATGGAGACGCGAACGGCGAAGAGACCGACGCGGGAAGCGATAGCTTGAGTTATCAAACGATCGTTGTCGCGTACGGTCCATGTGTGCTGATTGCAGTGTATTCGCACTTGTTGATGCAGCATTTTGGGTATCTGTCGCGCACGACGGAGGTGGGCGGTTTCGAAGTCATGACTTGGCAATTGTGGTCGTGGGTGAATTGTTTTGTGACGCTGGGGCTGTACGCGACAGAGATTGTTTACGGGAGCCGCGGCGCGTCTCTGACACGGCACTGGAAGACGGAATGAGGGCTGCGGAATGATTAAGTGCTCAAGAGATGAGCATTGGAATTCGCACCGCTTTATCGGTCACGCGATGGCGATGACTATGGCGACCGTGACAGCGACAGAGAGCCAGTGTGGTGGGAGTATTTACGACTCAACGACTGGCTCGCGAGGGTCAGGGTCCAAGGATCGCCAGATTTGGCAGCCGAGAGAAATGAAATGACGACTAGCAGCGCGGCGTCGCGTGTGCGAGATTGGCTGTTGACGACTTGGGACGACTGAGCGATATACATATATCTCTCTCTACGCGCGAGAAATTCTCCGATGACAAGTCAGGGCATTGGTGATTAAATCGAGCAGTGCCGACAGCCGAGAAGCTCATGGGACTCGGGTCCAGCCCGGGCAGCGTAGAACGGGCTCGAGCGACGTCGCAGGCCATCTGGGAGGATCGTTTGCAATCGTTATGCTCTGCGTGAGCCCACCGGTCGACACGCGGGCTTTTTACAGATGGAATTGCAGGAAATGAGCTCGGGACTCGCGGCTGCAGGCATACGCCAGAGCGATGGCCAAGCCGATCAAAGTGGAAGCGCGCGATAGCTTTTTGATGGGCGGAATGTGAGGAGTACTTTATTTCGCCAAATACACGCAAGTGCAATATTGCGACACAGACTGAAATGCGCTTTGGTGCTTCCAGAGATGGTAATTTGTCGTCCCCAAAGCGGCTCGGCGCGGTCAAAGCGCCGGAAAAGGGTCCATCGCAATTTTCTGCAAAACGTCAACAAAGGCGGCGAAGTCGCGAGCCGCCTGATAAGCTGATGGATTGGAACCCGCCGCCGGTTTTTACTTGCTGGCGAGGCGGCTAGGAGGTGAGAGGTTCTTGATGGCATATAATATATAATAATGCAACGTATGAGAGCACGTTTGTCAAGCTGGGAGCGTGCGCGACGCGTTGCAGTAGTAGAAGCAGCAGTATGGGACGCGTTGCGTGGCGTTTGGGCAACTGGAATGTGGCGCGGAAGGGCCAGGGTCTCGGCTCGACTCCTCGGCCACAACAACAACAAACACAGTAGACCCCGGTCCTACCCCCGCTTCTCCATCTTGTAGCGATGCTTGCCACTCACACGAATTCCAAGTTTGGATGGAGGTAGAAGATGCCTGTAGCATGCGGAAAACGCGTTGCGAGGTGGTTCGACGCGACCGTGACGCGTCGGGAACGCGTCTGCGGGCTATGCAGAGTAAACAGTGGGCCGTGAATATTCACCGCAGTGTCGCCTGATGCGGCTTAGCGCACATGCATTTTGCGTTGCGGCCAGCTGCTAGCGCCGCATGTTGTGGTGGCGGAACAAGTCGCGTGTCGAGTCGCGTCGCGGCGCGACGCGACGACGACTGGCACTCCGCCAGCTCGGCGCCCCTTCGTGGCCTTCGCGGGCCCTCTCGACTTCCCGCCTTTTCCCTCTTCTTTCTCTTTTTCCTTTCTTTCTCGCCCGCCCCGTCGCTCGTTTCGTCGCCCCGCCCTTTTCGTGTTTATCCAGCACTAGACGTGCTGCGTCCTGCTGTACGCGTCCACTCCTTTCGCGTACTGCCTCGTCGCTCGTTCGTCTTTTCAGCCACTCCACACGCTCGAATCACCCCCCAAACCAACCCCCCGAATCACTCCAGTCGAATGCTGTTCGCACGCGTGCTCGTGCTCGCCTCGCTCGGCTTCGCGGCAGCCTCGTCGCATCTTCACCACCGTCATCGCGCTCGCGACGAGATCTTTGCTCGCAGCGAGACCGAGGACTGCGCGTGCTCGACCTATGTTGTTGGTCTTTGGGTTGACTATGGTGCGTGTATTTTTTAGGTATCGAAATCTTGCGTTGCGGCATTCTGACCTGCTATTTAGTGCCGCCCAAGACTACTTCCGCGTCTGTAGTCGCGTCGTCAACTTCTGCTGTTTCGCCGTCCTCGACGCACTACACGTCGACGCAGTACGAGACCGTCTTCGTCACCGTCGACGAGTCGACCTCCGCGTCCTCGAGTGACTTCACGTCCACGGTCACGGAAACCGCGTACGTCTACGCGAGCCCGACGCCTTCGTCCTCGCCTGCCGTCGTCTCGCACGCAAACTCAACCGTCGCGTCATCGTCGTCCTCATCGCTCGCCGCGAACTTGACTACGACCCTCACGGCGACCGTCCACGTCACGGCCACGCTCACGCCGGTCACTGTCTCTAGCTTCACGACCGTCGCTATTCCGTCGCCCACGACCACTTCGTCAATCATCTCCTCCTCTTCTGAGGTTGAGATCGTGACGACCTCAACCGTCCTGTCCACTGTTACCTACTACGTCACTGTGCCCTTCACGCGTACGACAAGCTACACGACTGTGACCGCGACGCCGGGTGAGGTTTTCACGCTCGCTCCGAACGCGACTACCACCGTGGTTGACACTGAGACTCTTGTTGTTCCCTGCACGACTCTGACCCTTATTCCGAGCGGCGTGTCCATCGTCTCCGTACTCTCCTCGTCCGAAGCCCTTGTCGAGTCGTTCACGACCGAGCCAGCTGCAGTCACGACTACTCCGGCGCCTACCGCGACCGGAGACGTCTACGTCACAGTCGACGAGACGTTCTACGCGACCGTGACCTGCAGCACGCCTGGTGTCTACACTATCAACGAGGTCGTGACTACTGTTACCGCGTCAACGGAGATCGTGGCGCCGACTTCCGCGCCTCTTGCGAAGCGTGATCTCGGTAAAGAAGCAGTGCTGGGTCTTTCGTCGTTGCCTGCCGCCAAGCCCTATGGAATTACGTACTCGCCCTACACGTCTACGGGTGAGTGCAAGTCCGCACCCGAGATGGCCGACGATGTGTCGATGATCGCGTCCAAGGGCTTCCGCGCCGTCCGCATCTATTCTACCGACTGCGACAGTCTCGCAATCATCGGTCGCTCGGCGCGCGCTGCTGGACTCGAGATGATCATCGGTCTGTCCATTAACGAGAGCGGAATTGCTTCTGCGATCGCTCAAGTTCCTGATATGGTCAGATTCAAGGATTGGGATCTTGTCAGCATGATCGTGGTTGGTAACGAGGCCGTGTTGAACGAGTACATGTCTGCGCCTGAGCTTGCCGCGCTGATCGAGCGTGTTCGACCCATCATGCGTGCTGCTGGCTTTACTGGACCCATCACGACCGCCGAGACAGTCGACACGTACGAGACATTTGGCCAAGAGCTCTGCAAGGCCGTGGACATCGTTGCCGTGAACGTTCATCCGTTCTTTGACGCGAGCGTGCACGCCGAGGAGGCTGGAGCGATCGTGCAGGAACGTATCGCGCTCGCTGCGGCGGCATGTGGTGGATCTGCCCGTGTCGTGGTTTTGGAAACCGGATGGCCTAGCGCTGGTACGTCGTCTAACGGCGATGCTGTTCCCGGCGCGACTGAGCAGGCTGTTGCGATTAAGAGCATCATGCAGGCGACCGAGGGTATCACCGACGTGGTGTACTACACTTTTGGCGACGAGGAGTGGAAGCTGCCTGGCGAGTTTGGCGTTGAGCAGCATTTCGGCATGATCGACTTGTTTTAAGCTTGTGCTCTAACTTATACCTTTTGATGACGATTTTTGGGAATGATTCTTTTGAGACGCAAACCTCTCTCAGCAGAAGGTTCTTTGCGAAATGTCTTTTTAATGTAGACGTCTTAAGTTGTAAGACGTCTGATGAGAGGAGACTTTCTCTATGTACAATGATGTACTATTAGCCTTGTTATATTATGCCTTGTAAAAGACCACATGTGCTCTTTATTTTATTTTGTACTTCTATATTTTTGAATTAATCAATTTTGTGCTTCCAACTATTTTATATCTATTTCACACGTCTAGTCAAAATTTAAATGTACTTGTAAGGGTTCAAGATTCCCGCGGGGTCGTAAACTTCCTTGATCTTCTTCATGAGTTTAAGCATGGACTCATCCTTGGAGTACCGCAGGTAGTTCTTCTTGGCGAATCCAATACCGTGCTCGGCCGAGATGGACCCGCTGCGCTTCTCGATCCACTCGTACACCCAGGGCTCGAGCACATGCTCAATCTTCTTGTCGTATCCCTTGACCGCCACGTTCAGATGCAAGTTGCCGTCTCCCAAATGGCCGTATCCTACAATATCAATGATCTGCGAGCTCTCGGTTCCAATCTCGTAGCCCTTTTCCAAAAACAGCCGTCGCGTGTCTTCAACCAGCAGGTAAAGCTCAGACAACGGAATCGAGACGTCATATTTGTACACACCGCCTCCGCGAGCCAGCGACTCGGGGATACCCTCGCGCCAGGTCCAGATGTTCTTGATCTGAGTCTCGTCCTGAGCCACGACACCGTCGTCGATAATCTCGTCCTCCATCAGTCCCTCAAGGTATTTCTGTAACTTTTCGTCGTCATGGGTACGGTCAGATCCCGAGGTTTCGACCAGAACGTAAAAGTTGTGCTGCTCGTCAAGCGGACGACGGAGCTCAGAGTACTTTGAGACCATGACCTGGGACTCGCGGTCCATAAACTCAAACGCCGAAAGCACCTCGCCGAGACCGTCCTTTGCGCGCACAAACGCCTTCTGCACCTTCTCATACGAGTCGAGTCCAAAGAACGCAACATTGACTGCCGCGGACCGCTTCGGGCAGAGAATCGAGACAGCGGTGATGATTCCGAGCGTACCCTCGGATCCGATCAGCAGCTGCTTGATATCATAACCTGTGTTGTCTTTCCGCAGCTTGCTCAGACCGTTCACGATAGTACCGTCCGCAAGCACGGCCTCGAGACCCAGCACGGTTCCGTGCAGACTTCCGTACCGCAGCAACCGCAGTCCACCCGCGTTTGTGGCGACGTTACCGCCAATGTGGCAGGATCCCTTCGCGCCGAGATCAAGCGGGAAAATGTACCCCCGCTCGGCGAGGTAGCCGTCGGCAACCTCGAGCACGCAGCCCGCGTCGGCGACCAACACGCCTGAAACGCCGTCGAACGAGCGGATGGAGTTCATCGCGGACAGCGAGATCACAATCTCGTCAAACACGGGCACCGAGCCGCCGACAAGACTCGTGTTGCCGCCCTGGGGCACGACCGCGAGTCGCCGTTCGCTGCAGTATTTCATGATCGCAGCGACGTCCTCGGTCGACCGCGGACGCAGAACAAGACGCGACTGGCCGCGGTACTTGCGCATCGTGTCCACGTTGAATCCGGCGACGTCGTCCGCGCCCTCGAGAATCGAGTTTGGCGGCAGAATGCTCTCAAAGTGTGCCACGTCGGCTGCCGTCAGCTGTTCTTTGTTAGCCTTCTGTTCTTGCTGTCTGTATTATCCACTGCTCTCTCGCTCACCTCGCCGAACTTCTCGCGGTGGATCTCGGGGTACATGTCCGCGGTCAGCTTCACGGCCGGGGCCGAGTACGCGCGCGTCACCGCCGCGTTCCACTTGCTGGCCGCCGTTCTGGTGGTCGAAGTCGCTGCTGTCGCGACACGCGGCCGCGCGACCTGCGACGCGCGCAGCAGAGTGCGCAATGCCTGTCTCATGGTGGTGTGGTGTGCTGTGGGTGATGCCGTCTATGTGCGTCTATGTGCGATGCTGGGCAGTAGCAATATACAAACAGGAAAACGTGCACGCTTCCGACGACTGGGGCGTCGAAGTCCGGGGTCGAAGTCCGTAAAGTATTCGCTGCAGAAATTCAGAGCCGTCTGTCCGAGCCACCGCCGCGCGCGCTCATAAAGCCGTAACCGTCACGACGTCAACAAACAGATCAGCAGCAACAACAAACCGCGGTGGGCGCGCCGCCTCGGCCGCGGCTACGTCGGCTCGGAAGCCTGTATTTACAATTTTACATGCTCTGTTTACAGTTCAACACGTAGTCAAACCAAACGCGTAATGCGTCCACGAAAACGAAAACAATGCGACTATATTTGAAATCCGTAACGACGTAACGTCCACAGCTCTACTCCTCCTGCTTTCCCGCGTCCGCACTCGGCGAGCTCTCCGCACCCTTCCGGCTGTTGCCCTTCTTCCCGTTCGCCGCCGCCCGCTTCGGCGTCGTCAACTCCACTATTCTCGCCTTGGCCTGCTCTATCGCCTCCGCCTTGCCCTCAATCTTAACCCCCGTAGTCGTTTTCGCCGGCGGGACCGTCAGCGTTACCCCACACTCCGTCTCAATCGCGCGTTTTGTGCTTCCTCCCGGTCCGATCAGGAACCGGTGCTTGTCCAGCGCAACCTCGATCTCCTCCTCCTGCATGCTCTCCATGTCGGCTACCCGCCGCTCGATCTCCGCAATCACCTTCTGCACGATATCCTTGTTGCCCTGCACGACTACCTTCGTGTCCGATGACGTCGCAGGCGGAATCCGAACAATCCGATGCATCTGCCCGCCGGCGTCCTCCGCCCCCCCGGCCACGGCAACAATCTCCCGCAACACAGATCCATGGTTGCCAATCAGCGCGCGGTGGTACTTCTTCGGCACCTCAATCACCTGGCTCGTATGCTGCGCGACCTCGTCCACAATCTCCATAATCTTCGCACGCGCCTGCTTCACCGCTGCCTCCGTGCCCGTGATCGTAACCGAACCAACTTCCTCGCTGCCCGCGCGCGAAATATCAATCTTCGCCTTCGTAGTCTCCATGATCTCGTCAATCAGCCCGCCATTCCGCCCAATAATCCGCGAAAGCGCTTTCCTCGGCACCGAAAACTCCGCAGAATGTCCATGCTCGACTTCGTACTTGTACAGCTCGAGCAGCTCATCCCGCGCCTTCGTAGCTCCCTTTGTCGGTCCTCGGATCACAATCTCGTCCTTGTTGCGCGGCAAAACATCTGACGCCTCGCCTGCTTTCTCGCCTGCATCCTCTTCGCCGCTGGCGCGCGGGAAGTTCACCCGCACTTCGTACCGCTCTTCTAGTCGGCGCACAAACTTGCCCTTCTGTCCAATAAGCGAGGCATGGTATTCGTTGGGGATAGCAACACGCAAGACAACTTCGTCCTCCTGCATTCCGCATTAGCATCGTTCATCGTACCTTCCAACCCCCCAGATAAAAAACTCACCAAACGCGAAGCCAAAGCCAATATCCGCTTCTGTGCCTCAAACACATTGTTCTTGACTCCCTTCACAGACACATTACCACTATCATCAAGATCGATCTTGACCCCAAGTTCATCTCTATACTTTGAAATATTTGATCCACCGCGGCCAATCAGTTGGCTCGAGAACTTCTGCGGGAACTCAAACGTCACCGTGAACCCGCTCAAAATGTCTTGGTTGTTTGCCTCCTCGACAATCTCCTCGATCTTGGTCACAATCGAATCCACGTCGCTCGACGGTCCAATAACAAGAACACTGTCTTCGGAAGATTCAGGGTAATCCTTCGTAACGCCCAGGACAATTTCCACAGACGACTCGGGACCGCTGAGAGCGTTGATTGTCGACCGCTTAGGTCCAATGATGTACTTGTGCTGCTTTGCGGGAATATCCAGCTTCTTGAGGACAATGTCGCTGTTGTGCGTCTTCAGCTCCTCAAAATACGCCAGTGCTGACTCAAGGCTTGACTTGATCTCGCTCTCTTCCGGACCAAACTCATCATCGTCCTTGCCGTCGTACACAAGCAGGATATCAGACGCGCTCGGATCAACAACAGCCACGACGCCGTACTTCTCCTTCACCTTCTCCTTATGCGCATCAATCGACCGCAGAACGTACCGGTAAAGAAGTCCATCAGTACCGGCCGCCCAGTGAGACACTCGAAGGGGAGGAAGCGAGTTCACAAGGTCAATAATCTCCTTACGCGCTTTCTTCACCTCTGCCTCAGACTGTCCAAAGATCTCGTACTTGACCTCGCCATCACTGGCCGCAGACGCCAATTTGACCTCGACCTGATGGTCCTTCTCAATAGGAGCAATCTTCTTGCTCGCGTCAAAGTAACGCGACAGGTCAACGGCATGCGCCAGATTCTTGCCGTGCGCCTTGGAAATCACGATGCTATCCTCAACAACCGCGTTCACCTTTGCTGAGATCAGCGCAACCGCATCACCAATCTTCTCCCGCGGTCCAAAAATCGTGACGCCTTCAGCAGCGCCAATCTTGACAGTGCATCCAGTTTCTTCGTAGATACTCTGCAGATTCTTGCTTCCGGCAATAAATCGTTGTCGGTTCACTGGCACAGATGTCGAGACAGTAACATAAGTCTGCTTCAACTCCTCAACCTCGGCCTCAATCTTCGCCTTCACCGCCTCAACAGCGCTGCGCTCGCCAGAGACAACAATGTAGCTCGCCTCCGCAGAAATCTGAGGAACCTTAACCTTCACATCCCCAGTCTCCTCCAAAGCAGCGACTTTACCCGCAAAATGCGGGAAAAAGTCCGGGCTAACCTGCGGCAGCCTGATTGTGAGGTTCTTTGTGCGTTCGGCAACGATGGCAAGAATCTCAGCCTTGGCAAGCGCAACTCCGTCCATGTCGCCCTCGATCGTGACTTCTGCCGATTCCTCTTCGTCGTCAAACTCGGGCTTCGTGGCCTCTACTTCGGCCTGGCCATCCTTCTTCTGGACCTGGATCTTTGTCGAAGAACGCTGCTGGATTGCCTTCAGCGTTCGTCCACCAGTTCCAATAATGTATGGTCGCACGCTCGCGGGCACCGGAACTTGTATCGTAACCTTTATCGTGACGTTAGCATATATTTGCAGGTTTAGTATGGGGTGTAGATTTACCTTGGCGGTAAGACCACGAACAAGTTCTCGTCTAGCACTTGCAATTGCCTCAGGCTTGCCCTTGACAATAAAAGTCGTAGTTCCGCTAAGCCCGCTCGTAGAGCTCTCGATCGAAACTCCACCACGTTGATCCTTCGCCTTGTTCACAATCTCTGAGAACACGGCACGGCTGCGAAACTGCTGCGGAATCACAAACTCAAAGATCTCAACCACATCACCCGACCGCGCCGGAAGCGGAGTTCGAACAGCTTCGCTTCTCTTCGGAGCCTCGACAATCTTCTTGACGCCGGATCCCCAAACTGCTGCCGCGGGACCAGAGGTCTTGGCACTGCTCCCGCCGAGAGTCGGGAAGGCCTCGAGAGATGTGAAGTCCAGCTTCTCTTTGGCGGGCTTCTTCTTCGAAGTCTTTGTAACGGGCGACGACGCAATCGACGGGGCAATCGACGACGCAGAGGTCTCGGTCGTGGTAACCGACGACATCAGATCCGGAGGACCTTCGTCGTCCGCGACCGTCGAGGAAACTTGCTCCTCAATGACAGGTTCTGCTGCAGCCACAGCTGCCGGAACAGCGGCGACTTCAACAACCGTGGCCGCGGCAGCAGCAGCCTCGCGTCGTTCGCGAAGTAGATCCGCGGGGGAAAGACTAGACATTATGATGAGAATGCGATAGATTCCTCTGATAAGCGAAAGGAGAGTAAATTAAACCCTCGAATTAAAAACAGCTGGAATGTGTGTAGATGATGTACACGGATTAGAGTCTCGATAGCGCAATTGAACGATTGATGCGCACAAGATAGCCAACGGGTGGGGGGTTGGGAACAAGGAGGGCGCACGGAACACGAGCAATCAACGAGTGGGAGCACAGGAAAGGAGTAAAAACGCTCGTAGTAAAAGCGAAACACTCCTAGGATTCAAAGCAAATGCAATTGAGTCAAATCGGCATCTGATGAAGAGAAATGGACCTAGGAACCGCGCAGGAACGCAGTAGAAGTCAGCGATCGTGCAATCCAGGACTGCGCGCGCAATCGCGGTGCAATCGCAAAACAAAAACGGACTCGGGACTCACAATTGCCAGAGGATTCTTCCGCTCTAAAGACAGCACCCGATACTGGACGGGAAACGGACACGAAGGAGGAAAGAGAGCGCAGTGGTGCTGGGGAAACGCATGCGCGCGGGAAAGGCTGCCGATGGCCTTTGGTTGGTGTCGGAGCCGCGAAGCTAAACCCAGACGAGCGGCGGGTCACAGCTTTCGAGGCCACGTCGTTAAGTCACAGGTCACGCCGTGACCCGGTATGACCCGCCTCGTGTCCGCCGTCGAATCGCGGCGCCGTGATGACTCGGGCCCGATGACGCGGTGGCTGTCAACAAACGCGTCGCGTAACTCGGCACGCGTCGGGCAGGTTTACACATCGATTTTCTATGCGGTTTGCTTGACTGCCACGCGACTATAACCGTTTCGCACTGTTAAGAGTTACACCAGAGTCCAGAATATATTATTCTAATTTCTATGGGCTATTACACGGTACACCTATCGGTTCTAAAACCCGCCGACTAAACTCCTAGAACTTACAACCAGCCATGCAATGCTCAGCGACTCCCCAAACTCTCCAACAACCTGTTTCGCCATTTTGGCATTCCCCGTTACTGTCACTAGTCCTTTACTCTTTGTCTCCGCATATCGCGCTCCAACCATCAAGACTTTTTGCAAGATCCAATCATTATCCGGACTGGTCACTAGTTCCGCGGACTCAAGCTCAGTTGCACTATCCTCAATCACAGTAACCACAGGAAAGGTATCTAATAATTCGCCTCCTGAGCTTTCGAGTTTGAGAGCTGCTCGGTCGTCGACTGGAGTGAATATCAATCTCGCTCTCCTTTTCTCCTCCGCGCTCCCCATCTTCGTAACCATCTCCAGCAATTTGTTCTTCACTGTGACTGAGCATACCATTTCTCGCGTTCCACCACTCTGTAAAATCGGAGAAATATTGTCCCAGATCACGCGGGTTTGCCGCTCTAACTCTATCTGCTTTTGTAAAAACGTGAATGCATTCTCTGACTTTCGATAAAACCCTTCGGGATCAGATGTAGATGGCGGCGGATGGTCCCGTTGCCAATCGAGCTTGCGCGTAGCCTCGTCCGGACTCAGATTCGTAATGTCTGATACCAGGCATAAAATACCAGTCACGTCAAAGTTGAGAATTTCCGGGACTTGAGAGAAAAAATACTGCTCGTCATCGCGACGAAGCTGTTGCGCGAGATCAGCGGGAGTCATGGATAACCCGTCGTGCTTGAATGTACCAATTTCAATTCCCAATGACACCGAAACCACTGACAGTACTGTTTCAAACATTAAGCGATCGGCATAACCCAACTCATTCAGTGAAATATTGTAAAATAATAGCATAGCTCGTCTACGCCTCTTATCACCAGATCGCAGCAATCGCGGCTGTAGTCCAGCACTCTCTGCCAACACATCGTCATTGCGCTCATCATCGACCTCTGAAACCACCTTCTCCGTCGCCCGATAAAAGTCCATCAAATGCACATAACTCGCAGCATTCTGTCCATCTTCGTCGTCAGAATCCTCCATCTCTGCCATCAACGTAGCAAGCTCGCGTTTCAGCTGGCCGATCGTGATGCACGAGAGCTTGATCACTAGCTGCCCATATTCAGCCGTTATGTCTCCACTAAATCCATTTTTGCTGCCAGGCTTGACTCCGGAGCCAAGTGATATAATCCCTTTGTACCGATTTTGCTCAAACACAACCCAAATTGCTTCCACGTAAGGCAGATTTGTGGACCGTAAACGATGCGCGATTCGTTCTTGCGTCTCTTCTGATACTGAGAGTGCGAGCTGTTCACCAAGCTAACAAAAACCCCATATTAGCTTAAGCTCTCCAAAATGTGTGAATAACAATTTCTGAAAATAAGGCATTTCTTACTTCTTTCAATGCTAGGTACTCCTTATGCACCTGATTTCCAAATCGCTTTAAAAATCCTGATCCGCGAGACCACACCGCTCTACCCCCGGCGCTGTCAGACTCGCTCTGTGCAATGAGCTTCTCAGTCACGCTTGATACCTTGGAATCTAGCTTGCGTGCCCTGTCCAGTGTCTTTTGGAATGTATCAATAACGGGCGTCTCGCGTGACCCAGAAACTTCAAACGTATCGCCTGCCGCGGTCACGACACGAACAGTGGTAGCAGTCATGACGCATCCGCAACATTTGAAGACTCGCTAGTCGCTGGTCAATAAACACTAATCTCAGAAATTCAACGTTCTAGTCTCCATTTAAACCAGATGCATCTGATGATTAAGATCAATGGTTTTGGTGCGATATCTTAGACCGTGAAGTTGGTTTCTCAGGGGTAACAGCATGTGGTGCCGTAAGTTTTTAAGGTTTGGCGATCCACGAGACTGTCCCTCGAGCATCTCTCGTCGACTCATCTTTCCCAAGCTAGCAAACGGGAGGTGCAATGTCCCCGGCCTGATTTTTCTACAGAGGAGTGGGCTCGTCGCTGGAAACAACTACAGAGGCTACGTGTGACCCACCCGCGCGAAACTGA